>OY998252.1:40812500-41202500 GCA_963922045.1 Persicaria maculosa | reverse complement strand
AAATCCGATTCTTGAATTGAAGAATGGATCCCCAAAACGAAGCAAATCTGCAAAACGAAGCAAATCAAGCAAATCAACTGAATCTGAATGATGTCTTGTACCTGCATCATTCAGATCATCCAAGCTACAACCTGTCAACGCAATTGCTGAGCGAGGCAAACTACAACCATTGGAGCCGAGCTGTGGAGGTTTCATTGGTCGCAAAGAACAAGATGGGACTCGTCGATGGCAGTTTTCAAGTTCCAGATCTTGGATCCCCGCTATATCCACAATGGAAAAGGTGTAACAGAATGGTTGTCGCCTGGATCCTTCATTCTGTTGAGAAGGAGATTGCAGAAACTTTGATCTACTTGAAGACAGCCCGTGAGATGTGGGAAGAGCTCAAATTGAGGTTTGGCTCTCCGAATTGCACACGCCTTTATCAGGTACAAAAGGAATTATTCAATATTTCTTTGAGTGGATCTTCGATCTCATCATATTTCACTAAATTCAAGAAGCTGTGGGACGAATACTTGGATCTTGTTGATATGCCCACTTGTACTTCTTGTGGATCTGTTAATACTATTTCTAAATTGCTTGCAAGCCAGCAAGTGATTCAATTTCTTGTTGGATTACCTGATTCATACAATGGAATCCGAACAAACATTCTGTGTATGAAGCCTACTCCTACTATGGGAGAGGTTTATCGGATGCTTCTTGATGAAGAAAGTCAGAGAGGATTGAACAATGCTAGTTCAATCAATGAGAATGCCGCTGCATTCAACACTTTTCAGAGAAGCAATCAAAGTAACAATCACAATGGTGGTCAGTTTTCTCGTTTCAATGGACAAAAGGGAGGATCTCAGTCAGGAAATCAAGGATCTCAGTCATATGGTTCTTCTGGGAATCAGTCTAGCAATCAAAATGGGCAAAAGAGTAAGGGGAATTATTTTTGTGATCACTGCAAGGTGGCTGGTCATTCTATTAGCAGGTGTTTCAAAATTCATGGTTATCCACCAAATTTCAAAGGTGAGAAACCAAGGAAGTTTGCTGCAAATGTCTCAGTGGAAGACAATGTTGAGTGTGCTGCTCCAGCTTTGACAAAGGGTCAGTATGACCAAATCCTGGCTTTCTTGAGCAAGCAATCCAGTGGTGATGATGCTAACATGGTAGCAGGTAATAAGGTTTGTCTAAATGTTCATGGTAATGTGCATAGTTGGGTTATTGACAGTGGTGCTACACACCACATATGTCCTGACATTTCTATGTTCAGTTCATATCAGGTTTTCAATATGCCTAACTATATCCAGTGTTCTAAATATCGAATATATCGGCCGATATATCGGTGATATATCGGGGATATTTAGAACACGTTACGATATTGGGATATTGGTTCAAATATATCGGTCAACGCTAAATATCGGGTCAACGCCGATATATCGGGTCAATATCGGTTTGACCGATATATCGATAAGTATAAAACGACATCGTTTCAAATTTTTTTTAAATGATTAAAATCTCAATTAGTGGCTGATTGTAAGGTTAACAGGTCAACGTTCAAAAACTCAGTCCATCTCTCTCCTTCTCCGTCCGTTTACCGCCGCCTGTCTAAGTGTCTGAGATCTTCGCCGCCGGCCAGTGGAGGGACTGCTTGGGATCGGCTTCTACCGCCTCCAGCGTCCTCCGATTTCACATTCCTACCACCTCCGGCTACCTCCTCTCCTTCTCTTCGACAATTAATTCGACTCCGTCATCCACTTGGGGTCGACTTTTCAGTCTTCCACAACCTCCGACGTTCCCCAATTCCACGGTTCTAACACTCCGGGCACCTCCTCTCCTCTTTGACAAGTCGACTCTGCCGTCCATACTCCATATCTGTTCTCTAGTCGTCTGTACGGGCGTACGACAAATGCAAGTTGGGAATTCATTTGAATGAAACCCTCACTATCGCAGTTGAATACGGAGTGAATGGATTGCAACTTTGCAAGAAATGATTGTTTACTCTATAGATTGTATCTGAATGGAAGAATTGATTAGTTTGCAGATACTTGATTTTTGGGGACTAAATTTTGAAGTTTTATTTAGTAATTTTACAATTTCAATATTATTTTTTAATTTTAAAGTATAAATATAATATTCATGACTTAAAATTAACAAAATCGATAAATCCGATATATCTCGATATATCCCCGATATATCCCCGATATATCATTTCTAACCCCAACCGATACGACCCCGACAAGCGATATTTAGACCATTGACTATATCACAATACCAAATGGCCATAAATAAAAAATTTGCCATGTTGGTTCCATTCCATTGCAAAATAAAATTGTTCTACATCATGAATTGCATGTGCCAGAGTTTGCCTACAATTTGTTATCTGTTCGAAAATTTGTCAATGATCTAAATGCCTATATGTTGTTTACTCCCTCACATTGTTTGATTCAGGACCCTTCCATGAACAAGCCACAGGTACTTGGTGAGGTGTCCAATGGATTGTACCTCACAGTGGACACAAATCATGATTCTGTTGATAGGACTGCATCTAAGTTTCTTTCTTCTGCTTTAAATGATGGCTTAAGTGACAATGTCTCTTGTAATCAGGCTTTAACTGCTGCTGTTTCTTTAGAATTGTGGCATTGTAGATTGGGACATGTTCCATTTGATCAGTTGTTTCATTTTGATTTTCTTACAGAACTTACCAGACATTCCAAGCATCATGTATGTCATGTCTGTCCTCGTGCTAGACAGCACAAGAATTCTTTTCCAATAAGCTCAATAAAATCAGTAAAGTGTTTTGAGTTGTTACATGTTGACATTTGGGGGCCTTACAAGGTTCCAACACACAATGGTTTTAAGTATTTTTTGACTATTGTTGATGACTTCTCAAGAGCTACCTGGACACACCTAGTGGCTGCTAAGAGCAGTGTTTTCTCTATCTTGAAATCATTTGTGAAATTTGTTCTTGTTCAGTTTGATACTAAAGTACAGGTGGTTAGAACAGACAATGGCAGTGAATTTTGTAGTTCCGAGGCTCAAGATTTTTACTCATCCAATGGCATTGAACATCAGACCACATGTGTATAAACACCTCAACAAAATGGTGTAGTTGAGCGCAAGCATAAACACCTTTTGGAGACTGCTCGAGCTTTGCTGTTTCAGTCACAGCTTCCATTTAAATATTGGGGAGAATGCTTGCTTACCGCCACACATCTGATAAACAGGTTTCCTTTAGCTTCAATTAAATTTCAAACACCTTATGAAATTCTTTTTCATAAGTTACCTGATTATTCAATGCTAAGAGCATTTGGATGTCTATGCTTTGTGAGCACTGTAAAGGCTAACAGATAAAAATTTGATCCAAGAAGCATGCCTTGTGTGTTTGTTGGTTACCCTCATGGTCAAAAAGGTTACAAGGTCTTGGATCTGAAATCTCATAGGATATTTGTATCTAGAGATATTCAGTTTCATGAAACTCAGTTTCCTCTACACAAGATTGATTTTGACACTCAATTACCTCTTCCTAATGTAGCTACAGATTTACCTGATCACATCTTCTTTCCTGATGCTGAGATCACTGCAGTTGAGAATGAAACACATGATCAGTCGATAAATAATCATGTGGTGCCTGACATTGTCCCTGAAGCTGCACCACAACTGAGAAGATCCAACAGGACTGTAAGACCTCCTGCACATTTACAGAATTACATCTGTAATTTTGGATCTAACTTAGAGCAATTCCCTATGTTATCTGGCTTTACTGATTCTTTTCTATGTCTTTCAGCTTCTACATTAAGTACAGATATCTTGGAAGAGCCTAAATCCTTTACCAAAGCTTCTAAAGATCTCAAGTGAATTGGAGCAATGGATAAAGAAATAGATGCTCTTCAAACTAACAAAACATGGGTTTTAGTTGATCTTCCAGCAGGAAAACAACCAATTGGATGCAAGTGGGTGTATAAAATAAAACTAAAAGCAGATGGCTCTATTGAGAGATACAAGGCTCGACTGGTTGCAAAAGGCTACACTCAACAATATGGGATAGATTATAATGAAACATTCTCTCCAGTGGTAAAATTGTCTACTGTAAGGGTTATTCTCTCTATTGCTTTAAACAAAGGTTGGGATATATTTCAATTAGATGTCAACAATGCTTTCTTCATGGAGATCTCCATGAAGAAGTATATATGACTATGCCTCAAGGTGTTTCAAATCCATCTAATAAAGTCTGTTTATTGAAGAAATCTTTATATGGATTGAAACAGGCTGCAAGGCAATGATTTAGTAAGCTCTATACAACCTTATTGGATTATGGTTTTGTGCAATCTAAATATGATCCATCCTTATTTTTGTCTAACAAAAATGGTCAATTCACTATTGCTGCTGTCTATGTAGATGATATTATCATTACAGGTTCTGATATTGGCCATGTCAATGATCTCAAAAGACATCTTCATGAGCTATTCAAGATTAAAGACTTGGGAAAGCTCAATTACTTCCTTGGCATTCAAGTGGTCCACAGTGACAATTCTCTCATCCTAAGCCAGAAGAAATTTTGTTCAGAAATCATCAAGAAAGCAAAGCTGGATGACAACAAGACCTGTGTCACACCTTTACCAATAAATTTTAAATTACATGCTTCTGATAAATCTAAATTGATTTCTGATCCTACTTACTATAGAAGCTTGGTTGGAAAATTGAGTTACTTGACAAATACAAGACCAGATATCTCTTTCTCTATTCAGGTCTTAAGCCAGTTCTTACAAGCACCTGACAACAATCATCTAGAGGCTTTACATCCTCTTCTCAGATATGTGAAGGGCACACTGCATTATGGAATCAAATTGACAAAGGGAACTTCAATCAAATTACAAGCCTTCTCGGACAGTGATTGGGCTTCTTGTCCTATATCCAGGAAGTCAGTAACAGGATATGTTGTTCTCTATGGTAGCAATCCTATCTCCTGGAAGTCAAAGAAGCAACCAACAGTATCTAGAAGCTCGTCTGAAGTCGAGTACAGAGCTATGAGCCAAGCAGCTGTTGAGGTCACTTGGTTAGTCAATTTATTGGTGGAATTGGGCGAGTCAGAACTAAAGCCTGTCACTCTCCATTGTGACAACAAATCCGCCCTCCAGATTGCCAGGAATCCAGTCTTCCACGAAAGAACAAAGCACATTGAGATAGACTGTCATTTTACTCGTGAGAAGGTCTTAGAAGGGTTGCTTCAGCTCAGCTATCTGCCAACTGAGAACCAATTGGCCGATGTTCTAACCAAGATTGTTCCTGCTGCTCATCATCAAGAGTTACTATCCAAACTGGGCATGAGTCTCGTCAATCTTCCTCCAGTTTGAGGGGGGATGTTGAGACTAGAAGATCACAAGCAACACAACTCACTCCTACACAAGCTCCTTGCCGTCTCTCTGTTGCATCCAATCAAGTGCCTTTTCACCTTAGTCGAGTGACACAACCAGGAGCCCGAGTGTCTTAGTGTGAGCTATGTGTGTTGAGCATCACGTGACTATCACGTGATAGATTAGTTATAAAAGCCCCAAATTCTGTTGTAACGAATTCTCTTCTTCACTTTCTCTTCAATCAATTCAGAGTTTTTGTGTTGTGGTTTTAATGGCGATTCTCTTCTTGCTCTAATCTCGATTCTTCAATTCTCAAATTGTGAAAACTATGTGATAGCATTATAAATCAGGATGTCCACCTTTTGATTTTTCCTTAAGTACAAATAAACCTGCATCTCAGTTTGCAACCTGAAACATTGGTAGAAGGTGTACGATCTTTCCGGTTGTTTCTCGTCTTTCTTTCGGTCAGGAAATAATTTACTGAAAGCTTACACCTTCAAACGGCTATAGAATTCAGTTAAATCAAGCCGGAAAAGTAAGAACTTGAGATCAACAAGTTGCTGCCTGGGCAGCTGAGAAACAAATTCCAATATCAAACAATTTCTTTTACATGATTGCTGGCTTAAATGCCTTTCTACCGTCATCCGCCAAAGAACCAGGCTCTGAGGCATCTAGACCTGAGTAATGTGTAGACAGATTTACCCCCGTTTGTTTTTTAGTAGAGAAAGGTAATGATTACCCTAATGAATATAGTCCATATTTAAGTTAAGATTCATTGATTACTATTCTAATCATTCCCCTTCTTCTCCCATTTTTCACACAAAATTATTACCCTTCTATTCCCTAATTTGAATGAGGGTAACTAATACCTCTAGGATGCTCTAATAATTTTCCCCACCCTCTCCTCTAAGCTCACAAAAAATGATGATCATATACATTTTATATGTAAAATTTAATACCTTACCTTTCCATTCCCCTCTTATATAAACAAACGAGCCCTAAATTCAGTTCCAGGACAGGACATCTGTTTGTTGCAGGAGGATGTGTCTAGTAAATAAAGTAAATAAAACTAAATAAAAGCAAACCAACTCATCTCCACGCAAATAAATACAAGACTTCCTCCCGTTGTAGTAGAAGGCAGTCAGGATCGATCCACGAGGAAGCGTGTCAGCGCCCGCCTTTTCAGTTCCAAGACTCAGCACAATCTCGACCGGAAGAGTACTCGATATCAACCTATCTAGTCGATATCGACCACACTGTCGACAGAAACTGCAAAACATACCGGTCGATATCGACCAATACCACTCGATATCGACCAACTTACCCGAAATCGACTGCTCACTTGGTCGAAGTCGAGTGCTCTGCAGTGTAAAAACGCAACCATTGCAATGACAGAAAATGGAAATAGCACGGAATATGTGGGAATTAATTCAATAAAATAAAAGCTCCTAGAGTCCGGGTTACAGCGTCACAACGATAACCATGTAAAATCATGCACAAAGGTATAAAAGATCATGCTTTTCATCAAATAACTTTCGTTATTAACAAGTAGGAAAATAGAGGCTTTCGCATTATTGAGATATATTAGGATATTTGTTAGATATATCTTTCCTTATATCTTTATCATATCTTATCTAATTATGATTGAATTTCTCTCCCATATGTATCTATTTAATCAAGTTCAATCAATGAGAAAACACAAGCTTTTCCCTATCAAAATTGGTCATGGTATCAGGCTTAACCACGATCCTCTAAACCCTAACCCACCGTCAGCCCTAAACACCGCCGCCGCCACCCTCTTCCGCCACCACCACAGCCTATCTCATGGCTCAACCACCAGCGGCCCTAACGCCCGCTTCTCCCTACTACCTTCATCCTTCCGATCACCCGGGTCTCTCTATTTGTCCGGTGATTCTCAAAGGAGATAACTACCAAGAGTGGACCATCGCTATGAAGAACGCCTTCTCTGCTAAGCGCAAAGATGGTTTCATCGATGGTTCAATCACTCAACCTGCTGCTACCTCTTCCGATCTTCAGTATTGGCGTTCTGTTAACGCTATGCTCATCGGATGGATCACACAATCTATTGAGCCCTCCTTACGCTCGACAGTCACCTACTTCTCCACCGTCAAGGAAATCTGGGATGACCTATCCCAGCGATTCTCCATCAGCAACGGTCCTCGGATGCTTCAACTACGCTCTGAACTTGCTCGTTGTCGTCAAGACGGTCAGTCCGTCACTTCATACTTTGGCCGTCTGACCAAGGTTTGGAATGAACTCGACACCAACCTCGCCTCTCGGACATGTACCTGCGGCAACTACGCCAAGGAACGTGAAGAAGAGCGCACCCATCAGTTTCTTATGGGCCTGGATGATCTCAGTTATGGGACCCTTCGTTCCACGATCGTCGCTCAGGACACGCTCCCCAGTCTCAACAAAACTCACTCGCTCGCGGTTCAGGAGGAACGGATGTTGTCGATGCGCACTACCCAACAACCTACCGGCGATGCTCTCGCTTTTGCTGCTCAACAGCGCTCGTCTCGCCCCTCCTCTGCTCCTATCGACAAAAAGTCGATGTTTTGCGTCCACTGCAACAAAGCCGGTCGTGACAGCCTCTCCTGCTTCAAAATTGTCGGCTACCCGGACTGGTGGAACCACGGCCGTGGCGTCGCTGATCCCGTCACTGGTGCCCCACCGCTGAAGCCGAAGTCCCCTGCCCTTGCCAGTGGCGCTGCTCCTGATTCGGGTGCTGGCCGAGGGCGTGGGCGGACCACTACCGCCAGCGTCAATTCTGTCCTCACGCCATCAACTTTCGCATCCGGCTCCCACAACATCAATCCATCTGATCGAGCCGGGATCACCCTCTCCAATGAGCAGTGGGACCGAATGTTGAACATGTTTCAGAAATTCAACAATAAATCCGGTTCTGACACCTTAGCAGGTATTGCCTCTTCCCTTTGGATTCTTGACAGTGGCGCCTCGATTCATATGACGGGTGATCGCCGGTTGCTCCGGAATATTCATACTATTGATGAATGGCTTATCAAGTATCCAGATGGCACCACAGTCTCCTTTAATCAGGCTGGATTAATCACTTTCTGTGGCTCTTTTGATATTACCGCTTTATACGTTCCTGGCCTCACTTGTCAATTAATCTCTCTTGGGTGTTTAACTGCCGATTTAAGATGTGTTGTCACCCTCACTGATAAGCTTTGTGTGATCCAGGACCGCACTTTGAAGACGCTGATTGGAGCGGGTGAGGTTCGGAATAGGATCTATTGGCTCTGCTGGGCTTCTTCGTTCAAGTCTCTTGGCGTCAACAGCTCTGCTTGTCACTTAACCAAGACCGAATCCCCTTCCCTATGGCATCAACGACTTGGGCATCCATCTTTTTCTTTGCTTTCCTCATTACCAAACATTTCTAGTCATAGTCTCTCAAATAAAGATTTACCTTGTGATGTTTGTTACAAAGCCAAACAAACTCGTCATTCATTTCCTACTAGTTTATCAAATGCTTCTACATCTTTTGATTTAATTCATTGTGATATTTGGGGTACTTACCGTGTTCCATCTTCTTCTGTTGCCTCATATTTTCTCACAATTGTTGATGACTTCTCTCGGGCCACTTGGGTCTACCTTATGGCTCATAAATCAGAAGTCTCCCATTTGTTGAAACAATTTTGCACCTTCACAGTTACCCAATTCCACAAAACAAACAAGCGTGTTCGCAGCGACAACGGCTCTGAATTTCTTGCCCTTCGTCTCTATTTTGCCGATCTGGGCATCTTATTTGAGTCCTCCTGTGTCGCCACTCCTCAACAAAACGGCCGTGTCGAGCGTAAACACCATCATATCCTTAATGTGGCTCGAGCTCTCATGTTTCAAGCCAACCTACGTGTGCAGTTCTAGGGAGAATGCACCCTCACTGTCTGCTTTCTCATCAATCGCACCCCATCAGCTGTCCTCGACGGTAAATCTCCCTATGAATGTCTATTCCAAAAGCCCCAAGACTATACACATCTCAGGGTCTTTGGATGTCTCTGCTATGCATCTGTCATCCTTCGTTCCTCAAACAAATTCTCACCTCGCAGTCGCAAGTGTATATTCATTGGGTATCCTTTTGGACAGAAGGCTTGGCGCCTATATGACCTCGCTACCCGTCAAACCTTTGTCTCTCGTGATGTGTCTTTTCATGAGGACATCTTTCCTTATGCTCTTTCTGAATTCCCTGCCCTTGAACCCCCTAACTACCCTTCCCCTGCCACCCATGACGATTCTCAACAGCCCGCCGACACCCCTCCTGCAGCCCCTCAACCCCCTCCTCCTCATCGGTCGGCTCGCCCCCACACCCCGTCAGTGCTGCTAAGAGACTACGTCTGCCACACTCTTCGCAAGGTAGATCCTATCTCGGCCTCATCAGCTTCTGTCACGTCATTAGGTACCCCTTACCCTTTAGTAAACTATGTCGATATGCATTCAGTTACTCCTATGCACAGCCAATTCTTGGCTGCTATTGCCGCTACTCCAGAGCCGTCTTCGTTCCAGGAAGCATTCCATCATCAACATTGGCGGGATTCTATGCGTTCTGAGCTTGATGAGTTGATGTTCTTCATCGCAATGGCACTTGGGAGGTCACAGACTTACCTTCTCATAAGAAGGCTATCGGCTGTAAGTGGGTCTTCCGTATCAAATATAATTCAGATGGCAGCATTGAGCGGTACAAAGATCGTCTTGTGGTTCTTGGCAATCGGCAAATTGAGGGCATGGATTTCTCTGAAACTTTCGCTCCTGTTGCTAAATTGGTTTCTGTGAAAGTATTTCTTGCTGTCGCCTCTATTCAGAACTGGGAACTCCATCAGATGGACGTTCATAACGCCTTTCTTCATGGTGATCTTGATGAAGAAGTTTACATGTCTCTGCCTCCTGGATTCTCTAGTCCTGGCTCTTCAAAGGTATGCCGACTTCGCAAGTCGCTCTACGGGATTCGCCAGGCACCTCGCAATTGGTTCTCTAAGCTGGCGTCTGCTCTTCGACAGGTCGGATTCTCTCAGTCTTATGCTGACTACTCTCTTTTCTCCTATGCTCAGTTGGGTGTTATTCTGCATGTGCTCATTTATGTCGATGATTTGATTATTACCGGCAACAACTCTGCATCTATCACTCGGTTCAAGGCCTATCTCCACTCCTACTTTCATATGAAGGATCTTGGTCCACTCAAGTATTTTCTGGGTATTGAGGTTTCTCGGACTACCTCTGGCATCGTTCTGTCTCAGCGCAAGTATACTCTTGACATTTTGGGTGAGCTGGGTCTCCTAGGCTCTAAACCGGCGGCTTTTCCAATGGAGCAGCACCACACCCTTGCACTCGACACCAGCCGCCTTCTTCCAAAGCTATAACAGTATCGTCGGGTCGTTGGTCGACTCATCTACCTCACCATCACTCGCCCTGATCTGTCTTACTCCGTGCACACTTTGGCTCAATTCATGCAGCAACCACGCTAGGGGCACTGGACGACTGCATTGCGAGTCCTTCGGTACCTCAAGGGCCGACCAGATCAAGGTTTATTCCTCTCTCGACACAGTGATCTTCGAGTGATTGCATATTGTGAATCCGACTATGCCACGTGTCCGTTGACCCGTCGATCTCTCACCGGCTACATCGTCAAGATCGGTGAGTCACCGGTGTCCTGGAAAACCAAGAAGCAGTCTACGGTTTCTCGCTCTTCTGTTGAAGCCGAGTACAGAGCCATGGCAACGACTACTTGTGAGTTGATTTGGCTCAAGTCTCTTCTCCGATCTGTTGGATTTGATCATCGGAGTCCTATGCGCTTATGGTGTGACAATCAGTCAGCCCTTCATATCGCCACCAATCCGGTATTTCATGAGCGCACGAAACATATTGAGGTGAACTGTCACATTGTGCGAGATCAGGTTCAGTCAGGCAACATCGCCCTATGTCATGTTCGTTCTTCTCATCAGCTGGCAGACATCTTCACCAAGGCATTGGGAGAGCAACAATTTCATCTTCTATTGTCCAAGTTGGGCATTCATCTTCACCATGCTCCAACTTGAGGGGGAGTATTGAGATATATTAGGATATTTGTTAGATATATCTTTATCATATCTTATCTAATTAGGATAGAATTTCTCTCCCACATGTATCTATTTAATCAAGTTCAATCAATGAGAAAACACAAGCTTTTCCCTATCAAAATTGTTCACGCATAAACCCTAATTGTTACTAAACCTTTTTCACATAATTAATCCAAGTTGCATTAAGATCACTTTCGCTTCAATAACACAAACAAGGATCACCTTCAACCTTCGCAAAAGAATCATGCTCATAGGGATAGAAGACGAATGACATTCAAAGATTGTACCTTTATCGCCTTACCTTACATGGCTACCGTCGGGCTCACCCCGACCCTAGAAGTTGGGTGACTACTCGCTCTTCATCATGAATAAACACATTAATAATTTCTGGAAAATAAATTGCATTAATGAACTAAAATAAAACTTACAACCGATCGAAGCCAAAATGTCTCTCACTTCACAAACTCCACTCGGCTCCAAGTCTCTCTCTCCTACTCGCTATCATACTTGATATGTGTGTTGAAAGATGTGTAAAAGATGTCCTAAAGCTCAGCCCCTAAGGCTTTATTTATAGTGTTCAACCTTAGCTAATCTAGGAAAGAACTATCTATCTACATCTAAATCTCTCTAGTTAAAGACATAAGATAAAATTTGAAAATAAATAAAATAAATCCATAAAGGAAACTATATCTAAAGTGGATAGATCTCTCTTGGACTTGATAAATCTTCTATTGAATTGATAGAAGATCTCTTGCTTCATGTGGAAGAAAGCCCACTCGGAATCTGGACTCGAACTGCTCGAAATCGGCTACTAGTGGTCACTCGATATCGACCAACATAGGTCGATATCGACCTGTCTTCGCTGCTTCACTAGATCTCGGCCTCTGGAGGTTATATCGACCAGTGTTGACTCGATATCGACCTCTCCTGTATTGCTCCAATTTTCTGGTCGATTTTTGACATTTCTACTCGATGTGATCCACTCGATATCGACCAAGTCTAGTCGATATCGACCTCTTTGGCGATTTTCTTCCTTTCTCCGAATTGCTGTAAAATGCCTCGATTTCTGCGAAATTAAACAGAAACTAGTGCAGATTCCATAATTTGGTAAATAAGCATAAACTACATATATTTTGTACTATTCTAGTCCAATGATGTGAAATGCATACATAAATCGTTATAAAAGTAAGTGTAAAACATGACAATTTAGGCTCACAACAACATCCTTTAAAAGAGAAGAAAAAAAATACACAAACCCAGATTTCATAGTAGAGTAGAAGACTTAAATACCTCGTCTGGAACTCTAGGATCCCTTCAAATAACTGATCTGACAGGCTTCTGAACTGCAGTATAAGGTCAAAGAAAAAAAAAGGGTCTCATACAGATTCTTTGATCGTTCTCCAAGAAGAGACTTCTGAAGAATATAGAGGAGGTATTTTTCGTGGTCTGCTAGCAGATCATCAAGATCCTTTGCTGCTTCTGTATCGCTCAAGAAATTAGACCAAGGCACCTCCAATACTTCAAACAATATGTAATATTGCAAGTTCGATATGAAATGGTTCATCTCATCACAAAAGAACCTGCCACTGCCCCAGCATTGAGTGTAATTGTGTCTTAACTGTGCGTTGTAGCTTGATGGAAAGGGTTGTGATGCAATTTGGTGTCATCGTCTTCCAAACATTCATCAATGCATGCTCAACTCGCTTCAGCTTCCACAAGAAATTAAATATTGTCAAAGTACCTTTTCATAACAGATTAAGTGAATAAAGTGTTCAGCGGGACTCCAGCATTGTATTCCAATGAGAACACGTCCTAACCCTTATCACCCGTGTTATGGGACTCGAGCATCGTATTCTGAACGATTTTTGTTGTTTAGCAACAGAATGTTTGCTTCTCTTTTTTAGCAGGGAAGAAGCAGGCAATGAACTAAAATCGCCCCCGGTGCAAGGGCCTTTAGCTACAGAAACATAAAAAACAGAACCGATTTCAACAACAAAGTTGACATAATCAACACACGAAGACGAAAGCACAAATTTAAGGAAATCTAACCCTAAATTTTGAGGAAATAAAAAAAATCTAACCCTATAATTACAGAAAATCAAAAAATGAATAACCTAACATTAGATCTCCAATGCATCGGTAGAAGTGCCCAAGCACGTCGACTCCCCAGGCGAAATAGGGGGTCCGTCCATGTCGTGAACTAGCGCCCCCAATTGGGCCCTCATCTTCCCCCGGCTTGATAGTGACCCCTAAGGCTAACATGAGCCAAGTGGATGTGACCCACTCCGCATCCATGGAATCGTCGGCCCGGAGCTGTCTAAGCACTTCCACGTAGACGCGCCATGGGGACCCCATTCTTCGCATGATTGACGACTTCGACATTTGAGAAGCCGAACAGATCATGCAACTGCTCCATGATCTGCTCCTTCTCCATCCATACCCCTATGCAATCGCCATCGATCGGGAGACCCAGGATCTCGTGCATGTCGTGCAACGTGATTAACATTTCCCCGAAATGCATGTGAAAGTGTTCATCTGCGAAAACCATATGTCCGTGAACACCTCACTAGACTCCACTTTGTCAGCCTCCTCTTGCACTGTCATCTGACCCATCATCCCTAGCCTCCCGTTGCACAATTGCAAAAAAAAATCTCGCATAATCTCCCCCAGCCTCCAATTCTTCACCATATCTTCTCTTTTTGTTTCTCCTTGTTTGAATTCGAAGTGGTAGTAGTCATCTTCATCGCCTTCTCCCTTCAATCCCAGGTAAGTCATCGTATCTCCTTATTTGTTTGAACCAGTAAATGTTTACAGCTAAAATGAACACGACCTTTAATCAATTGTTTAAATTTTAGGGTTTCGTTAGGGTTTTTGTTTGTCACTTCTGCCCTCTCTGAATGATGTAAGGGATTGAACTTATTCGTTCAATTTCACCACTTACTAGTTAGTGGGAGCAACTGTCAGTGTGCTAGCTCGTAGACATCGAGAGCTATGAGCTCCATAGTCAACCTTCTTACTGGATGTATTTACTGTTGTATGTATTGCTGATTGTTAGCCTTGTTCTTGCATTATAATTATCTGGTGTGCCTTTTTCTTTATGGTTAGATTCATAGCACTTCTTTCTTAGCTTGTGTTTGTTCCTCATTTGATTTTTTTTAATTCTAGCAAAAAAAAAAAAAACCGAACAATGACGTAGTCATGTTCCTTATTCAGTTGCCTCTACAACCTGTAGTTCTATTTTTAAAGCTGAAAATGGCCATTCGTGCTAGTTAATCTTAGTTTTATCCTGATTGCTAGATTGACTTAAAAGCCTTATACGAGTACTTGATGGTTATTTGTAAATAAAAGAAATGAAGAAACAAACTGACGCTAACTAGTTAGTCTCTCAGTTTTGTTCCTGATACAATGGCTTCAAAGTTTAATGAATATATATATATATATATATATATATATATATATATATATATATATACATACTTAGATGTATGTTTACAACTTAAATATCAGTTTACAATATTAGCCTATTAGCTCAAATGGAAGAGCAATGCGTTGTACACATCGATGTGGGTTCGAATCCCATATAGGCTACAAATCTTTGCTTTTGTTTATACTTGCAATTGACATTCATTAAGAACCTCCATTTTATTCTTATCGATGGAACTGAATATTTTTGCATTGAAGGACATCAAAAGATGTTGGGGCTGTCTAGGTAGCCAGAAGGAGCTGTTGAGGTTATCGTGTGAGTGTGAGGGAAGTTAAAATGTTTATACACAAAGATATAAGGTTGTTTTCTAACCAAGTGCTAATAAAACCCTAGAAATTGAGCGGAATTGAATGAGGGGAAGAGCACACACAAACACAAAAATAAAACCATAGAAATTAAATGGAAAGCCACATCGAAGAGGGAGTGAAGTCAGTATGGGGAATTGAGAAAGACCGGCATGTTGCATGCCAATTTCAAAATCGAAGAAATGTCGAAATTGAGCGCGATTGGGGGTCGAATCCATCAACAACAAAGATGAAGACAACAAGAAATCAACCCTCGAAGCAAAGATTTCCAAAGACCGAGAAGAGAGAGAGAGAGAGGGACACAGATCATACCTGCTATTTAGACAGAGATCGTACCTCATTCACAAAGACGCTAGGTTGATAGAAATTGAGGTTTCTCCTTGCTCCAGTAGTTAACAAAGAATCAATCAGGTAGGTCTTTTTTACTTTTATTTTGTTCTCATTGTTTTTAACAGAAATGTGAAGAGAGTAAACGAATGGGCACTAGACGAAAAAAATATAAACATCATGGAAATTTGACGAAATTAAAGAAACCCATCCTGAGAATCCCGTAATTACGGATTCTGGGATCAAGTAGAGTGCAGATGAGCCCGGGTGATTGGGCTTACTTGAGATATGTGACAAGATTGTTGTTCGTGTAAAATAACCTGCATCGATCAAAGTTTGAGATTTTCGTGGACCACCTTCCTCCCTTGGACTCCATCAAATGTCAGATCCAACTAACCAAGACGAGTCCCAATCGGGAAGGCTCGTA
The DNA here is from genome assembly GCA_963922045.1 of Persicaria maculosa. Taxonomy (NCBI): domain Eukaryota; kingdom Viridiplantae; phylum Streptophyta; class Magnoliopsida; order Caryophyllales; family Polygonaceae; genus Persicaria; species Persicaria maculosa. The sequence continues at coordinate 41,186,532 of OY998252.1, read as the reverse complement.
GAGCCATGAAATCCGGCCTATGCCTTTCGAGATTTCAAATACCGACCATTGTGAATGAATCCTTCTTGTTTATTTATAGAAGAAATTAGTGCATGATGTCCGATAAGTGTCCTATTAGTTGATGACATGATGCACTTTGTGGGAGCGAAGTATGCATTGGGACGAGCCACGTGTTCGTGAGGTGAGTTAGTGTGTTTTCCCACGTTTTGTCGTTCTTGCTGTCCGCGGATGTTTTTTGGGTATGCGGAATGTTTAGCTAGGGTTTTCATACTTTAGTAGATTTTTCCTTATTCATGAGTAGGCGATAATGGACTCCTTGAGCTTAGTTCCTGGTCCTCGTCAAACTAGTGTACTTAAATTGACATGTACTGGATATCTCGTGCGCAACCCTAAAAGAGCTCGCGGACCTGTACTTGTCATTTTCCATGCTTGGGTTGTTTTTGTGAGGTTGTATTTATAAAGCAGGAATCTTTTTTACGCTCGTATTTACTTATATTTATTTACGACATCATCATAGCTCCTCGGACCTTAGTTGAGTCTAGACCAACTAGGCTTCGACAAAACGATATCAATGACGGAGTCTATCTTGAGAATCTTACTGCTTGATGACTCGAAATAGAGGAGTATGCGGAAGGTCAGTCGTGATTAGGTTCACTTGGATCGTATGCTGACCACAGACTACATTCCTCTCATGGATTTTATTAATTTGACTTTCTCTAAGAGGGAACATGTATGTGTACTCTACCCCATAACACGCCCTATTTCTTAGGGTTATATATATATAAGGAAGCTTTAAAATGTAAAAACTCCTTAACGTGTAAAATATGCTTAACGTGTAAAATGTATTTTTTTTAATCAAAAGGCGCGCTCACCATCGGCTTTCAAACGGAGACCAAATACCGGCCTTCTCTCTCGGCCTCCCACACCCACCTCGAGCCACCTCCGGCCACCAACCCCTAGCCGCACTCGAGCCCGCCGCTGTGCGCACCTACCGAGCCCAGACTTGGCTTGGTTCGAGCCCAGACGCGCCCAGACGCGCCCACCTCTCGCAGCACCGTCGAGCCACCAGCAGCTGCGGTTGTCGGCCTCCCACGCCACCCACGAGCCACCTCCGGCCACCAGCCCCGACCAGCTCGAACCCCCTCCCTCAGGCGCACCCCCCGAGCCCGGAACCTTCATGGTTCGAACCCAGCCGAGCCCACACCGAGCCCATCTCTCCCGACACACCTGTTCGACGTTTTTGGCTCAATATACCTTCGAAAACCCGATTTTCTCTTTGTTTCAACACGAATTTGGTATGATTTCTAACCCTGAACTTGTTTATTACAACTATTTAGATTGTTTGAATGATTTAAGTTGAGATTGAAAATCTAGGGTTTGATTTAGGAGCGGAATTTGGGGCTTTTTGCCAAAAGCCAAATTGATTGAAATTGATGATATGATTGTGTTGTTGGGTTGATTTTGAGCTAATTTCATGTTCATATCATTGTCAAATTGTTTGTGGATCATGAGCTAATAAACAAGTCCATATATATATATATATATATATATATAGGAGGTCCTCCGTATACTAAAGCTCCAACATCAGGCCTCCTAGAGCAGCTACAAGCACTCAGAGAACTCTAAATGCATGGGTATAAATTAAGTCCCTCGATGTTGGAGCTTTAGTATACGGAGGACCTCCTATATATATATATATATATATATATATATATATATATATATATATATATATATAGGAGGTCCTCCGTATACTAAAGCTCCAACATCGAGGGACTTAATTTATACCCATGCATTTAGAGTTCTCTGAGTGCTTGTAGCTGCTCTAGGAGGCCTGATTGGGTCTATTTTAATCATGTTTTTAGTATAGAATTGCATATTATTTTAGAGCATTTTTACATGTTTTATACTTAATTTCTTATTATTTGTTATTCGGAGTCTACACTCGTATTTTATTATAATTCAGGTATTTTGAAAGAAAATCGGAAATGTTTGAAGTTATCGTAGCCGTGAGGACAAGGAAGAGCTGATCAAATTCTAAATCTATTTCATAACGAGGATTGGGCTGAATTACAAGAGGTTAATTTTGAAGTCGGACTAAACTTTTCCATTCACAAGGCCGAGCTGTCCGTGGAGCGTGGGAGGAGTCACGTGATTGAAGCTGGCAAGCTGTCATGTTAATTCATCAAGTTAGATAGAATTTGTTAAATCACATAGATATATTATTATATACGGAGTATTTAAGTTAGGATAGAATTAGATTTAGGATATTATATATATTTTATATTTAGATTATACGGTTGCAATATAGTAGACTACTATAGTACTATATATTCATTCAACAGAAGCCGTGTAAAGGGAACGGGCGGACTCACTTTGTTTCACCGTGAACCCTAATTATTTTATTTTTATGAAGATCTAAACTCTTCCGTTTCGTCTACAATTTGAAGTTTTGGTTGGTTTGATTGTGAGTTTCTGAATCTTGTTTCTTATTTCCTATATTGAATGTTTCGACTTCTTTGTACTTGATTGTCTATTGTTTTATTCTATCTAGCCCGCGCAACTAGTTAGAATCAATTCAATTGCTAAGGTTTTGTAGACTCCTGGTTGTGAACCTTAATCTAAGTGGCAAACTTGTTCCTTTGGGGCTGGTTGAACTAATTGAATGAGTAGGAAGTTGGATGTGTTGTTAAATCCCTTTTTAGGGACTGCAAATACCTTGGCTAATCTCTGAACTTAAAGCTATCAATTGGGTTAAATCCTTCTTTAGGGACTGTTCGATTGATAAGGGGTGCTAGGACTGGTTGGACTAGTAACTATATTAGGTCGGGACAAGGACATTCATAGGAAACCTAAAAGGACAAGAGAAAGTTACAAGGATCGTTTCAACCAACTAAAGTGGATAATTGTAGGTGAAACTATTTTATTAATCGTTATCTCCATTAATTTGTTTATAGTTTATTTCTTATTTCAATCCACCAAAAACCCCCGTTTCATACTAATTGGTAAATAAACTTAACTTAGGAATAACTTGATTCTCTATGGGATCGACTCGTGCTTACCGCACTACATTAGTTAGGTAGGTTCGAATTATTTTGATACGGTTAACGCGACTAAAAATCGTCCATCAAGGCCCTTTGCAAACTGACGCTAGAACGTCGAGCGACATAGTTCAAACTCATTTAGAGTTCTCGGAGCACATTTAGCTACTCTAGGAGGACCTCCGCAGAATAAAATTCCAGCGTCGAGGAACTTAATTTAAACTCATTTCGAGCTCTCCGAGCGCATGTAGCTGCTCTAGGAGGTCCTCCGTAGACTGAATCTACGACGACAAGGGACTTAGTTTAATCTCATTTAGAGTTCTCTGAGCGCATGTAGCTACTTTAGGACGCCCTCCGCGGACTGAAGCTCCAGAGATGAGTGACTTAGTTTAAACTCATTTAGAGTTCTCCGAGCACATGTAGTTGTTATAGGATATCCTCTGTTGACTGAAGCTTCAGCGTCAAGGGACTTAGTTTAAACTCATTTAGAGTTATCCGAGTGCATGTAGCTGCTTAAGGAAGCCCTCCGCGGACTAAAGGTCCAACGACGATGGACTTAGTTTAAATTTATTTAGAGTTCTCCGAGCGCATGTAGCTACTCTAGGAGGCCCATCGCGAAATGAAGCAACAATGACAATGGACTTAGTTTAAACACATTTAGAGTTCTCCTAGCGCATGTAGCTGCTCTAGGAGGCCCCCTGTGGACTGAACCTACAACGTCGAGGGACTTAGTTTAAACTCATTTAGAGTTTTCTGAGCGCATGTAGCTTCTCTAGGAGGCCCTCAACGAGCTGAAATTCCAGCGTCGAGGGACATAGTTTAATCTCATTTAGGGTTCTTCGAGCGTATGTAGCTGCTCTGAGAGGCCCCTCACGGACTAAAGCTCCAGCATCAAGGGACTTAGTTTAGACTCATTTAGAATTTTCCGCGCGCATGAAGCTTCTCTAGAAGGCCCTCTGCGGATTGAAGCTCCAGCGATGAGGGACTTAGTTTAAACTCATTTAGAGTTCTCCTTGCGCATGTAGCTACTCTAGGATGTCCTCCGCGGATTGCAGCTTGAAAACGAGTGACTTAGTTTAAACACATTTAGAGTTCTCCGAGAGCATGTAGCTGTTGAGGGAGATCCTCTACGGACTAAATCTCCAGCGTAGAGGGAGATATTTTAAACTCAATTAGAGTTCTCCGAGTGCATGTAGCTGCTCTAGGAGGCCCTTCGCGGACTGAACCTTCAACGACGAGGGACTTGGTTTAAACTCATTTAGAGTTCTCTGAGCGCATGTAGTTGCTCTAGGAGGACCGCCATGGATTGAAGCTCCAACGACGAAGGACTTAGTTTAAACTCATTTGGAGTTCTCCGAGCGCATGTAACTTCTCTAGGACTTTAGGAGGCCCTCTACGGACTGAAATTTCGGCGTTGAGGGACTTGGTTTAAACTCATTTAGAGTTCTCCGAGCGCATGTAGCTGCTTTAGGAGGCCCTTCGCGGATTGAATCTCCAGCAACGAGGGACTTAGTTTAAACTCATTTAGAGTTCTCCGATTGCATGTAGCTGCTGTAGGAGGCCCTTCGCAAACTGAAGCTCCTACATCGAGGGACTTAGTTTAAACTCATTTAGAGTTCTCCGGGCACTTGTAGCTGCTCTAGGAGGCTCTCCACAGACTGAAGCTCCATCGTTGATGGACTTAGGTTAAATTCATTTAAACTTCTCTGTGCGCTTGTAGCTTCTCTAGGAGGCCCTTTGCGGACTGAAGCTGCATCGTATAGGGACTTATCAAATATCTTTGAAGTGGTGCTCCGAGAGATCAAGGCTACAATCAGGAGGCCCTCCACGAGCGATGGCTCTAACATCAAGGGGTTTTACCATATTTTACTCCAAGGGCTCGAGGTTAATACCGGAGGCCCTTTACAAGCATAGCTCCATCGTCGAGGTCGGGGCTTATAAGATTTGGCTCCAAGAGCTTAAAGATACTACCAGAAGGCCCTCCGCGAACGTAGATCCAGCGTTGAGGGACTTATCAAACTTTGGTCTAAGAGCTCGAGGCTACTACCAGGAGGGCCTCCACGAGCATAGCTCTAGTTTCGATGGGCTTTATTTTATACTCCGTAGATATTTGCTCCGAGCGCTTTCAACTATAATCGGGAGGCCCTCCGCGAGCATTATTAACAGCTCCATCGTCGATGGGCTTAGTTTATACTCAATTAAAATGCGTGAAATCATAGGATAAAATTTTGTAGGTTACCTTTGATGTCTGGGTGAATATTGCGAGTAGTGGAAACAACTTATGCTCAATTTTGTAGTGTAGAAAAGTATCCCTCGTGTTTACAATTTTCACCTCCTTCCTTTTTGTGATCTCGATCTCGGTGGGCTAGCCAGCTGCTCCATTCTTTGAGTATCACGAGTACCGTGGCGGAGCCAGGATTTCTGTCAGGGGGTGTTAAAAAAAATTCGTAATTTTTTTTATACTTATTAAGAAGATTTTAAAAAAAAAAAAAATTGTGATTTATTTAATGATTTTTGTATTTAAATAGTTGAGAGTAACCAAAAAATAGAAGAGAACAAAAGAATATAGAAAAAAAATCAGGAAGAATTAATTTTAAAAGAATGTTGAAATAAAATGTTAAATATATAATGTAAACATAAATATGATATTTTTTTAAATAAAATAGTTTATAGAAACAAAAAATTTTAAAAAGAAATCAAGAAGAATTAATTATATAATTAAAGCAAATAAAAAGGGGAGGACTTGAGATTTGAACCCAATACCTTTTTTAATTTCCTTCCTAACCTCCCCAACAATGATATCACGAGCTTTCAAGACTATTTCGATCATGAGATAAAAGTAAATCAACTTTTTGACTCCAGTAAACAATGGGGTACTTCTCTTCTCCACGAGATCTTTCCAAATAAGATTGTTCAAGACATCATCAAAATTAAAATCCCCCATTGGGATACTCCCGATAAACTAATATGGAAACTTAACTCAGATGGACAGTTCACTACGAAATCTGCCAGACAAATGAATCACGATGACAGTAGCACTTTAAGGGACTACAAATGGATATGGAAACTTCATCTTCCCCCTAGGATTAAAAATCTTCTTTGGAAAATCGCCACTGATAGCCTAGCTACTACAGAACGTTTAAAAAGATACTATAATAGAGTACCACCTACTTGCTGCTTATGTGGAAACAATAAGGAAGACAACAACCACCTTCTTATCCTTTGCCCCTTCATTAGAACTGTCATCGCCGCCTATGAGCAATTGATGGGAAAAAACGTCCCGTTAATACCCATAGATTGTAACAACATCAATGACCTTTTTGACTCGGCCCGTGATTAAAAAAAACCATTGAAGAGCTTTGCTTTGTCTGGCAAAAAATCTAGGAAGCTAGAAATGATGTAATCTCCAGGAACAAAAAACCGGATACCTCTCACCAAATTGCTATCAGAACACTAACAGATCTCAAGGGCTGGAATAATGTAATTGCTCATAAATCCCAACCTCTGAACCATAGTTTGAAGAGGAAGCGTAACTCTAAATGGATCAAACCACCTAAGGCTATCTACAAAATCAATGTAGATGACTCTCTTAAATCCACTGACGATTGCCAAGTGGGGGGACTTATTAGGGATCATTATGGTTCTGTTATTGATATCTTTCAATTTGAAACGGATGCTACCTCTCCTATGCAAACGGAAGCTTTAGCTTTTTGTGCAGGTGTGAACTTAGCTCTATCCAAAGGGCTACGTAGAGTTATAGTCGAAGGAGATTGCTTGGAAGTCATCAAGACAATCAACGATAGCTCTCATGTCAGATGGGAAATTTTGCGGGAAGTGGAACTTATCAGGAATCTTAGGTCAAGCTTTGACAACATCGAATTCAGACACTGCTACTGGGAAGCAAAACAAGGCAGCTGATTTCATATCTAAGTCTAGGGATACCTGTACGTATTTGAACCTCTCTATTCATAGGGATCTCTGTAACATCATCCGTCTGGATGGTCATGGTGGTACCTTATCTTAGTAAGGACCACCTAATTTTTGCCTACTGTAAAAAAAAAACTTTCTTCATTCCTTTTAACACTTGAGCTAAATAACACTCTTTTTTTAAATATCATTTAAAGATGTTATATTACCTTAAAAATACTAAATATATGAAGAAGAAAATTATTATTATTTTTGTATTTTTTTTCCGACCATGGGAGTGCTCGAGAGTCCCCCACACCCACAAACACCGGAGCTCCGCAACTGGGGTAATAGGAAAAAAAACCGTAATAACCAAGCAAGCTTTCAAACAATAAACGAGGCAAACATCATTTTTCAATCATTTTTCAATAATGGTTTTTCAATAACCCAAACCTTTCCTTTTAATAAAAGGAAAGGTTGGTGGGTTACTGGGTTGGGAAGGAGTGGAGAACACCTATATATATATGATTGCATAGTGGACACAAAAGGATATGCAGAGGATGGTCCATTAATTGGCATCCATAAGTGGCGGTCCAAGGGTGGGTGAGTGGGTGACACCGCCGCACCGGGCGTCGCTCACCCCGATTCGAAAAAAAATACAAGAATATATGGGATATGTAAAAAAATTAAAGGGTAAAATATAAATATTTTTTGTGACTTAGTGGTTAAGTCCACCTCATTTTAAATAGAAGCTAATCAACCCTTGTTCAAATCTCATAAGACACGTATTTTCATTTTTTTTTATCAATTAATTTTTCATTATTTTAAAATTCTTATAATTTATTTGGTATTTTATAATTAAATAATAATATTTTTTCTTACAAATCTAAGATATTCTCTTCATATATTTTTTTTAAAAAAAAATATTTCTAATAAACATAATATAGAAATTATCCATAAAATTTTGTACCCACCCCGAAAAAATTTCTGGATTCGCCGCTGTGAGGCATACATATACTTCCCACCAAATTTCATGCCTGGCTGATTTTTAATAAAAGGGAGTTGAACTGTTTAACATGAAGTAGATACTAAATACTCTCTCCGTCTCGCAATACTTGTTGTTTTAACTCTATGCACACTTATTAACAAAATCTATGTTTACTTTACTTTTATAGGTTAAAATACCTAAAAGCAGTAATTATTATCTATAAAAAGAGCAATTATTACCTATAAAGGTAATAATTATAGCTAAAACAACAAGTTTTTTGATACAATTTTACTACTCTAAAACAACAAGTATTGCGAGACGGAGGTAGTATATCCAAGACAACAAACATTCAAATTCCACGAAATCAAATCCTTCTTCAAGCTACTTATCCAGAAATCAAAATTTATAATTTAGAACTTTATCAAAGCAAGATAGACGAATAACTTATCTTGAAACATCACCTCTTTGGGTGAGAATTTCTCACAGACGACGCCAATGACGAAACCCGTTCTGAGAATCCCGTAATTACGGGTTCTGGAATCTAGTAGAGCGCGGGCAAACCCTGGTGATCAAGCTTACCTGAGATACGCGACAAGATTGCCGTCGGCGTACAATAACCTGTGTCGATCCAAGTTTGAGATTTTTGCGGACCACCTTTCTCCATTGGATTCCATCAAATGTCGGCTCCAACTGACCAAGATGATTTCTGATCAGGGAGGCTCGTAGAGCCATGAAACTCGGTCTATGCTTTCGAGATTTCAAATACCGACCCTTGTGAATGAATCTTTCTCTCGTTTATTTATAGGAGAAGTTAGTGCATGACATGGAACTGTCCGACAACGGTCCCGTTAGTTGATGACACGCGGAACTCGATGGACGCCAAGTGTGCATCGGGACAAGCCACGTGTTTGTGAGGTTAGTTAGTGGGTATTCCCACATTTTGTCGTTCTTGCTATCTGCGGATGTTTTTTGGGTAGCTGGTTGCGGACTCCTTGAGCTTAGTTCTTTGTTTCCATCGGACTAGTGTACTTTAACTTCACATGTACTGGGTATCTCGTGTGTAGGCATGAAAGAGCTCGCGAACATGTATTGTCATTTTCTACCATGCTTGTGTTGTTTTTGTGTGGTTGTATTTATATAGCGGGAGCCTTTTTTACGCTCTTATTTATCTATATTTATTTACAGCATCATAAAAAATATGGCAAACTTTTGCACACAAATGATTTACTTGAGTGACACCACGTGAAACTTCCATTATAAAAATATTAATAATAAGTGCCCTTGTCGGGGTGGCCTGGTGGTGAGGAGCAAGGGGGGTGGGAAGGAGGTTTCGGGTTCGATCCCTGCCTCCGCCCCTTTCCTTGGAATTTTCATCCAAGGTTTGCCTTGCTCCCTACCAGTGGGTCAAGCCGGTCGGCGCAAGCCAATTTAACTGGTACGTGGCTCTTGCCGGCTGGGTCACGTGCTCGAGGTTTACCGCCAAAAGTGGGTTCCTCGTCATAAAAAAAAAAAAAGTGATGGTGGTTGTTTTTTGGTAGTCATAAGTGATGGATATTGAAATGATTGTTGGAATGTCCCTTGTTGTTGCCTTCTTTGGAAGGATTGTTGGTAAGTTCACGGTAAATAGTCTGCTTTTTTTTTTTCAAAAAAAAAATTGAAAATTCCCATTTAATTAACTAGTCCTACAAATAGATGCAAAAGAATGCAGTACTCAATCAATCTACCTCATCCTCAAACAATAAGTTCTCTTGATCTCTAAAACTACCATGAATATGGGAACAAGAGGAAACAATGCAATTTGGTTTTTTAATGTTGTCTTTATGTTTATCGTCTTCTTTTCATTGTCCACCTGTGTTTCCAGCAGTAACAAATCCCTTAAAAAGCGTGAGCCATGCAAGACGATGGTGCTCTACTTCCATGACATTCTCTACAATGGTGAGAATGCAAATAATGCAACCTCGGCCATTGTAGGTGAACCGGCATGGGCCAACAAGACCAAGATGGCGGGCATGAACCACTTCGGGGACATGGTAGTGTTTGATGATCCCATCACAGTCGACAACAACCTTCATTCACCTCCGGTAGGAAGAGCACAAGGTATGTATTTTTATGACAGAAAGGACATCTTCACAGCTTGGCTTGGTTTCTCTTTCGTGTTCAACTCCACCGACCTCAAGGGTAGCTTGACCTTTGCCGGGGCTGATCCCTTGATGAACAAGACTAGGGATATTTCTGTTATCGGAGGCACCGGTGACTTCTTCATGGCTAGAGGAATCGCTACCTTGCAAACCGATGCTTTTGAAGGGGAAGTCTATTTTAGACTTCGTACGGATGTCAAATTATACGAGTGTTGGTCTTAAATTTCAAAGATAAGTACTTTTGTAGTAGTATGTTGTGTTTTTCTATATTTTCCCATTTCATCCGATCGACTCTAATCTTTCAATCCAAATTTCCTGTATTTTCCATTTGATGGCAATATCTCCAATTAAACATGTTGGTGATCTAGTGAATTATCTCCAATTAAACATGTTGGCTCGAACTCGAATTTAACCCAATTTCAAGTGGTTAATTCAAGACAAAGTCGCATTTGTCATTATATGCTTTTTCAATAAAAATTAGCAGTTGTTAAACTTTATGACAAGTCCAAAACGCTAAAGCTAAAAATTGCAACTTACAAAAACTGAAGAATGTTGGTGAAACAACCATTATAAATTCGTAATTTTACTACTCTATATAATTAAAAACATTCATATAGCTAGCTTAGTTGGATTTAATGTAAATTTCATGTAATCAAATTTTATAAAATATGTATAAAGTTTTTGGTAAAATTATATGAGTATTGAGAGGTTATAATTGAAGTAGGTTTGTGGGACAAACTCTTAAAGAGTCATATGATGTGGGTCTCTACTAGTCTGACATAACAAAATTTTTGAAGAGTTAAATGATGCAACATGACTTATGGAACGGAGCACTGTCATGATATCCTATGATGATCTAATTTTTGGGTATATATATCTATACTACTATAAGAGTGTGGGAGAGAACTTACCATCCAAACCGTTCATTTGCTAAAACTTAAATTTATTTACGATTCTCGTTCTTCCGGCTGTGCTTTCCTGCTCCCACCTCGTGGCCGCTGTCTTCACTTTGTTGCTCCCACCTTAGCCTCATCATCGTCTCTTCTGCCCTTTCTTTTCTGGAACTTCTTCTGCCTCCACCGCCATCACATCTCTCTCGGAGTTGAGCGCGAATCCAGACCAGGTAATCTCCCTTTCCGTTGTTTTCGTAGGTGCTTGTCTCTGCTCTCCTATTCTGTCTTCCAGTACTTTGGCTTTAGCGTCTTTTGATCACGCCATCGCTTTCTTCCGACCCCCTGTTCACTGCAGATAAAGATTTCCCCAACCTCCTGCTTTGTTCTTCGTCTTTTTCACCGAATTCGTACAAGGCCGTGCACCGTTTGCCCTCCTCGTCAGCTCTTCTACCTGGAGAACTCACACCTCTCTCTCTCTCTCTCTCTCTCTCTCTCTCTCTCTCTCTCTCTCTCTCTCTCTCTCTCTCTCTTCTAGCCCCTAATTTTCACTGATCCGCTAATTTCCCCGCTTGGCTTCAACAATTTGGTAAGTTTCTCCTACTCTACTCTCTTGTATTTGATTTTCCCTAGCAATTGATGTTCTTATGTTAGTTGAAAATTTCAATTTTTTTTAGGGTTTAGGGTGATTTAATTGGTATAGGGGAATTTGGGGATTTGTGAATTGAGGGTTTTCTTTAGTGTTTTTGTGCTTACTTCTCTATTGTGTGAACTTGGCGTGGAATTTTGGGATATTAGGGGCTTGTTTGGTAATGATATCTAGATATCAGATATCGATATCAAGTATATCGTTATCAGCTGATATCTTGATATCCCTGTTTGGTATGCCGTAAGATATCAGATATCAGTTCTGATATCTAATATGCTTTTTGGTAATGAGTTGCTAGATATCAGACATTTTGTAAACGAAAATAAACCTCCCATATGGATTGAATAAAAACTCAACATGAACCAATAATGCATCACTATATATATGGATTGAATAAAAACTCAGCAAGAACTACCACAATTAAAGCAACAATGATTGAATATAGCAACAAATCAAAGCAATCGACTCAGCAACAAATCAAAGCAACCAGGGCTGAGGGCGAGCAGCAGAAACGATTGAATATCAGCAACAAATCAAAGCAATCGCTCAATATCAGCAACAAATCAAAGCAACGACTGAAATAGAAACCCTAATTAAGGCAGCATAAATTGATTGAATACAAGCAAAAACGATTGAATACAACAAAAAATCTCAGCAGAAACCCTAGGCAGCATATCAATTGAGTAAGGAGAGGAGTGGAAGAGGAGAGGAAGAGAAGAGGAGAGGAGAAGAAACCAGGGCGAGCAGACGGGCGAAGCAACCAGGGCTGTAGTAGAGAGCGAAGGCAGAGACGACGAGAATCAGTAGAGAGCAAGGCAAAGACGGTGAGAAATTTTGATATCTGATATCAGGTTCAATACCTTCCAAAATTGGGGGATATCACTTTTGGGTTGGATTAGTATATCAAGTGATATCAGGATATCACTTGATATCTATACCTTACCCCAACCAAACACTAGATATCAGATATCAGCCCTGATATCTGATATCTAGATATCATTACCAAACACCCCCTAGGGGATTTGTGGCTGAGCTCATTTAGATTTGTTGGGTGAACTTAGCGCGGAATTTGGTTGTAATCGAAGTTTTTAAGCTTTATGTGTTTTTGCTTGTGCTGAGAGGTGATAAAATATTCATTGCATCACTTGCTACCTATTTTGTACATGTCTTGAAGTTAGACTTTAACCCTAATTGTCGGTTTAGTTGTAATTTACTTGCACTTGTTTCCTTATTTGAATTGAGTTTTATTCTGATTAAGGATTTTAACTCAATTTGACCGGCTTAATTGTGCCACCGTAGAATCTTCTGGCCTTTCAAGGTAATGGAATTACTACCATGCCTTGTTGGGAAACTCATGCTTGTGTATCAAAGTTACAAGTGGGGTTGGAGTTGATGTTGACTCGAAAGTTTGATGGATTGGCCAAATTATTGAGGCTTCATTGTGTATCAATGGATACTTTAGCAATCTTGTAGTTCATCTTTTAACTCACCGGTTTGAACATTTTTATGAAATATGTTTGTCTCACATGTTGATCATTGTTTGTGCTATAACTTATAACTGTGCTTTGTTATTGTAATTGATCCTTAATCAAGAATATAAACGTATCTTTCTCCTTCCTGACATGTTCAACTTGGAACTTGACTATGGAGTGCAGTGTATCTTGGTGAGTAAACTCTTAACAATTCCGTTGTGCTGGTGCCTATGCTGTCCATGTTAAGAGTTGTATGTTTACAATTACGTTTTTGCTTTGTGTAAAGGTGGATATGATAAAGAGGATAAGGCAGCAAGGTCCTATGATTTGGCCGCCCTGAAATATTAGGGTCCCTCCGCCACCACAAATTTCCCAGTAATATACTAAACTTTTATCTTTGTTCTGGATGGAAAATGACACGGTCGTTAGTTTATATATTAACAGAAAGTTTGTCCTCATGCATAGATCTCTAATTACTCTAAAGAAATTGAAGATATGAAGCACATGGCTAAACAAGAATTCATGATTTACTCCCGTTAAAAGAGGATTGTTCTATGCTTGATCTTGGTCCCAATACAGTGGGCATGATAAGCTTTTAGGTTGAATAAAAAAAGAATTCAGAAAATGCCAATATGTCGTTCAGATAAATGAAATATTCTGCAACAATTTTATTCTTGGGTAGTGTCTTGATTTGTGGGTTGGGAAAATTTCTGATTTTGGTTGCTATTGGTGGTGCATTAGATCAGTTTGGTTGAATTTGATTCCTTTTGGTCCTTCTGAACTGAATTTATTCCGAATTAGGCTCTCATTCTAGGCAACTAAATGTTTCTAGGTAAAATCCAAATTGAATAAAGGAATTCAGGTCATGAAAATGGAGTACACATAGTCTCTCATTACATAACATAAAATATATTATTCTCTCCTTTATTTTATAATTTTTCTATATGCTTTTTTTTCATGCAATTTTTTTTATATTGAAATAGCATCCTTCAATGTGTATTCATTAATGAGCTACGTATTATTCCATTTACCTTGTTCATTTGTAATGCATATCGTTGCTCTTATCACGACCATTATAACCATCTTCTTTTCAGAAAATCCTTGTCATTTTTCAATTACTTGCTCAATGGAGTTTATACTATCTTCTGCCGTTAAGGAGCAGTTGTTGTCTTCTTTTCATCAAATAGCCACGGGTGAAACTATTGATAGTGCATATCAATATCTAGAGGTTTGATGAAATGCTTGCATTTAATTTCCTTTTGATATTTATTATTTTGATTTAGTGCAAATTTAATGTTATCCACGTTTGATGGTTGCTGATTACCTATTTCATATTCATAGGCGAAAAGGTGGAACCTCGAAGATGCAATCGATTTGTTTTATGCTGGATTTGAGGGAGAAGTTAGCAACTCTTCTTCTTCTCATCACACAAGGGTTGTGCTTCCTAATATATGTTTGAATCCATCGTCATCTTCAGCTGCGCTTTTTACTTCTTCCGATATTATAACTCCTACAGAAGTATGGATGTTGTTTTGGTATAGTAGTATTGTATTTAGTTCTTATATATACATATTCAACTTGTCGAGTCTCGGTTAAATGGTGTTCTAATGTTTTGTCATTTTCTCCATTATTCGTGCTTCACAATTATTACTTCACTTGATTTATATTCGGATTTCATTAGCCTGATTCTACGACTGGTATTTTGTTCCATAGGTCTCTTTGGTTTCTTCGTGCCCTGCTTTAGCCAGCCTTCCAGACGTAAACCAGGAACCTGATTTACTTAAACGTCGGCGGCGCCGTACTCGTGCAGAGGTAGTTGATTTTTCCAATTCATTCCATCTATGGTATATATGTAATATTTTTTTTATTGTTGCAGATTCCTGCTGATAATGCAAATCAAGTTACAGTACCTAAATCTCCTGAGTTTGTGCAAGTTCGTCGCAAACAAATAAGTGTTGAGGTTCTTATTTCTTCAAAATAATTCCTTTCTCACTATCTATTATATTTCACATTCTCATTGTGCCTTTTCATTTGTTTTAATGTTTGTTCAATTACCTTTTGTAGTTGGCTGCTCCCATTGCAGTGTCTCCACCGGAGTTTGTCCAGCGTCGGCGGCGACGTACTCGTTGTGAGGTAGTAGTTTAAAGATATTTACCTCTCCTTTAAAATACATATTTATCATTAGTTGTTTTACACCTGTTAGATTGCTGCTGATGCTGCTGGTGGAAACAAAATTCCTACATCCCCAGAGTTCATAACATGCCGACGTAAACGGACTTTTACAGAGGTCACTATCTGAAATTTTTTTGCATCAATTGATGTTATATTATTTGTGTATATCTTCGACATTCACTATTTAATATAGTATCAATTTATATTTAACTCTTTTCCAACCTGACATTTGCCATAGATGGCTAGAGATGCTTCAACTGTTACGGCAGATTCTATCTCATCACCATCTACCGAATCAATTGGACGCCGACATAGAAGAACGCGAGCCGAGGTAGCAATTAGGGATTGTTTACTCTGATTTCTGAGTCTTTCTACCCACATTTTTTTTTGTATATCTTGGTATTTGATGGACAATATTTTTTACTTCTTTCTGCCTCGCTATATCTTCTTATTTAGATGGTTGCTGCCGTCGAAGAGGGATCCCTTGGTTATTTGTCATGTGGAAGCCATTCCTCAGCTTACCAGGTTGTCTTCTTTTTTCCCATTTCCGTTCTAGCCAGGTTTTATGCATTCCTGAATTGTTTAGAGTTTTATATTATTTATATGGTATTCTTATTTGTCCTGCATTTTCATTTATATCATATTCTGTTTACTTTGGACTACGATTTTCCCATATTTATCACCGATCATTTCCATCTGATTATTGTTTGTGTATTATAGGTTTCTATCGATGTGTCTACCGTTGCAACTACATCTTTCACACCAACGGTTATTCCAGTAGCTACCACAATACCACAAAGAAAATCCCAGGCTAAGGTAAAAAATATTAATGATTTCACAAGTTTTTAAATAATTTGTGTGGGTGTTGTTCTATTTAGTTTATATATATGCTCATAGTTGTTTATTTTTATTCCCTCTTATGCAATTTGCTATAATATAGGGTAATGGGGTACTATCGGTGCGTAATCCTCCTCGTGAAAGACGAGCTCGTCTTGAGGTATTAAGGTTCATCTTTATTGCAATTCGTATTATATTAAGCCTAGAATATTTTTTCTCCATAAAAAAACCTTATATATGTTTTATTTATTGAGATTGAAGCTGCATCTGCAATTAATGCTAGCTCTTCATATTCACATTCCTATTCAGCGTGTCGTGTTCAACCTCCTATGGGTAAAGCTATGTGTAATCTCTTATCTGTACCTATGTGTTTGCCTTTGTCATCCGAATGCAAATATTGTGGTGCTATTAAATTTGCGTTTGAATGTCCAACCTTTTGTTGCCAAAACGGACGTGTTAAATTGGTTGACATAAAATTTCCTCCGGATTTATATCATTTGTTTACAAGGCAAGATTCTATTGGTGATCATTTCCGACATTACTCAAGAGCCTACAATAGTTTTTTTGCTTTTAGTTGTCTTGGTGGTAATTTCACGAAAGGAAATGCAAAAGGTATCTACACCTTTGTGTTAAAGGGCCAAATTTATCATTTTCTTCCTAATCTTTTGGCTACGGATGACCATCCTAAATTTTTACAACTCTATTTTTATGATGGTGCATCTGAATATGATACTCGTTGCAATAATTTCATAGACCTTCGACCCGATGTAGTTGAACATTTAATCAATATGACAGCCAGTAATCCTTATGCAACATTCTTCAGGTCATTACGTACCATTCCTTTAACTGCAACTTCTGAAATCAGGATATTCCAAACTCCTTTACTCGATCAGCGTGTTTACAATTTCCCAACCTGCGATGAAGTTGCAGCCATTATCGTTGATAATGTCTCTTCGGACCGTATTAACAGCCCGCATATCTTAGTGTACGGAAAGTCTGACTATGAGCATCGAATTTACCATTATTACGGTTGTTATGACCCTCTTCAATATCCCCTTCTGTTTAACAGAGGAGAGTCTGGGTGGCATCAAGGTTTAAAACTTGTTTCTACGGATAGTGAGCGCCCTTGTAATAGTTCTACATTCCCAATTCCTAATGGTGGAGCACAAAACGCCGATGATATTTTATTCCAAGAAGCTGAGGGTAAGAATTGCAATTGGTATTGTAAAACCTCTATTTTCCCCTGCTTATGTTGTTTTTAAAAATGATCCGTTATATATACCTTATACAGCATCAACATCCCGCCCTCCAAGCAAAGGCAAAGAAGTTTCTTGTCGGCAGTACTATGCCTTCAGATTCCAAATTCGTGTTGGGAATTTCCTCGTCCATGTAGGTCGATTATTCTTACAATACATTGTCGATATGTATGTCAAAATAGAGAATACAAGATTGGACTTCATAAGGCGCAACCAAGTATTACTCCGAAGTGAACTTTATCAGGGCATTGTAGATAGTGTGAATGAAGGTAATTGCACAGCATCCGATATTGGCCGTCGTGTCATTCTTCCTGCATCATTTATAGGCGGTCCTCGAGATATGAAATCTCGATATCTAAATGCAATGGCTTTGGTTCAAAAGTTTGGTAAACCTGATATTTTCTTGACTATGACTTGTAATCCGAATTGGCCCGAGATTAAGAACAATCTATTACCGGGTGACCCCCCCGAAGTTAGGCCTGATTTGATTGCGCGAATTTTTTGTGCAAAGGTGCGACTTCTAAAGAAATTGCTATTGAAGGACAACATTTTAGGCCCTGTTGCAGCAAGTGTAGACGTTATTGAATTCCAAAAGCGTGGACTACCACATTTGCATATGTTGCTTATCCTTGCACCTGGCTCTAAAATTGTGTCTGCCGATTGTTTCGATGAGTATGTGTGCGCTGAATTACCATCCAAAGATGTCTCGAATTTCTGATTGTAAGGACCTGGTTATTTCTGATTCAGTTTGTGATGTCTGTGCACAAGCTAAACAGCACAGAACTATGTTTCCTAAGAGTGAGTCGATTGCTAATGGTCTGTTTGATCTCTTACATTTGGATCTTTGGGGTCCCTATCGGGTTTCCTCCAGAGATGGTGCTCGGTATTTCTTGACTATCCTAGATGATAGAAGCCGAGCAACTTGGACTCATTTGCTTCACAACAAGCAGCAGGTACATCGTGTAATCCGAGATTTTCTGAATTTGGTTGAAACTCAGCATCACTGCAGGGTTAAAACAATTCGTACAGACAACGGCACTGAATTTGTGAATACGGAATGTTCAGCGTTGTTTGCAGAGAAAGGGATCGTCCATCAACGTACTATCCCTTATACTCCCCAACAAAACGGAAGGGTAGAGAGGAAACATCGTCATCTCTTGGAGACTGCCAGAGCGATTCGTTTCCATGCTCATCTTCCTTTATCCTTTTGGGGAGACTGCATTCTAGGGGCTACCCATATTATCAATCGTCTTCCATCCTCAGTGCTGGGTTGGAAAACTCCTTATGAGTTGTTGTTTGGCACGATTCCCTGCTATTCAGATCTTCGGGTCATTGGATGCCTATGTCATGTGATGATTCAAAATGGGGGGACTGATAAATTTGGAGCCAAGAGCACAAAGTGCATCTTTTTAGGATACCCATTGGGACAAAAAGCCTATAGAGTTTTTGATCTAGAGACACATCGGGTGTTCGTTAGCAGAGAGGTTATTTTCTCTGAGACAGTGTTCCCTTTTGCTTCAACACCAGTTCACCCATCAACCCCTCAACCCTCTCTACCACTTGTAAATCCTGCTGCATACCCAGTCATACCTCCTACTGTCATACCTCCTCCTACTGTGATATCTCCTACTGTGATATCTCCACCACCCACACATTCCCCACCTCATTCATCATCACCAGCTCACTCCCCGGTTCATGAATCTTTACCCAATCCTGAACCTGAACTGTCCTCCTCCACTGTGCCTGAGCACCCGCGCAGGTCTTCCAGGGTGATTACGAGACCATCACACCTTCGGGACTTCCTGTGTCCTACCTTACCTGATCAGAGTCCTGGATCCCACTCTTTCATGGTGTCGGCCTTGATCAACTCTGACTGCTATACAGATGAATATGTGGTATCTTTGAATAATGTTTTATCAATTCCTGAACCCGCTTCTTATGCTCAAGCATCTAAAGATCAGCAATGGATCGATGCTATGAACAAGGAGATTTCTGCGCTTGAAGAAAACAATACCTGGGTGCTCACTCACCTCCCTCCCGGCAAGAAAGCCATTGGGAGTAAGTGGGTGTTTAAGGTCAAATTCAGACCTGATGGTTCGGTTGAACGCTACAAAGCCTGTCTAGTGGCAAAGGGCTACAACCAAGTTAAAGGAAAGGATTACAAAGACACGTTTTCCCCTGTGGCAAAGTTCACCACGGTTCGGTTATTTCTCGCTATGGCAGCTACAAAATCATGGCCGGTTTATCAGCTCGACGTTAACAACGCATTCCTCCACGGCTTCCTTGAGGAAGAGGTATACATGGTACCACCAGAGGGCTATTCCAAGGCATCTCCCACACAGGTGTGCCTTCTCAAACGATCTCTTTACGGCCTAAAACAAGCGTCCAGACAATGGAACTTGGAACTTTCAAAATTTTTGCAGCAGCTTGGGTTCTTCCAATCCAAATATGATCATTCCCTGTTCATTATGCCCTTGCCCAATGGTGGTCTAGTTGCAGCTCTCGTCTACGTTGACGACCTGATCATAACTGGCACCGGTCAGAATGTGATTGAGCAGGTCAAATCCTCTCTTCATAGGGCGTTTACAATCAAGGATTTGGGTTTGATTCGCTATTTCCTGGGTCTTGAGGTAGCTCGTAACTCTTCTGGCATGTTATTGAACCAACGAAAGTACATTCTTGATATCCTTTCCGACATGGATATGGTAAATTGTAAGCCGGCTCCATTTCCCTTGCCGCGGGGCTTGAAGCTCTCAATTGATGAGGGCGAGCTGTTATAGGAACCTGAGGTTTACCGTCGTCTGGTTGGGCGCCTGCTGTACCTTAATCTTACCCGACCAGACATCTCGTTCGCGGTACAACACCTAAGTCAATTCCTCAGAGATCCCCGTCTTCCTCATTTGCAGGCTGCGCACCACGTCGTCAGATACCTCAAAGGCTCGGTAAATCTGGGTTTACATTACCCAGTTGATGGAGATTTGAAATTGTCGGCCTTTTGCGATGCTGATTGGGGAACTTGCGTTTTCTCTGGTCGCTCAGTAACTGGTTTTTGCATTTTTCTGGGTACATCCTTAGTTTCATGGAAAACGAAAAAGCAGAAAACGGTGTCGAAGTCGTCGGCAGAGGCTGAGTATAGGGCTATGTCATACACGGCTAGCGAACTTGTATGGTTGGAGAGTATCCTCGAGGATTTGAAAGTCTCACTTCCCCTGCCAGTGCCTCTGTTCTGTGATAACAAGGCGGCAATTTACATCACAGCTAATCCCGTTTTTCACAAGCGGACTAAGCATTTGAAGCTTGATTGTCACTATGTTAGGGATCGATTCCTTGAAGGCTTCTTGCATCCCACTTATGTCCGTTCCAGTTTGCAATTAGCTGATGTGTTTACTAAGCCCTTAGGGGCTGATCAGCACCGTTTTCTCTCGTCCAAGCTCGGACTTGTGCTCACTCACCCATTTCCCGCTTGAGGGGGGGGGGGGGGGGGGGGATGATGAGAGTGTACAGCAAACTAGATGAGGGTGCACATAGGGGATTAGTTGGATAAGTTGTTATAACAATAAAGAAGGTCAGTTGGGGCTTGGAGAGAGTATAAATAAGGATTGATGTACACATTGTAAGAGTAACAAACTATTCTCTTTTCTTCCTGTTTTCTACTGAGAACCATGGAAGATGTATTGATTTCCCACTCCATGAATAAACTCCTGCTTTCCTTCATCTTCTAGCATCGATTGCAGTGGCTTTTCAAGAAGTTCCTACAGACAGCGCCAATGACGAAACCCGTTCTGAGAATCCTGTAATTATGGGTTTTGGAATCAAGTAGAGCGCGGACAAACCCTGGTGATCAAGCTTACCTGAGATATGCGACGAGATTGCCATCCGTGTACCATAACCTGTGCCGATCCAAGTTTGAGATTTTTGCGGACCACAATTTCTCCCTTGGATTCCATCAAATGTCCGCTCTGGCTAACCAAGACAATTCCCGATCGGGGAGGCTCATAGAGTCATGAAACCCAGCCTATGCCTTTCGAGATTTCAAATACCGACCCTTGTGAATGAATTCTCGTTTATTTATAGGAGAAATTAGTGCATGGCATGGTGTACTGTTCGACAACTGTCCCATTAGTTGATGACACGTGGCACTCGGTGGACGCTTAGTGTGCACGGAGACGAGCCACGTGTTCATGAGGTGAGTTAGTGGGTTTTCCCACGTTTTGCGGATGTTTTTTGGGTACCCGGAGAGTTTAACTTGGGTTTTCATAATTTAGTAGAGTTTCTCTTATTCATGACTAGTTGGTTGCGGACTCCTTGAGCTTAGTTCTTTGTTCCCGTCAGACTAGTGTACTTTATCTTTACATGTACTGGGTATCTTGTGGGTAGGCCTGAAAGAGCGCGCGAACATGTACTTGTCATTTTTCATCATGCTTGTGTTGTTTTTGTGAGGTTGTATTTATATAGCGGGAACCTTTTTTATGCTCGTATTTACTTATATTTATTATTTACTGTATCATCAGAAATATGTCTAACTTTTTTACACAAAGGCTTTACTTGAGTGACACCACACGAAACTTCCATTATAAAAATATTAATCAGTGATGGTGGTTGTTTTTTGGTAGTCATAAGGGATGGATGTTGAAATGATTGTTGGAATGTCTCTTGTTTTGTTGCCTTATTTGGAATGTCCTTGTTGTTGCCTTCTTTGGAATGATCTTTGCCTTCTTTGGAATGATTGTTGGTAAGTTCACGTCAAATAGTCTGCTTTTTTTTTTTCAAAAATAAATTGAAAACTCCCATTTAATTAATTAGTCCTACAAATAGATGCAAAAGAATGCAGTACTCAATCAATCTACCTCATCCTCAAACAAGTTCTCTTGATCTCTAAAACTACCATGAATATGGGAACAAGAGGAAACAATGCAATTTGGTTTTTTAATGTTGTCTTTATGTTTATCGTCTTCTTTTCATTGTCCACCTGTGTTTCCAGCAGTAACAAATCCCTTAAAAAGCGTGAGCCATGCAAGACGATTGTGCTCTACTTCCATGACATTCTCTACAATGGTGAGAATGCAAATAATGCAACCTCGGCCATTGTAGGTGAACCGGCATGGGCCAACAAGACCAAGATGGCGGGCATGAACCACTTCGGGGACATGGTAGTGTTTGATGATCCCATCACAGTCGACAACAACCTTCATTCACCTCCGGTAGGAAGAGCACAAGGTATGTATTTTTATGACAGAAAGGACATCTTCACAGCTTGGCTTGGTTTCTCTTTCGTGTTCAACTCCACCGACCTCAAGGGTAGCTTGACCTTTGCCGGGGCTGATCCCTTGATGAACAAGACTAGGGATATTTCTGTTATCGGAGGCACCGGTGACTTCTTCATGGCTAGAGGAATCGCTACCTTGCAAACCGATGCTTTTGAAGGGGAAGTCTATTTTAGACTTCGTACGGATGTCAAATTATACGAGTGTTGGTCTTAAATTTCAAAGATAAGTACTTTTGTAGTAGTATGTTGTGTTTTTCTATATTTTCCCATTTCATCCGATCGACTCTAATCTTTCGATCCAAATTTCCTGTATTTTCCATTTGATGGCAATATCTCCAATTAAACATGTTGGTGATCTAGTGAATTATCTCCAATTAAACATGTTGGGTCGAACTCGAATTTAACCCAATTTCTGAGTGGTCAATTCAAGACAATGTACTCTATATGCTTTCTCAATAAAAATTCACAATTTAACAACTTTATAGCAAGTCCAAAACGCTAAAACGAAAAATTGCAATTTACCAAAAACTGAAGAATGTTGGTGAAACAACCATTATAAATTCATAATTTTACCACTATAAAATTAAAAACATCCATATAGCTAGCTTAGTGGGATTTAATGTAAATTTAATGTAATCAAATTTTATAAAATATGTATAAAGTTTTTGGTAAAGTTTTAAATAAGTATTGAGAGGTTATAATTGAAGTAATTTAGTGGGACAAACTGTTAAAGAGTGAAATGATGTGGCTCCAAATCCCCTGTCCTTGACCTTGTCCCCCCTCCTATCCCCCACCTCCCTCCCTCTCACAAACTCAACCTAAAAAGAAAAACATAAATTAAACTAAATTAAAAACAATTTTAAAGAATAAAAAAATTTGTGAGGAGGGACGGGATTGAGAACAGATGATTTAAGTCTACTAGTCAGACAAACAAAACTTTTGAAGAGTTAAATTATGCAACAAACTACATGACTTATGGAACGAAGCACTGTCATGATGCCACCTATGATAATCTAATTTTTGGTTATATATATGGTATAGATGTGTAGAATATTTGAGAAAATATTATGTAATTAATATAAAAAATTATAAAACAAATTGTTCTAAGTAAAAAAATACTGCATTCAGATGTCATTATTCAATTTGTATCAAATGAAGAAAAATTTGTTTATTTTTGAAAAAATGGGGAATTTAAAGATATTTAGATTTCATAATGTTATTGTGGATGATTTGGTGCGGGATATATCTCTCCATATATTTTACCGAGATAATATTATTCTTGTTTTCAAATATAGAATAAAATGTATATATAAATTATCTTGTATAAATAAATGATACTCCCTCTGTCAATTAAAAATTGTCGTTTGCTATTCATGCATGCCTTTTTAGAAACTTGAAAACTATATAAATTATTAACTTTTTTACATTTGTTTTTATAAATTCATACTTAATAGTAATAAGTATGAAATTAGTAAAAAAATATTATTTCAAAAATTAATATTTTATATAGTTTTTAATAGTAAAACGTCAAGTTCTAATTAATCGATGAAGTATTTTATTGGATAAAAGATAAGTGTAAATAAAAGAGAATATTGATTGTAAATAAACAAACAAATATAAAGTTTTTTAAAAAAACGAATGATACTGTATTTGTTAATTAATCCATATTTAAGGTAGTGAGGTAGTGAGATGGATAATGAGATTAAATTTTTGATTTGTTTTAAATTTTGTTTATATGTCAGGTGGATGTTATGTAGATGTCATATAGAAACGTGTACGAAAGAAAATGATGAGGTGGGATGTTTTCCAATTGACATGCTAATTGGAAAATTGTTAGGAAGGCACGTAAACCATCATGCTTCTTGTTTTTATGTACAGTAATGCTATTACGTACAAATGTAATAAGAGGGAATGGTAGTAAATGATCCTGGCCCCGGAAAAGTTTCCTAGTCTAACCCACTATTCACAACAATTGCAAAGGCTAACCCTCCCCCCTTAAAAATTTGCACCCCAGGCGGTAAACTTTACCTTGAGTAACTGGTAGCTCTCCTCTCCTTCACCTCTCTGTTGCCTCAAATCTCTCTCTCGAGCATACTCCACAAGAACGGTATCGGAGGCGGGGAGAAAAGTCTTCGGCTCTAGGCGGGAGGGCTCGAGCGTAGTCCACCACAAGAATGGAGAAGGAAGGGGATCGGAGGCGAGAGGTTAACCGTCTGAAGGATGGCGACGGAGGGAGACAGGACAATGAATTGGGCATGGAGTTGAGTATCAGGCCCTCCAGCAGTCCATCCGAGCCCGTGACGCAACTCTCTGAGTCCCCCACCAGGTTTGTTCTTCATCTCTCTCGATCTCCCTCTATCTATCCTTCCTATTCAACTGTAGATTTGTATGAAATTAGGGTTTTCTTCTTCGATTCTGTGTTGTTAGAGTTGAGAATTCTGTGTCAAAGATCTAAAATTAAGAGATGGGATTACTTAGTTGTTGGATCCTGTTTCTGTATTAAGGTATTTGAGTAATGTTCTGAATATAGGTTAAGGCAGGAGCCTTTGGCGATCAAACCGAGCGAATATCAGGTGGTGCAATTGTTGTTTAGGTTCGATCTGGATACATGCCAATCTTAAACTTTTGTTAAATGTCGATGATTTTATTATTTCGGAGTATGCAACTTAGCGTCCACTAACAGATTATTACATTTGGATTCATGAAAAATTCCCCAACATTATGCAAGTTGTGCATGTGATGTTGGAAAACTATGAACCCGATATGCATTATGAAGGTGGAGAAGTTGGAGACATCATCGGGTTCACGAGGTTGTTAGATGTGAAAGAAAAAGTGGAATTGTTGGTGCTGATACAAGTCCAATTCATGTTGTTGTTTGGCCTCGTCATGTAAAGAGGGATCCTTCTTCATTGACAAGGTTAATGCACCTGGTCTGCATCCTGGGGAGGATGATGGGTTCTTCACTTTCTTTACCTTGATAGCTAGTTCTAGCCGGAGATCGTTATATTATGTCTGTTGTGCCTTAATTTATTGGTTAATGCACTTGGTTTGCTAAAAATGCACTACAACTTTCTGTCCATACCACAACATCAAAATGATTTGAATGATTTACACCTCTCTCATCAATACAACATATGTGGAGTATATAGAAAGCTTTGTTATATCAATCAGCAAAATACAGGTGATGGTAGAAAATAGGGCTGGGATTTGTATTAATTTGGTATGAACCGAGCTTGAACAAGCTCGAACGAGCCCAACTGACAAGATGAAACAAACTTTGGCAGGAAATCAGTGTGTAGGTGGAGATAGTGCTTAAGGTCTTCATTGTCATGTAAAACTGAATAATTATCATGTAAAACTAAATAAGTGTCATGTAAAACGTTGGCAGGGAATCAGTGTGCAGGTGGAGATAGTGTTTTAAGTCTTTAGTGTCATGTAAAACTGAATAAGTGTCATGTAAAACGAAATAGGCGGTGGGGAAAATCTAACTGGTGGCTTGTAAATATTAATTTTGTGTATGGAATATTTTGATGCAATCTCTTGCCTTTGTGACAACATATTAACAATTCTATGGACAATAGCTCAATTGATTTGGCATCGCAAGCTAAGAGATCTTCAGCCTCTTATTTTTAAACTATATATCATAATTTTTATGATCTCGTGTCATGTAAAACAATTTACCTGTCAAGTAAAAATAATCACGTGTCATGTAAAACAATTTACCTGTCAAGTAAGAGATCATAATTTTTATGATCTCATGTACATCGTATGATCGTGTCAAGTAAAACAATTCTCGTGTCATGTAAAACAATTTACATCTGAATTGGTAAATATATATAAATCTCCAAAAGGAGGGAGAAACCCGTGAGGGTTACTCGGTATACAAAAGTAAGTGATTCGAAACAAGTAATCACTTGTAAAAAAGCAAAAGTGGGGACTAGGCTAACAACCTTCGCCTATGCTCCCCATCCACCCTATTGATGGCTTTCCCCTTTACCCTTAACCTCTCTTTGCATTCATAAACAATCGTATGTGCACTCTCCTCAACACTAATAAAATTACCCTCCCATATCGCAAAATTCCTAGCTTTCCAAATCTGATGGACTATACAGTTGATCGCCAATAGCCTTGTTTGAAACAAACTTGTCTTCCTTCCTTCTCCACCCGCGAACCAGGTCAGCCATTCAGTAATGGTGTCATGCCGGCGTGCTATTCCCAGCCATTTAAATACAATCTCAGCCACACTCCTGGTATAAGCACAGCCGAACCAGATATGATTACGATCCTCCACCTCCGCATCACAGAACACACACACCTGTGTCTGCACTGCACCCCATCTGAACAGTCGGGCTCTCGTATACAATCGGTCGTGGACAACTAGCCAACTGAAAAAAGCTCCACCTTGTGCATTGCAGACCCCCCCATAGCAACTCTCCCCATGGCTGTTTCGTCCCCCTCTCTCGGAGCACCTCATAGACTAGCCGGGACAGATTCCCATTCTCTCGAGTAATAGCTTCCATTGCCGATCCCTCAATCACAAGGTCCAGGAGCATGGTCTCCGCTGCTGAAAGAAATTCTTGAAATACACTTACCACACATTTCCAAATCCACGAGTCTCTAGCTGCAATCTGAACATCCTGAATCTCCAAACAGTTTACATTTCAAGTAAAAAAAATCATGTGTCATGTAAAGCAACTCCCGTGTCATGTAAAGCATTCCTGCCTCATCGTTTGTACGTATATGCAACTTAATCTCCGATATAATATATCACGGTTGATGCACAACAAAGTTCAATAATCTTTGTTCAGTTTTGTGTAAACAACTCAAAGCAATCTTAATCTCCCATGGAATTGGTTAATTTCATTGATTGTTAATCAAATGCCTATTTTTAATTCCCCATAGAATTTCATATTTCATTGTTTTTTTGTCCATTAATATCTTTAGCTATTTCTTGAATCATCTTTGAGAGACTTGAGACTATGTAATTAGAAGTTCAGAACTCAGAATCAATTGATTGCTTCTATTGCTGTCAGATGGAGCAAATTGCTCATATAAAGGATTTGTTTGAAGCAGATCCGATGCATGAAGAGAGTTGGTGTATACAGCACTTAGTTCAATTTGGAACCATAAACTTGGTTTAAATTGGTCTCTTAACGTCTTCTTATTCAAGCTTGTCGCCTTAATTGTGCAGCAAAGGGTGGCCATGCCAATAGTAAAAATTAATTGACCATCATATAGTTTCCTACTAGACACCAATCGATAGTTTACTGGACATGTTTTAGGTTTTTCCTCTCTCCTGGGCTATGATGACAAATTTACACAAACCAAATAACTCACTTCTGCGCTTCGAGTCCCTCAAACAAAGAAACATGCTAATCCAAGCACTTATGCCACTAAATTGTGTGATAGCAGCACCAAAAATAACTCATAACCCATATTGAATTTACATGTCACCCATACTGGATCTACATGACATATAATGTATTTTACTTGACATGTGAATTTTTTTACTTGACACCTGAATTTGAGACATATTCTATTCCTTTTTTATGATTCAGAATTCCTTCTGCTAAACTTCTTTTTTTGAACTTGGTTTCAAATTCAGCCTTGGATTATTTCAGGGGTAAGTCCGCTCATTCTGACTGTCATGTTAAGTGACGTAGGTGAGATGTCAAACCTATTATCTATCATGTTAAAAACCCATCTTATGATGAATTCAACAGGAAGATGAAGTGTCTTGGCTTTTGATTTATTATGATATGAAACTGCCTATAATTTGGTGATGTAGCAAGCTTGACTTGTTCTAAACATAAGTTGATAGTCGACATTGATTAATGAATAATAAGCCTACGTGAGAATTGAACCTACATCTTTGTGTATGACCACAATGCTCTCCCATTGAGCTAATAGGCTACATGTGAATTGCATAGCAATACAAATCTAGTCATACTTATTATTTCTTTTTCTTTCTCCTATCGCATTCACCTAGTTTCATTTTTTTGTTGTTGTTTGTTTACCGGGAAATAATTATTGAGCAATATCAAAAATCAATGAACGCCTAAGTTGGTCGAAATTTAACCTCTTTTGAAGAACCTTTGTCACAGCTAGATCTAGCTAATAGACGTTAAAATTTCCTCACATCACATGTAAGAAAACGCGGATGCACTAACCTAGCTTACTTAGAGACGGTGAAACTAAAAAGGAGTGTGTAGGGGAAAATTACCCGCATGTAATCTTCGAGCCAGCTCTCTTCTTCACATGCTGACATCCATTTCTCGACCTTGTCCATTATCTCTTTACGGCTAAAAGCCTCTTCTTTAGCTCTTGCAATCTGATTATCCATATCAGCAATCAGCTCTGAGGGCTCAACATTCCCTTCATCAATCAGTGCCAAGATCTTCTCCCTTGCAGCATCAGTGTCAATTTCTGTATGTGCACGGGCATATATATCTTCAAGTTCACCTTGCTTCTTAAAGGCAATTTCTTTCATCCGGCTGAACTTCAGATGATCAAGTCTCTCAACTTCCACTTCAGTCTTCACATGCAAAACATACAATAAGGAAAAAAGAATACCAATTGCTTCAAACATACCTATTCAGAACAAAAATTGGAGTTACCTGTTCTATTAAATCAAGGGTAAGGTCCCCAGGAATGGTCACTTCATCCACCGAGGCTGATAAGTTACATGTAACATGATCAAAAAGTTGACGCTCTTCTTCTGGGGTATCCATCAGATTCCAAATATCAATTAACTTATCCATTTCCCCATACCAAACTATCAAAGATCTTTGACAAAATCCCTTGGAATTGTACTGCTTGCAAACTATCACAATTAGCTATTCCCCTTTGGAATTGTACTCCTATCCAGTAATTTTAATCACAATTTACTACAAGGTTCTTAAGAATTCCACTAAATTCAACTCAAGCAGAGTTCATTTATCAAAATACTAAAGAATGAGGAAAAAACAAATAGGCAAACAAAATACAAAAGATGACTAGCTGTTAACACCCCTCGGAATGAACCCAATTAAAGTTAAAGTTTAGACAACTGAGATCATAATACGAACACAGCAGGATATTTTGCACCCAAAATTAAAGTTTAGACAGCAATGAACCCAGTTATTACAGAGATACGCAGTAAACAAGCTATTATACCTTTTTCCGCTCCGCATTCGAAGGTGCCTTGATTAAAGGGGTAACAGTGTTCAACTTAGGAAACGAAGAAGACGATGATAATATTGAGCAATGCTTGTCTCCACGAACTTGGAATAGGGCCGGTGCTTGGCTGATGGACCTGTTAATCAATTGTTCATAAATTAGCTGATCACATGTGGTGTTTGGCTGGGGTCAAATAATGGAACACCTAATTTGCATCACTACATTTAAATCCTATAAATATATACCCAACTAACAAAGTTGATGAGGGCTAAATCAATGCTAGGAAATAAAAAATAGTATAAAAAACAAAATATTAATGAAAATCATATTGGATGGATTTGAACCTGAGACCTAAGGTAGGTCATTTAAGTTGAAATGAAACTCTTCCCCACAAGTTGTGCTTCAATTTTTTTGCATTTTTTATGAAACAGAAGTATAATGTACTATATATGATATGGAAATCAAATTCATTGTTGCAACTAATAAGCCAAAACATCAAGTTTACATGTAGTATATAGATAGATAAATAGTTCAAAGAATTAGAAAAGTTATCGTTGCTTCCTGAAAAGGAATCGAAAATATTGGAGCTTTAGATCATTTGGATAAAGCTCTTCAATGGAAGTTCTTGGAGTTTCAGTTTGGAGTTTGTTACAGATTGGAACTATCAACTGATTCCTTTTTGTTTTCAATTGAATGAGTTTTACAGAGGATGAGCAGATGGTATTTATAAGCCTATACACAGGTTGACTAAAATACCCTTTGCTAATTGTGAATGTAGATCTGTACAGCAACAACATATGAGCAACAGCATAAGAACAACTAACAACTGAATATGCTATATGCTCAATATCCCCTCCTCAAGCTTGACTAGTGGAGGCCACAAGTTCAAGCTTGTAAGATGAATCCCGGTGCCTGGCTTCCCCAGAGGCTTGGTGAACAAATCAGCTAGCTGATTTTGTGAATTGACGTAGGTTGGCACCAGAAAGCCCTCTTGAAGCCTCTCCCTCACATAATGACAGTCCAATCTTAGATGTTTGGTTCGTTCATGAAATATGGGGTTTTCAGCAATATGGATTGCTGATTTGTTATCGCAAAAGAGAGGGATTGGTTTGGGAATCTGGCAATGCAAGTTACTTAAAATCGAATCCAACCATACCAATTCCCCTGAGGTTTTAGACAAGCATCTATACTCAGCTTCAGTTGAGGATTTTGAAACTGTTGGCTGCTTCTTTGTCTTCCATGAGACCAAAGCATGGCCTAAGAATATACAGAACCCAGACAGAGATCTCCCTGAGAATATGCAGTTCCCCCGGTCGACATCACAAAAGCAGTCAATGTGATGTGATTAGAAGTGGGATACATAAGACGAATGTTGAAGATACCCTTCAAATATCGAACCACATGCATAGCAGCTTGCCAATGTGGTAGGCGTGGAGAACCCATAAATTGGCTAAGATGCTGCACGGAGTAGGAGATATCAAGTCTAGTCATGTTGAGGTAGATCAACCTGCCCACAAGACGTCTGTATTTTTCTGGATCCTCAAGTAGTTCACCTGTATCTGTACTGAGCTTCAGACCACGAGGCATAGGAAAGGGGGATGACTTACAGTCCTCCATGCCTGTATCTTTCAATATGTCTAGCACATATTTCCGTTGGTTAAGTAGAGTGCCTTTATCAGTCCTTGACACTTCTAGACCAAGAAAATATCTGACTGCTCCTAAGTCCTTAATGGTGAAGGCACTGTGAAGAGTAGCTTTGATGGATTGAATCTCAGATGCATCATCACCATCAATGAGGAGATCATCCACATAGACCAAGATCACCACTATGCCAGATGGAACTTGTTTGATAAAGAGAGAAAAATCAAACATGGATTTCTCATAACCATGTGACAGAAGAAATTTTGACAGCTCAATATTCCACTGCCTCGATGCTTGTTTAAGGCCATACAAGGATCTTTTGAGACTACAAACTTTGTCAGGAGTAACAACATAACCTGGGGGAGGCACCATAAACACTTCCTCATCCAAAAATCCATGAAGAAACGCATTATTTATGTCCAACTGATGAACACACCAATTCTTCATAGTGGCTAGAGCAATCAAAACTCTGACAGTTGTGAACTTGGCCACTGGAGAGAAGGTATGCTTGAAGTCTTTCCCTTTAACTTGGTTGTAGCCTTTAGCCACTAATCGAGCCTTGTATCTCTCCACATTTCCATCAGGTCTAAACTTTATTTTATAAACCCACCTACAACCAATTGCAACCTTTCCTGGAGGCAAATCAGTAATAATCCATGTTTAGTTTGAATCCAGAGCTTGAAGCTCCTTTCGCATAGCCTCTATCCACATAGGATCATCCTTTGCCTATCTGTAAGTTGCTGGCTCATGAAGAGAGAGCACATTGGCAAGAGAAGCCACATAATCAAGAGGGTAAAAGGTGTGATTATCCGGAGAGAAGACCATAAAGGAATTGGACATGAAAGAATCAAGTGTAGAACAGTAAAAATCTTTGAGATGAGCAGGGATTTGAGGGTGTCTTGTGGGTCTGGTGTTGACAGGTAAGGGATTTTGGATGGGATTTGAAATTTGTGTTGGGATGGGGATGATAGATGTGGAACTAGCATCAGAGGGTATAGGTGAATCAGGGTCTATATTTGGAATGGAGTCAAAAGAGGAAGAAGAGGACACAGGTGTCTCAGTCACCAAACTGGGATTGGAAGAAACAGGTGTAGTTCGGACCACAGTTGGTGGACTAAAAGCAGGGTTGACTAGTGGTAAGGTTTGAGGTTGTGAGGGTGGGTCAGATTTACAAGTTTGGTCTTTAGCAAAGGGAAAGGAATCCTAACAGAAAAGGACATCCCTACTGATGACAACTTTGTTATCATTCAGATCATACACCTTATAGGCTTTGTGATCAGAAGGATAGCCGAGAAATACACATTTACTTGCCTTAGCCTCAAACTTATCACTATGAGGGCCTTTCTTTAACACATAACAAAGGCAACCCCCCACCCTCAGATAGCTGTAATCAGGTTATTTCTCATAGAGCTTTTCAAAAGGTGTGGACCACTGTAGCATAGATGATGGCATCAAATTGATCAAGTGTGTGGCAGCTAGAACACACTCACCCCAAAACCTAATTGGTAAGATGCATGAAATCTAAGAGCTCTTGCAGTCTCCAATAAATGCCTATGTTTTCTCACAACTCTTCCATTTTTTTGAGGAACATATGGCACAGAATACTGATGAGCAATTCCCTTATCTCTGAGAAGCTGATTACATTGAAAAAATTCAGTACCATGATTTGTTCTTATGGCTTTGACCTTCACCTGAAATTGTGTCTCAATCATCAAAATAAAATCAGTGACCACTGCAGCTACCTGAGACTTATCATTGACCAAGTGAGTTCATACTGCTCTACTGTAATCATCCAAGATAGTGATGAAATAACGAGCTCCACTAATGGACTTAACTCTGTAAGGACCCCACAAATCAATATGAATTAAGGCAAACTTTTTAGTAGCAATAGACTTGCTCATATCAAAAGGGAGAGAGTGGTGTTTAGCCAAAACACATGGCTCACAAAAATCAACTGAATCAACAACAACTTTGCAACCATGAACATGTTGCAATCTGGAAAAAGACATGTGTCCCAACCTAGAGTGAAGTAAACTACTAGGTATAGGTTTATTTCTATCAACAGAAGCACAAAAAGACTTCATATATGTCCCTGCAATCCTTGCATCATCATTGATCCCTGCTACAGTCAAGTCAGCTTTGAAGAGTTTCCTGGCCAATCTAACAGCACTGAGAATGACCTTGCTAGTCCTATGGTCCTGAAATAAGCACTTTGATCTCTTAAAAATCACATCATAATCTGTATCATCAACCACCTTCCCCACAGAGAGCAGATTGATTTTGAATTCTGGAATGTAAAATACATCATGTAACATCAAACCACAGGCTAATCACACATCCCCAACCTCATGCACTTTCCTAATGTATCCATCAGGTAAGCAAACATTGATCGGCTGAGCAAGAGGCCTTTTATTTCTTAGGAAAGTTCTATTGTAAGTCATGTGATCTGTGGCTCCTGAATCAACTATCCAGATACTTGAATTCTCAAAGCTGAATTTAGAAACATTCAAGGCAAATATGGTACCTGCAAAGCTTATGGAAGGCATGACATCCTTGCCTTTCATAGCTCTCAGAACCTTCTTACACACAGCATTGACAAAGGATCTGTCAAAGGACTTGGTGGAGCTTTCATCATCATCCTCTAGAAGCGAATCCACCATGCCAGTAGCTGTAGCAGTTGTGCGTGTTTCATTCTTTGCTTTTGGATTCTTGAACCACTCTGGATAACCGATTATCTTGAAGCAGCCCTCAACCGTGTGACTAGTCATACCACAATGACTGCATTTCAAGGATGATTTATCAACCTTGTCTTTCTTGGAGTATTTTCTATCTCCCTTTGACTTGTTCACAGAGAGTGTACTCGAATCAGATATCTGACCTTTACCGTCCCCCTCTACACCAGTTTCCACCTGTTGAACAAGGTAGTATGCCTTGTCAATCGATGGCAGAGGATCATTAGAGAGGATTTGGTTCCTTGCACTGTCATAGCTGTCATTCAACCCCATCAGAAATTGAAGCAGCTTGTTCCGATTATCAATCTCAGCAAGTTTCTTTTTCACATCGCACGTACACTTAGCCATTACTCCACAGGTGCATTTAACAGCACCTTCTAAGCTAAGGATCTCACTCCAAAGCTTCTTGATCTTTCCATAGTAATCGGTTACAGTAAGATTAACTTGAACTGTATTACCGAGCTTCTTCCTCAATTGATACAAGAGAGGTCCATTGGACTATGCGTACCTCTCTATTATCTCAAGCCAGAGTTCCCTGGATGATTCAGTGAACATGAAGCCTTCTGCGAGATTCGGTGTCATGGAATTGAGAATCCAGCATCGAACCATGTAATCACATCTCTTCCATCGATGCAGCTCTCCGGGAACAACCTCATCCTCTGGTAAGCTTCCGTCAATGAATCCAATTTTGTATTTGGCGCCAAGTGCCATCTGCACTCCTCGGCTCCAACTTAAGAAATTGGATCCATTGAACGCAATCACCACCAGTTGTGCGCCAGGGTGATAGGAATTCGACAACCAGATAGGATCATTCATGCTGCTATTTCCGGTGTTGGTCTCGGTCTGAACTTGATTGCTATTCTCGGGATTCATTGTTGTAATCATTGATGTCGCGTCGCATCAGATCGTCGCCGTAAAGCTCTGATACCATGAAAAGGAATCGAAATTGGAGCTTTAGATCATTTGGATCAAGCTCTTCAATGGAAGTTCTTGGAGTTTCAGTTTGGAGTTTGTTACAGATTGGAACTATCAACTGATTCCTTTCTGTTTTCCATTGAATGAGTTTTACAGAGGACGAGCAGATGGTATTTATATGCCTATACATAGATTGACTAAAATACCCTTTGCTAATTGTGAATGTAGTTCTGTACAGCAGCAGCATATGAGCAACAGCATAAGCACAACTAACAATTGAATATGCTATATGCTCAATACTTCCATTTCCCCTTGATCTCCTCCAAGCGTGGCCTCACCAACTGCATTTTTAATTTTAATTGCATACAGATCTAAGCTTAGTTTCAATCATGATTGGGAACTCATTTCACAATAAGCTTTTGCTTGCGATTCAACAAAGGGCATTAAACTTAGTGCTGTCTCCAACCTAAACCCCAGACTTACAAATTGTAAAACAATTTCAAAGACAAGGAATAAAAGGGTAGATCCAAATGAAATAAAAAGACATACAAATTCTAATTGACATGATTAAAAGTTTGATCAAAACATGAGTAAACTCTCTCGAGAGCAAGCAATTTCTCACCCAAACATGACAAGGATGGCAACATCAAGAGAGATATAAACATTGTACCGTGAGATTTGAAGAGGTCTTAAGTTGATTTATGAGAAATGGGACTGTGGCTCCACGAATCAACAAAGTGGTAAGAGCAATTGCAGTCCATCTATCCAAAACAACAAAAAAGGAGTGTTAAACTATAACGGTCCAGTAATGCTCACAGCCTTTAAGACCAAGAAAGATGGCATGTTATACAATTCATCAGCAATAGACATTCTCAAACTTTAAAGCAATTGCCAAAAGAGCATGTGAATGAAAATAATGTTCAAATAACAGACAGACCTACCATTCCAACCCAGTATATGAGTGAACCGCATCAATCACGTACTGCAAGGCAGCAACAGGATATGCTGAATTAGCCGCTGCAGTGGCAACCTGACGTCCATGTTTTATGTCATGTTTTATATCTACTTTTATATCGATTTCTGCATGCATTTCATGCATTTGGGTTAGATTTATACATAATCTATGTAGTTTATGCTTAATTTCCAAATTATAGAGTCTGCACTAGTTTTTGCTCAAATTCGCAGAAATCGGACGCACTTTGGAGCTTAAAGGAAAACTCATAAAGAAGCTAAGGATGGTGCAGCTGGATAAAAGGCCATTTTTCGGCATTCATCATTCTAATTCAATTTATGATGTCTTCATGAGAGTTGTAGCCCTCGAAAAGAGCTTTCCAACGCATGCTCATATGCGTCAATCCGACGAACGAGGACTCGGGAAAGTGCGTTTAAAGAACAGAACGAGAAGCTGTGCATAGAACGAGAAACTGAGCATAGGTCAATATCGACTCATCCTAGTCAATATCGACTCAATCTAGTC
The DNA here is from genome assembly GCA_963922045.1 of Persicaria maculosa. Taxonomy (NCBI): domain Eukaryota; kingdom Viridiplantae; phylum Streptophyta; class Magnoliopsida; order Caryophyllales; family Polygonaceae; genus Persicaria; species Persicaria maculosa. Next base: position 41,149,994 of record OY998252.1, on the reverse strand, counting down.
GAAAATTCAAGAGTCCGCCCGATATGGACCAGAAGCAAGAAGTGAAGAAAAGGGCAACTCGATATCGACTTTAGTAAGTCGATATCGACCTAAAAATCGACTCAATATCTTCCTCAGAAACCAAAACCGAGCCAAGACGGAGAGAAGCTGAAGACTCTACTCGATATCGACATAATTTAGTCGATATTGACCAAAAAGTCACTCGATTTTCATCCTCATGAGCTGGAATCGAGTAGCAGAGAAGAAAAGCCGAGAAACGTTACTCGATATCGACCGACCTTGGTCGATATCGACTCACACCCAGTGACGTCACCAATTCGATTCCGGGTTTTTCTTAAAGTTTTATCCCGAATCTGATGGAGATATTTTCGAGAGAAGATTCCTTGCGCATGAAGACTTGAGAGATTTTATCTTTTTATCTTTTTATTTATCCTAAGGGTTAAAACAATTAAATTACCCTAGGATTTATCATGTTTTATCTAGTTTGGATTTAATTATTTCTTGTAGGATTATATCTTCTATAATATATAGATAGATATAGATATAGATAGAGTTTCTTTCCTAGATTAGCTTGGAATGAAGCCTATAAATAAAGCCCATGGGGCTAGTTTTTAATTGAATGCAATTTCAGAGAGAAGTAGGGGAGAGAGAGAGAGAGAGAGAGAGAGAGAGAGAGAGAGAGAGAGAGAGAGAGAGAGAGAGTGGAGGCCAAGAGGAGTTTGTGAAGCGAGAGCGGAATTGGCTTCCTTTGGTTGTAATCTCTGTTTGGTTTAATATAATGCAAGTTTCTTTTCAATCAATGATGTCTGCGATTGCAATGAAGAGCGAGTAGTCCACCCACTTCTAGGGTCGGGGCGAGCCCGACAATAGCCATGCGTGTTTGATGTAAACATCCGACCTTTATCATGTTTTGAGCATCTACTACCTTTTATGTGTTTATTACCCATTCAATGGAGATCCATGCTAACAACTTGGATTGTAAACATAAAATCGGTAGACACAATTAGGGTTTCTTGAAAGAGTTGTCTAATTGTTGGAAAAGGCGAAAGCTTGATCCTTCGATGCAATTTGCATGATTATCGTTATTTATCTTGCCTTATGCATGCTTAGTTATTGTCGTTGCAAACCCCGATTTTGGAAGTTTTCTTTTACATAAAGTTTATTCCAAAATCTACAAAAGCTTTGTTCTTTACTTTTCCTACTGTTGCCCTACTCGATATTGACCTCCTATAGGTCGATATCGACTTTTGATTCTCGATCCAGAAAGATCGCTGCTCATTTGTGTCTCTGCAGAACATGTCGATTTTGAGGAAAAACTAGTCGATATTGAGTCTGTTGAGTCGATATTGAGTGACCCTGACCAGAAATCGACTGACTTGCTGAAAACTGCCCAAAATCGACTGAACTGAGTCGATATTGACTACCTCTAGTCGATATTGAGTTGTTCCATGGAGTCGAAATCGAGTGAGATTCTTCTGCTGCCTAGGATTCGCTGACCAGCTTCCTCGAGGATCGAACCTGACTTCCTTTTGCTACATCGGGAGGAAGTCTTGAACATTATTTGCTCGGAACGGAATCGGTTTGCTTATTTTATTTACATTCTATTTGCAATTCTCGATTTCCTCCTACAACAAATTGGCGTCGTTGCCGGGGAAGCAATCATTCGCGCCTTAGGTAGTTAGATCTCACGTTTTCTTTGAGTTTTCTTCTACATGTATATGCAGGACACCTTCGAGTATTTCGAAAGGAAAAGAGAGAAACAGTATGCAAAAGAATTGGAATATTTGAGATGGCTATACATCGTTGATGAGGAGGCATGGCTTGAGGGTGTACGCGCATTTAGGAAGGTACAAGATTTGTCAAAATCACTGCCAGAAGCCCCAATCCTGCTAGAAGGAGAATCTGAACCTGAGGTCGACCTTGACCAATACCTAGTCGATGTCGACCCATCTCCAGTCGATATCGATCTATCTCTAGTCGATACCCAGGTATGTTCTTCCGCTATCTCAATTCCAACTTTGCCCTCTGTCTTTGAAAAACCATTTGAAGAACCTCAAGAAGAAGAAGAGCCGGAAAAGAATAAGTTGGACGTTGTTGCCCAGGATGTTTCAAGATCGCTTTTACCTTACAAGGTGAAGGTCATCCCCGACAATTTTGAGCAACCGATGTTCATATTCAAGTATGGGGTCCTCGCAAAGTGGCATGAAACTCCACAAGATGTGGTGGAAATATCTCTTCCCACTCCACCGTTTTGCTGTGGTGGAGATGTGCAAACAAATCAACCAATAAAGCGGAAGAGGTATGATGATGAGGTATGTATATTTTCGTTATATCTTCCTTTATACATGCCAGCTGGAGCCCAGGAAGATGAATGGGTGAAGCCATGGAGCGTTCAGTCGGGGAGGTTTAAGCTTCTTCACATGATGCCTCCGAATGACATCTCACGCTTCCCACCACAGGAGGAACCACCAGACCCACATATACCTCCGGACAAAGATGAGCCAGGCTAATGCTTAATGGAGAAAGTCGGCCTAGCGACTATAAAATCTAGAGTTTGTAAATAGACATTTATTTTTGGGACTTTTGGACATTGTTGCTTTTGTTTTTGGTTTTGAACTTTTAGTTTTTCTATTGTGGGTATTTCTCTTCTACATTTTTTCAGGTCCATGGGGATAAAAGCAAGCTAAAATCAGGACTTGGCCCAGCAGCATAGCACTCGATTCTAGCGATCATGCACGCCTGTCTAGTGAGTTTCTTTCTTTACCCTTGTTTTTATATAGTGAGGACACTGTAATGTTTAAGTATGGGGTAGGGGAAGGGCTTACTTTGTGCATATTTGGTTTTATTTGACATTATTTATGCATATTTGAAGTTTATTTCTTGAATTGCTTATATATGGCTATTTTGGAATTCATTATTGATTTATGTGCTTACATGCATGTTTTCCAAAGTTTATAAAAATGACCCCCATTGAAAATTTTTGATAAATGTAATGGAAGCTATATTGAACTCGACGATGCAAAATTGGATTCATTAGAGATATAGCATGAAATTGCCTAGTAAAGGAAAGTCACAATGAAATGCATATTTTATTGAAAACCATAGAAGGAGGTAAGATTTGAAGTTGCTTTTGACATATTGCATGATAAGAGGATAGAGAACTTTATATTTCCATACAATGCTCATTGTTTATATTCCTAGCCTTACCTATACTTATGCATTACAAAAGCCATATATATGCCTTATTTCAGTCATTGCTCCACATGTTCTAAATATTGTCATTATTTACCTTATTTCCTATTCGGGGATTATGTTGAGAATGATGTTACATTATGGAGATTATCATATGGTGTTTTTGTTGTGGTTATCATTATTGGAGTTTGGTGGGAAATTGTTTGAAATATATGGAAAAGTTAATGAGTGAAAGAAAATCTGGTCACCTCAGGAGATAAAGGTAGATCAACCCTGCTTACTGAGATAATAGTTCAGTGAGATGGGACACACATGTGAGGAGTCCAAAGCACTAAGTATCCGGGGCCATTCATGATAAAGGTAGATATTTTTATCTTTTTATTTATCCTAAGGGTTAAAACAATTAAATTACCCTAGGATTTATCATGTTTTATCTAGTTTGGATTTAATTATTTCTTGTAGGATTATATCTTCTATAATAGATAGATAGATAGATATAGATATAAATAGTGTTTCTTTCCTAGATTAGCTTGGAATGAAGCCTATAAATAAAGCTCATGGGGCTAGTTTTTAATTGAATGCAATTTCGGAGAGAAGTAGGGGAGAGAGAGAGAGAGAGAGAGAGAGAGAGAGAGAGAGAGAGAGAGAGAGAGAGAGAGAGAGAGAGAGAGTGGAGGCCAAGAGGAGTTTGTGAAGCGAGAGCAGAATTGGCTTCCTTTGGTTGTAAGCTCTGTTTGGTTTGATATAATGCAAGTTTCTTTTCAATCAATGATGTCTGCGATTGCAATGAAGAGCGAGTAGTCCACCCACTTCTAGGGTCGGGGCGAGCCCGACAATAGCCATGCGTGTTTGAGGTAAAGATCCGACCTTTATCATGTTTTGAGCATCTACTACCTTTTATGTGTTTATTACCCATTCAATGGAGATCCATGCTAACAACTTGGATTGTAAACATAAAATCGGTAGATACAATTAGGGTTTCTTGAAAGAGTTGTCTAATTGTTGGAAAAGGCGAAAGCTTGATCCTTCGATGCAATTTGCATGATTATCGCTATTTATCTTGCCTTATGCATGCTTAGTTATTGTCGTTGCAAACCCCGATCTTGGAAGTTTTCTTTTACATAAAGTTTATTCCAAAATCTACAAAAGCTTTGTTCTTTACTTTTCCTACTGTTGCCCTACTCGATATTTACCTCCTATAGGTCGATATCGACTTCTGATTCTCGATCCAGAAAGATCGCTGCTCGTTTGTGTCTCTGCAGAACAGGTCGATTTTGAGGAAAAACTAGTCGATATCGAGTCTGTTGAGTCGATATTGAGTGACCCTGACCAGAAATCGAATGACTTGCTGAAAACTGCCCAAAATCGACTGAACTAAGTCGATATTTACTACCTCTAGTCGATATTGAGTTGTTCCCTGGAGTCGAAATCGAGTGAGATTCTTCTTCTGCCTAGGATCCGCTGACCAGCTTCCTCGAGGATCGAACCTGACTTCCTTTTGCTACATCGGGAGGAAGTCTTGAACATTAGTTGCTCGGAACGGAATCGGTTTGCTTATTTTATTTACATTCTATTTGCAATTCTCAATTTCCTCCCTCAACACAACCTCACTTACAACCGAGGCCTTCGAGGATATAGCCTCCATGGGAGCATCAGTGATGACACTGAAAACTTCAGAGGCATAACCAATCTTATCCGTGTCCTCAGTACTTGTTGTCATGTAGCTATTCAAACACAGCTCGTTCCCAACAAACCCAGAACCTGTTCGATGAAATGCCACACTGAACTGCCATGGACTATTAGCGTTCACACAACTCCCAAAAGACCTAGTCTTGGCTAAATAACTCTCTATCTTTGATCCAGACGGATGTATCTCTTCCTGCTTATAACTGTGATCATTCCCGTGAGAAATGTAACTAAACGAGGGGTTGAATCTATGAGCCACCAGCGTAGGTCGGATCAAGAGGCTGCGCCTATAAGCCATCTAATAATAGGGCGACAAAATTGAAGAACCCTGGAGAGGATAGAAATCGATATCACAAAACCAAAACAATCCAATTGGAATGTCAATTTCCACAAAATCCAAAAGAAAAAGAAAGAATTAGCAACTGAGAAATAGAAAGAGGGGTTTAGGGTTTAAAGGAAGCGAGTGACTTACCTTCGAACCTCCGGAATTCGCGCGATGAAGAGAGGGAAGAGTTTAGGGTTGTAGATCTGTTAGGCATAAGATAGTGTAAAGCGCAGTCATGGAAGGTTACCGGCGGCGACGGCGGAATCTCGGTTAGGCCTCAGCAGCCGCGCAAAACACCGACTCACCGAGGCTTCTAGGTTTTGGTTGGATTCGCCGGCTTTGGCCTAAACAGGTTTTTTAGTTTGATCGACGATTGGATTTAAAATAATGGAACACCACATGTGACAGAGTTAGGGTTGAGCAGAGGAGAGGCGGCGAGGCTGAGCAGGAGCAACGTCGGTGAATTAGGGCCGGCCCTTTAACAAAGAGGCCTGGGAGGGTCGCCGGCGCTCCAACGAAGAGGCATGGGAGGGTCGCCGGCGCTTCAACGAAGAGGAGCGAAGAGGTCGAGGAACTGAGGGCCGCTAGGAGCAAATTGCTCGATTAGGGCCGCCGAAGAGGAGCGGCCAACAAGATCCCAACGAGGACCGCCACAGTGAAGACCGCCGCCAACAAGGAGTGAAGGGCCGCCGGCTGATTTGAGGGACTGAGGGCCGCGACGAGGAGTGGAGAACTCTGAGAACTGTTTCGAGGGTTTGGGTTGGGAGAGAACATCGAGCGCTTCTTCTTTCCTAAAAATATTAATTTTTTTATGCCGAAAATAAAATGTTTATTTATGCCGGATATTTATATTTGGTATAAAAAAATGTTTAGGTAATTTTATTCATTTTTTTTATGCCGGATTCCGATATTATATATGCCGGATAAAAAATTTGACACACCCGGCATAAATAACTAGGGTCTTTTAATATTTCGTGGTCATTTATGCCGGACATAAATTGTAATATCCGGCATATATTTATTTTTCAGTATTTAGGAGAATAAAATAAAATCATTTTAAGGTTTTTATTTCGCAAATTGAACCTCCAGCATAAATAATTATGGAATAAAATCTCAGTTTTGTACTAGTGCGGGGGCAACGACTGCAACACACCGAGGATGATGGAGACGATGAGTGCTACCGGGTAACGACGATCGGAACTTGACGGTGGTGCTCTCGATGTCAACTCCTCCGGGCACTCCCTCTGTTCTCAAATGGGGCAGTGCTCTCGATCGTGACTTCCTCTATTCTCAAATGTCGTCAGTGTTGTTGATGTGGAGGGCGGTGATGGGATTTGTTTCAATTGAATTATGGTGTTCCAATTGAAATAGTGTTATTGTCGTAGATTGAAGGTATTTGTTCTTCTTGTTTTGGGGTACTATTCGTTGATAATAAGGAATTATTCATCTGAACGTGGGTAATTAGATGTGAAAAATCAAAAATTACATTTACATCCTCTTTCAACCTAACGAAGAATTCTCCTTAACTTAACAAATAATTACTATCTACCTAGCGAATAGTTGAAAAATTGACCAACCTTTTGCTATTATCTAAATAATAACTCCTCTTTACCGATGAATATTAACGATCAATTTAGCGAATAATTACTATTAACCTAGCGAATAGTTACAAAATTGACCAACCATTTTGGTATTATATAAACGATATCTCCTCTTTACACATGAATAATAACTATAAGTTGACGAACATTTAATATCACTTTATCGAATAGTTCAAACAGTGCACCAGACAAAAAAAACAATGTTACTCCACCAAAAAAACGTTACGCCACAAAAAAAAAAATCACACGCGCACGTAATCCAGCAAGTGGGCAATGAAAGAGGTGGGTCCCATTAATTTTTTATTAAAGAAAAAGTCAAAATTTTCAAATAATCTCAGTCACCCATTTCATTCAATCAAAGATCCAAATCTGTTAAAATTTAACATCATAAGAGATGTTAACACAGGACCCAACCTATATATATATATATATATATATATATATATATATATATGGGTAATTTACAGAAAACCGCCCATTAAAGGTCACAGTTTTCACTTAACCACCCACTAAAATTCAAATTACACAAAACCACCGTTATAACATCATTGTTAACAAGATGACACCCAAACCTAGGGTTTTGTTAAAGTGTAATAAAATTACAAGAATACCCATGCTAGTAGATCAAATCTTCCCTTGTTTGCCACTCAAATTTCAAAATCACCCTTATTGAGTTATTGATATCCCAGAATCTCACCAAAATATTCCATTGAAAATCCCAAATTTCACATAACCTAAAAAACTCCATAAATTAACCATTAAATTATTATACTAAAAAATCAATCAAGTTAAAGATTTTATTTTTAGGACCTGGATTGGGTATAACCTTCAAATCTTTATGGTAAAAAAAATGAAACAATAGACTAACCGAAGAGAGGCGGGAGAAGGTGAGACAAGATGCGATTGTTCTATTAAAAATCTAAATTTGAAATAAACTTCAAAAACACATATGATATTCTTCTATAAAGTTGGTTCCTCCCTCAAGTTGACCTTAAAACATCAGCCATGGAGGGGAGATAATTAGGCAATGAGGGAAGAAGTTTTGATAAGCTTTGTATCAGCCATTGACGGGAGTACTCCCTCCACCCCCTCCAAATTTTTTTTCAAAAGGAAAAGCTTATGCAGTTATCCTTAGTTTAAGTGAATTGGTAAATTTGTCCTTTCAAACAATGTTAACAGAATCTTTCTAGAATATACCACATGAGTGGTGTTTTGTTGACAAAGTTCATTTAATGGGTGGTTTTGTGTAATTTTATTTAGCGGGTGGTTAAGTGAAAAGTAATATATTTAACGGGTGGTTTTGTGTAATTTTTCACATATATATATATATATATATATATATGTAAAACCTAAGATTCAAATTAGAAATCGGTTATGGAAGCGAAAGTGAACAAGATCTAGAACGATAAACGACAGATCGAGAGAAATCACATGCAAGAACACGAACACAACAATTTTACGTTGTTCGACAAAATGCCTACATCCACGAGGCCTCAAGAGTTGGCCGAATCCACTATAGAGAGTTCGTACAATGGATGATACAAGCAACAACAGCAAACAACCCTAGATCTAACATGCATGTGAATCAGAAGTACAAAGGAAGGAGAGAAGATTCCCCTGTGTGGGAAAAACCGAAGATCGAAGATGGAATCGATCTTCAAGAACCCTAGATCTCAGAAGGCATAGGAGAGCGGCCACCCAGGAGAACTCTAGATCTTCAAGACGCCTACAACAATCTTTCTTCTCCGAGCGCTCTCAAGCCGACGGTATAAGAGCTGGAAACACCCAAACCTTAGAAACTCTAGCAGAGCGTTTGTGAGGAGAAAGAAAGACAAAGTCTGAAGTGAAGAGCTCCAGCGAAGGATAGGAGCTTATATAGCTAGGTCAAGCCCGAGCTCCCAAAATGCGGCGCTCCACAAATGCAAAGGCAAGGTAAGCTCAACATCTCTCCACTGGGCCACCGAGCTCAATCCAACATACCGAGACCATGGCTCGGATTATGGGCTAAAGCCCAATCCGATATAACCATCCTCTTATAACATACTTTATACATATGATATACATAATATATGTTAGATCCCACTATTGAATCAATCTCGTTAGAGGATCAAGCTTACCATATACTATATATCACCTGTATGCATACTATATACTATATATCACCTGTATAATCATCATACACACATACATGTCCATACACACATAAAACAATATTACATGCCAAAGAAAAGACTAGGAAAGTAAACAAATATCATTACATATATATAATGCAATTAATTTTTTAATCTTTCTAGTTTCCACATATTATTCTTTTTAGTTTTAACATGATAACTTTTCATCATGTCCCTTAATTCAATGTTAATCTAATGACTTAGAATTAGAACTTACTTTGTTACGCATACCCGAGGGTTTAACGAGGGATCGCAGATAATGGAGAGAAGCAATCAGGGTCAACGAGAGCTAGACTAATTCTTCCGAGATAGTATCCTTTTTTGAGCCCTACTTCTATATTTCTATTTTTCATGTGTCATGTTTCGTCTGGTTTAAACACTTTCACATATACAGGTCATTCGGAAACTCTCTCTCGACATAGTCGGGAAAAGATAGCATACATAGGACCCCCCCAGACCCTGCTCTAAGGGGGATATATATACTGGGCTTGTTGTTGTTGTTGACTTAGAAATAGACCTATCAAACGGGTCATTCAGGTCGGGTCACTTCGGGTCCCAAGAAAAACAGGTCCCAGGTAAAACGCGTCCCGGTTATATCTAGGTTTGACTCGAACCCAGATTTGACTGGGTTTCAGGTCGATTTTGGGTTTGTCAAATTTGTTCTTTTTTAAATTATAAAAAGTTCCAGTTACACAATAACTGTATACTATATCTGATCTAAAATATTTGATTTTTATTATTTCTCATAAGTTTTAATGAAATTTAATAATATATAAAATATCTAATTTTTAAATAATTTTTTAAAAATAATTTCATGCAATTAGTAATAACCATAGATTTTTTTTAATATTTTAATATTTTTTAGAGTGTTTATCTTCTTAGAAAATGTGTTGAAAAATCAATAGTCAAATAATATCGATCCGATGGAGTATTACACAATACAAATAAATATAAAAATTGATTTGAAAATGAAGGATCAAGTGATTGTAATTATAAAATGTAATAAAATGAAATCTCCATAAAAAAAATATTAGTCATATATAATTATAAATCAACCGAGTGAATCGGATCACTGGGTCAATCGGGTCAAAATTACTGGGTCAATTGGGTCAACGGATCTAAACTCATATTATCCCAAAAATTTCTAGGTTTTCGGGTCTTAACCTAAAATTTTCCAGGTATTTAGATCGAATCGACTGGATTGGATGGTATTTTTACAGATCTAATTAGAAATGTTGTCACAAATGGATGGTAAGGAGTAACGCATGGATAGTTCAACCCATCCCGCCAATTAATGAACATGCTTGTAAATAGTCCACCCCACATACAAAGAATTAATGGACATGCTTCCCAGCCCACGCAAAAAGAAAGTTGGGCCACATCCGAAAATTAGCTAACTCCTACTTCTCCACTTGCTATTTGGAAAAGAAGCTGACCTCCCACGTCCAAAAAACATATCATTCCATTCTCCATCCTTAGTTTTGATTATGCTACAAAATTACCAAAAACGTTAAATTTTATTTAGGTAATCATTCTATTTATAAACGTTTTGGTAAATATTTTTTCAGACAATAATTGCTAATCTATATCTAATATAATACTAAAACAGTTGCGAAGGATACACGTGGCGGCCTCACATTGAAAGTGTCACGTGTCAGCCATTCGCTTAATCTACCCCCATATATATTTAAAATAAATATACTTAAAATCATTTTTATTAATAAAAATATTTTGAATTTGTTGACCAAATCATAACACCTTCTCCAAATTTACAGATTATTATTCATCCAAGATTTTTTAAAGCCAGAAAATAATAAATTAATATATTACTAATAAATAAATTTCAATAAATAAATCTCAGGGAGGTTCTTCAATAATTCTTCTTGCATCTTTGCTCTTTCAGCATCGCTCATAGTTTCCCACTTTGCATCAGTAGAATCAAGAAACTGCATACATGATCATTATTCATCAAATCTCAAGTAGTCTAAAAACTAAAAGCAACCAAAACTAAGAATTATTATAGGTACACAAGTTCATACCGGATCGAGTATGCATCCATGAGAGTCTTTTTCCCTAAATTGCTTCTTTGATTTCGGAAGGAAGTCGTCTCTGGTGATCCAGAACAACCAAATTAACTTGAAATCCAGATCTCATAAACTCAATCAAACAGAAACGGCAGAAAATCAGTAGTAAACGTACAGTGAATTAGATCCCAACCCTAAAATTATAATATTGATGTTTTTACATTTATCTATTTCAGGATCACAATCTCCATTACTTTCCCCTTCTTGCACCCTCTTGGTATCACCTTTTCTATCTTTTCATGTCGTTCAAATCACATTCTTCATGTATTACTAGGTTCATGTTTTCATAAGTAGAATAATGCATAACAAGAATAGGAATATGAAACCAGAATAGATCTTTGAAAGTGGTACTTAGGATCTTTTAAAGATCATGTAAGCATATTTCCTTGGAGCCATCTCATTTTACATTGTTATTTTGAACAAGGATTACCTTTATACTACTTTAGATTCCTTCACATATGAAAATCAAATTCACTATTTGTTCTTTTCTTTTCAGTTCAGTGTATCCTCCATCCAAAAGTAGTTTTTGATGTATACTTTTGCGAATCTTTCACATGCTTTTGTTAATTCACTAAGCAATTATAAATTATAATGACAAAATTCTAATTGCAGTATATTTGTTAAAAGAAAATCAAAATCCCCTTTTTAGAGCTTTTTCCTTTCAGTGCCTTTATAAAATCCCAAATTTCAACATCTTGATGCCTTGATAGTTGTTACTTGACTTTTTAAACAACTCATTAAATTAATTTCATTGATTTTAGATTTACAATACCATCTTTTAAAACTGCATACCATATAAATTTATCATTCACGGAACCAAGTATCAAGTAAAACCTAACAACTTCAAAATAGAAACATTTTTACCTCACTCCTGAAATCAACATCCCTAATGAAGAGCTAAAGCATAGAGATTGATCATGCAATCACATTGCCTCATCTCCATCTCATTTTAGACTAATTTTACCTATGATGCTTTAACATCACGTATACGAAGCCTATGCAGGATTTGAACTCTCATCTTTGTGATTTATGAAAACACTCTTCCAATTTTGAGCTAATAGGCTTAAACTCAGGTTCAACATTTGTGTATGTTAAATGCCAAACAACATAAAACTATAAAAGTAATGCCCTTAATAATGTAAACAACCAAACATGTAAACAGTGAAACAGGATGTGGGTAGCTTCTAGCACCATTGAGTTGCATCTTTAGCTCAGGTTTTTGTACATACAAGTTCACAAACCCAACAACAAGGATACCTATCCAACTTCTTTGATTCATCTTCCTGTCCAATTTTTATCTATTTTATTTTTCAATTAGAAAATTAATCTGATCTTCTTTAATTTAATCATACATATGTATAGATGAAGCAAGTTTAGATGAATTTTATAAACTATTACCAATCTCAACCCCCAAAACCTCATAACTAATAATCTACTACCTAACATACGAATATAATCAAGTTCCTTAGTGACAGCAAAACTACTCCAAATCCACCCAATCATGTAACTGCCTTCGAATCGGTTATAAGAGGGGTGGTGCTTCGACAAAATAAAATGCAAAGACATGAATTATTCGAGTATGGTATGAATCTTTGGTAAAGTTAAGGAGGAAATAAATAAATAAGAATCGTTACCTTCATCCCAAAGTGTAATGTCGGTGTTCGATTTTCGTCTCTCTTTAATTTTTCAGATCGAAATTGAGGAAGGATCTTTTTCAAATCGAAATTGACAATGGTTAATAGCAAGAATAACGTTGAATCTCTGGATTTTATGAAAGCTTTTGAGGACAGACCATAGAAATTAATTTTAAGGTTTCGAAAGGAAGAGGATGACTGAATTGGGGCTGGGGAGAAAGGAGTTGTCTCTCTTTGATTTTTCAGATCGGCATATATCGGAAGGATCAATTTCAAATCGAAATTGAGGAAGGGTCTATTTCACTTTTCAGATAGAAATTGAAAGGAAGAGGATGACTGAATTGGAACTGGGAGAAAGGAGGAAGAAATGAGTTGTCGCACTGGTGCTGCCTTTTCATCGTTTTCTCCTCTCTTTTTTCTTTTTCTTTTTTTTTTTAATTTTCGAAACCTTGAAAGACTGATCCAATTACAAAGTGGTCCATAGTTCATACTCATCCAATTTAATCCATTTACATTTACATTTTACAGCGTCCATTTGTACATGCAGTTCATCTGTTGATGTATTCGACATTTTACGTGCTCTCCATCCAAAAGTTCTTAAAACTCTATTCACCTAAACTTTGTAGTCGGACTATCAAATTATTTATTCTTACTTTCCAATCCATTAACACAACAAAAAATAATAGTAGAGCCAAAATTAACATTGACATTTTTATATCCTGTCCCGGGCATTTCAAATCTCAAACCCGACCCTGCTAAGAAGGTGAGACATTGACATTTTTCCACATATATTATATATTGATATAATATAAGTATATTTTACAAATCCCGTGCGTTACGCACGGGCACTACGCTAGTACATATACTAAAACCGATGCATTGTTGCCTGCGTGGCGGCCTGTGAGTGAATCTGCTTACATGGCGGCACGTGAGTGCATCTCGCAAAACTTTCTCCCGTCAAAAAGGAAATCTAATAAAAATAATAAGATAGTTCTAATCTATATAATTAAAAATAATTATTTTATTTTACCATTAACTCATATAATTGAATAGATGGAATATCTTATAATAGAGTAAATATTATATAAGGAAATAACTATATCAATATAATTAAACTCAATAATAGTAATAAATTTGGCATATACCGATATACAAATTGCCATATAAGTGTATCTCCATCTGAATTATAAATCATCTATCAATGGAAGGTTTATATATAAATTACACCATATGGACGAGACCTAAAAAAGACATTAGGTTTACCCAATTGCAATATAGACGAATTTTATGGAGAGTCTTTGGGGTCTAGGCGGGTCTTGTTGACCTTGAAGGCCTTGGTGGAGGGATGAGGTAAGAGGTTTAGGCAGGAGTCTAGACGGGCCTTGAAGGGTTTTTTTAGAACGGTGATCATAATTATCAAAAACATTAATAGATACATAGTAGGAAATATTTGATAGGTGTTATCGATTATTTTTGGTGGAAAGAATTAATTATTTCATAGTTATTTTATTTATATATATATATACTATTTTTCAAGAGAATGAGTTATTTAGATCTAGATTAATTTTAATCTTATATTTTTAGTTATTAGTTTAATTATCATAATGTAATTCATATTTATTTATTTATTTTCATATTTATAATATGATTTTTTTTTATAGATAATAAATGTAATTTTATAATATTATGTTAAAATATTCCCATGCATGGGACGGGGCATACACTAGTAGTTTTAATAAATTTATTTGCTAATTGCTAACTGTTTTGATAAAATTAATTGTTTACAATTTATATAAAATTAATTGAGGACATTAATTAAATGCTAAGGAGTATAAGTTAACATGTATAAAATAATAAAATTGCTAACATCTTATATAAAATCAAGTGCTGAGGTTTATAAAAATTGATGGAAAATTCCAAAAAAAAAATGCTGATATATTTCATAAAATCACATTGCTAAAAGATTTCATAAAAGGCTAATTTGCAAGGATATACTAAAAATGATGGCAGTTTGCAAAAATGGCTATCTCATCCGAAAAATTGCAATTGTGCTACTTTTGCAAAAAAAATTGTTACCTTTATAACCGATTGCAGGTTACAAAAAAATAAAAAATAAAAGGCATAGGGTGGCAGAGGAGATAGGTGAAAAGTGGTGACAAGTGTGGGCGGGTTAGGCGAGCACAAAAAGCAAAATAAGTCAGTGATTGGACACACACAGAGAGAGAGAGGTAAGGTCAGCTACATTAAATGCAAGTCAGGTCTCATAAATGCAGCAGGGGTTCCCGCGTACAAAAAGGGAGGGGGAAAGAGAGGAATTGGAGGGGTTTTGCCATCTGTCTATAAAAGCAGTACAAATTGATTACAAGTACCTCAGTTCCATGCTAGCCAAAAGGGAGTCCGGGACAACAACAGAATATTTCGTGCCATCCAAAGAGTAACACGTACCAAGTTCAGGCCTTATATAGTAACCAAAATGGGTAAGTACGCTTGTGGTATTCGTTTTATAACCATGACTACTCTTCGTCCTCTTCTTATCCCCCAACCGATAGTGATAAGAGCATCTTACTTTTGCAGGGGTCCAAAGGAGAACGGGTGGTCTTTCTCGCTCTCGTGTCTGATAGTCGATGGAAACGTGGACAAGAAGGTTGGGTGTTCAAAGGGTGAAATTCATACAGAGAAATGCCGATAGAGGAGACCCTCTAGTTTAGGGCGGTGAGGAGCATGATCATGGAGAAGCTGGGGCTGGACCTGACTTGCTTCGAGTTGGAGTTGACATACCTACCCGATACGAAGAAGGAGGGATGCAATCCATTTGAAGTTGTTGATGACATTGACTGGGATGCTTTCAAGTACTGAAAATCCAGGGGTAGAGATAGGGCTTGGCCCTTGTCGTTGTATGTGTCAGTGAAAGAAATTGGAAGCCAAACTGGCCCTCGCTCGATCGTGGTGGATTTATCTCCAACAACCACATCATCTAGAGGAGACATAGCAGTTGAAGAGGGCAACTGGACGATCAAAGAAGTCGTGATACTCGACTGGTGAAGAGTATCTCCGCCCCAAGCGTCGGAGGACGTGAACGAAAGCACCCCTTGTAATGGGAGTTGGTAGGTGACACCTTATCATTTTGGTCCATTTTGAATCTATGGTGAAGTACGCATTTTGGTATTTTTCACAGACGTATTTAAGTATTTGGTTGAACCCTTATGTATGCCTATTGTGATGAAGGCAGCGTATTTGATTTTTATTACGTACCGGCAGTGGCGGATCCAGAAATTTTTGTAAGGGGGGGCTGAATTTTTTTCCCTGAAAAATGACGGTTTGAATTGAAACCTACAAACTATTCTGTAAAAGCACAAGGGCTGCTAGTTCAAACCCCTCAAGCAGCCCCTATCTATGAGTCTATTTGTTATCAAAACCTCGAAGCTGCGTATTGAAAAACTATTTATATAAATTTCACCAATAATTCTTTAGCCATTCAACTTTATTGTTTAAAAAGAAAAAGGAAACCAAAAAAGAGAAAGCACATACCTGATTTGTTAAAGACAACAAGATGACAATGGCTTTATATTGGATATTCAACAACAAAGCATTGCTTTCTTTCATTGCGCTCACATTTCTAGCAACCGAAAACACAATGCCTCAAGTAATCGATTTGTCCATATTATATATTCCTAGAGAAGCCCATAAATATATTAATATTGATGCATTACCATAAATAATTACTCTATTTGAACAAATAAGGTTTTATTTCACGACCCTCTTTACTCATGGCATGCTTAGGCCCTTTGAATTGAACAAATGACATATGTCCTTTAAGCTCTCAATCAATACCATATATATTTACAAAGCCTAAACAAAATTTCACAAAATTGATTCTCAAAATCAAACCCCAATTATTTCACAAAATTTATTTCTCCAAAATCACAAACCATAATCAAATTAAATTCCCTCAAATTGATTCTAAAATCTACAAATTCTAATATAAATTGATTCTCACTCAAAATTAATCGAAATTTCTCTCAAATTAATTCTCAAATCCACAAATTCTAATCTAAATTGATTTCTCCCAAATCAAAAACCCTAATTAAATTTCCCCAAAATTGATTCTCAAATCAACACATTCTAATCTAAATTAATTCTCATTCAATCAATTGAACTTGATAACAACAAAATTAAAAGGAAGAGGAAGAAAACTAACCTTGAAGTTATTTCTCAAAGGAATGAAGGAGGAGAACAATGGAGATTGAAGAGGGCAAGAGGCAGCCGGCTGTGCGAGAGTGCGGCAGGGACAGGTAGACAACAGAGGGGCTTCCGGCTGGGTTGTGGTGGTCGCCGGTGACAGGGTCGGCCGGAGGTCGGCCGGGGCTCGGCCACTCGGGGATTCGGCGTCTTCTAGTCGTCCGGGCAAGTCTGTAAAACAAAAGAGGGTCTGTGTGAAAAAAAAGTTTGGGCGGGTCTGTAAAAAAAAAAAGAAAAAAAGGTCTGTGGGAAAAAATGAGAAAAATGGAGGTAATGGGGATCGAACTTGGGTCTTCAGAGACTTCACCCGAGATTCTTCCCGTGTACTTTCCGTTGAGCCAAGATGACTTTATGATTTTTCTTTACCGCATTTATATATATTACAACACTAATAGTATATAAATATATAAATACATCTTTTTTTTTATGGGGAGGGGGGGGGGGGGGGCTTCAGCCACCTCGAGCCCCCCCACAGATCCGCCACTGCGTGCCGGTGAGCCAGTTTATATAAAACCAGTGCCAAATAATGTCAGTCCCACGGATAACCACACATTAGGATGTATCTCAACTAATGACAACATTCATCAAATTAATCCCGATTACAGACGTGCCAGTCTGCATGAAATTCGTTCCAATTAAGCTTATTTTCTAGCCAGTATTGAAAAATCATGTGCCAACTACAACCAAGCCGACATATTTACTTAAGGCGAACAATAATAAATCAATAAACCATAACTGATGATACAAAATAAACAACATGACCCAGTGGTCATAAAAGTATAAAACGGTCGTACAACCAACTTGAACCAGCAGACATAAAAACAGTCCTGCCATCAGCAAAAGAAGTGATTACGTACGATTCATAAAACAACGAAAATGGTAGCATAAACAGTCACAAAATCCAACAAAAGTCTATTGCATTCAAGAGGAATCAGGAGGGGGTTGGGGTGGAGCTCAACAGTAGGGAACGTTATTCCCGATCTTGAGAATACCCCCGAGCCTACTTTTCTTCAACATCTTCTAGTGTGCAGTGGTTAGGACTTCGTCCATTCGCTCCAGGAGGCCCATCTTCGAGGAGTGGTTGTACCTCCTTCTAAAGTACTTCTCCGAGGGGGGGGGGGGGGGTATTGTCAACTGCACATATATCCCACTTCACGATTAACATCACCAACACAAATGTAGGACATTATTCGACATGATAGTGTACAGGTACCTGCTTGCTCGACGGCGTCAAGACCTTCCCTCCTTTAATTCTAGGCATGGTTGTCAGGGTGTCTAACCTGTGACGGTATTGTACAACTTACTCGGAGGTTGCCCACAATTCAAGCCAGTAAAGAAAAATTGTCTGCCAGTACAGAAATGAATAAAATATGTCTCTTCAAAGAGATGCTCAAATGGTTCTATGACAACAATGTATAATGCAACAATCAACAAAAGCTATGACTATTTTAGCACCTTAATTCACAATATTATGTAATACAGAGCACAAAATGACAATAATCTACAACTATAACCTCTAATTGGTAACACTAGTGCTTGTATATAAAAAAAAAACCTTGCCAGTAATTCCATAATTCGATCATGCTAGTAAATACTAATTGTCTGTCAATACATAAATGAATACAATATGTGTCTTCAAAGAGATTCTCAAATGGTCATCGGACAACAATGTAGGACGTGACAATGAACAACATCTACAACTATTTTTCCACTTTAATTCACAACATTATGTACTAACGCACAAAATTTCAATAATCTACAACTACAACAATGAACAACATCTACAATTGCCCCTTCAACATATTTGACTGACACATTTTATAAACAATACCCAAATACGAAATTTCAAACTCCAATTCTCCAAAAGTTCCCCAATTCCAATATCCAAACCCAGAGTAATATCTCATGGCAACTGAACGTTTTCCTATGCCAATCATACGAACCTGCATGCCCTTCACAAGATCCCCAACTCCAGATTTGATAGATTAATATATGGAGGTTTTCAATTCCATTATAACATGTTCCGATCTTCAATTTCATCCTCAAGTTTGCATCAATGGTGATTGCCCAAGTACATCCCCAAACCGCCCATCCCCCACAAACTTAGGGTTTCTACGTCATGTCACCCCAATTCTCCCCAAGGTCCCCAATTTCAAATCCAACAAATTTCACACTCAAAACATCGTTTTTTTTTTGGGGAGGGGGGGGGGGGGTGTTATTCTTCGAAACTTGTTGAACCGTTCGTTCTTTCTTCCTCGTCTTCCTCCCTTTTCACCTCGCTTGACACCTTTCTCTCTCCCTGCACCAGTTCGAAAGGGGCTTCAATGGAGTTCGATGGCCAAAAATTTCCGGTTGCCTTCGCTCTCTCTCTCTCTCTCTCTCTCTTGTGGTTTTGTGCCTCAATTGGGCTGGTCCGTCCTCTACCCTTTGAACTTCCAACTGAAATAGAAGAATGGAGGTTTGCCTTTTGTTTTGCAGTTGATTTGATGCCCCAATTAATAAATGTAATCATTATAATCACCCAGCTCTTGCAAGTTATAGGTATCGGTTTGTTTTGCAAAAAAATTGGGCTACTTGGCTACAATTGCAAATTTGGGATGCAGTGGTCAGATTGGCAAACGGGCCATGATTTTGGTATATTGGGCTACAATTCCTCTTCATAAAATCAGAAATTACTGATAGATTCTTTGTTTTAAACAGTTAGTTATTATTGATAGATACAATAAAAAAGATTGCTTATACATTTCATAGAATCAAAAATTGTTGACAAATTCCAAAATTTTAAAAATTGCGCTGTTGATTTTGGATACTGGTTGATCTTACGCTATTTCATAATACTTCTATTTACCATATTTTCAAAGAAGTTAACATTGTAGCGCGCAGATATGATTGCTCATCTTGTATATAGTATCCTATCAACGGAAATGTGCAAATATGATTGCTCATCTTGTGTATCCCTATCAACGGAAATGTAGAGGATAGCTGGATAGGGTTGGCATGGTACACGGCACCGAAATCGACCCGATATGACTCGAAATCGGGTTAAATTCGAGTTCAAGTCAACCCGGATTTATCCGGGTTTTGTTTTATAAAAAATGACTCGACCCGAACCGGACTAGAATGATCCGATTGACAAACCTCTTTTCATGTTTCTTCATTTATTTTTTCAGTATTATAATATTTTAGTTTAATTATCTTTTATATAAATTCACTATTTAGATAACAAAGATAATATATGTGTAATCAATTAATTAGATGTATGGAGACAAGTATTTGAGAATAAAAATGATTAACAAATAGTGCGAAGGAGGAAAAAAATCCAACGAATTCGAAAAGTAAAAAATGTGTAAGAATAAAGAAAATACAACAATACAACTCGATGGATTCCAATTATTAACAAATATATAATTTATTATACAAGAACGTTCAATATCAAATCACACCTCTAAAACGTGAAAGACTTCCCCCACCTTGTCCCTTTCATCTTATCCCCCCAAACACCGAATCTTCACTAAATCCTATCGCAGCGCTTTTTCTCGCTTTTCCCTCCACTTGCAACTTACCCGGGTGAGGGTCCCTCCCTCTTCCAACGCACATTCAACTATAACCGTCGCATTAAGGAAAAAATAATAATCCCCAAATCAATTAACAGACGGTTTCAATTCCGCCGTGATTTTATCCCGCTCAACCCACGTATTGCATAAACTCGGCGTCTTCTTCCAACGCTGCCAGCGTCTCCGGCGCCAGCACCACCTCCAAATCCACCGCCCCGTTCCCCTCTCTTGCCGGAAACGCCGATATCTTCCCGTCAAATTTGTTTGCCTTCCCGCTCCTCACCGCCACCGGTTTCCCCCATCCGAAATCATTGTCGTACATTGGAAATCGTGGGGAGCTTCCCATTGTGATCATGGCACCGTCGAAGTTTCCCAACGGAAAGCACCGTGGATCACTCTCCCACGCCTCCACGCCCTTTTTCACCATTCTGTCGTCGTGCGCCACCACGTTGCGATGTAGCTGCTCCGCGCACCACCCTAGCCCACGCGCCACCACCTCCCCCGCCAGAGCCACCGTCGGAATACTCTGGATCGCGTTGCCGAAGTAGAGCGCGTCCATCTTGGGGGACACCCGGTGCCGGCAGTTGACCGCCATTCGAAACGTCGTTGACTTGGTCGGCGGCAAGTTCCTGGCGCGTGTGACCGACCGCCACAAAAGTGCGCTTAGGGACTGGAAGGATGAGATGTCAGCTGCTGGATCGCCAATGACCGCTTTCCACGTGTCATTGCACCCTTTCCCAATTATCTCAGTTGACTCCGTTGACTCGTTCAAAACGACAGCGTTCGCTTTTACTTCCACGTTTGCCCTCTTTTTGAGCGCCGAGATGGCATCACGGTTGAAGTGAAACAGCCGCTCCCTGATCGGGTCATCGCCGGAGAAGGTCGCAGCGGGGCGGCCTCCGGGGAACCGGAGTACGGCTTCGGTGGCGAAGACGCAGTCGCGGGAGAAGCTAGGCGGACGGGACACCTTCGTAACCTCCGCAGCGCCGCCGCGGCAGATCTGAGCGAAAGTATTGAAGAAATTCCAAAAGGAAGTCCCGTCCACGACGGCGTGGTTGACGGTACAGCCGATGAAGAGTCCATCAGCGAGCTCGGTGACCTGAACGGCGGCGATCGGCTTCGAGTGGCCGTCGTAGCTCAGAGTATCATCAAAAGCAAAGAACTTTCGAAACACGGCCGGAATATCGCCCTCGGCGGGATACACGTGGCGGACGAGGAGGGAGGCAGCGCGGGCGTGGACGAAGTGGACGCCGGCGTCGGAGCAGGAGATGGAGACGTGGCCGGTGGCGGGGTCAGTGGAGAGGCGGCCGGCGAGGGGAGGGAAAACGGAGAGGGCTTTAGAGAGGGAGAGCTTGAGGAGAGAGAGGAGGGAGTCGGAGGAGAGGGAAGCGGGAGTGCCGGAGAAGAGGCAGCCTTTCTGGATGTATTGGCAGGTGAGCATCGGGAGATCGGAGACGGAGAGTCTCAACGATTGGAATGGGGATTCCCGGTCGGGGACGACAGTCGATTTGGAGACAACGGAAACGGATTCGTGGTAGTCTGAAGAAGGCATTTTAAGGAGTTTGAAATTTGAATTTGTAGTTCCTCTGTATTGGGGGGTTTTGGTTTTGGAGGAAAGTGTGCCAAATGGGAGGGAGAAAGGAGGGGTTTATATTGAGGATTGGATTCATGAACCTGAGGAGAAGTTAGTTGGGTTGGTTAGGCTTTGTTGTCTCTTACTAGTTTCTCTACTTCTACTTTTTTTTTCCATCTTCTCTTATCTTCATTATCTTCCATCCATATAATGAATATTCTCACAAAAGGGCCCTATTTTTTTAGCCTTTTCTCAAACATGACCACATTTTTTTTATACGAGGACACTGAGCACATAGTCCAATGACAAAAGCCATGGTTACGAAAACTATCTTGAATTGATTGGCTAGACTCAATGATAATAAAAATACGAGACAAGTCTTATTCCTTATCACTACATCATCACAAAATTGCTCATGAACCATTAGATATATATGCCTTTATTGTAATTGTGTGAATTTTAACTTAAAAAACACACTAATTTGGGCGAATTTCTTAAACAATTTACCAAAGCTGAGTGTTTTTTTATTTAAAAAATGTATAGCTTTTTTTATTAGAGAAAGACCAAAATCAGGGGTGGATTTGTGATTTTTTTTTTAATAATAATAAAAATTATAAATGAAATGGCAATCTGGCGACCACCAGAAAACAGAGAGATTGCACTGGCACAGACATGAGTGGGGTACTGGGAGTGTCAACTGCTAGTGCTCTCCTCCCCTTTTCCTCTTCTAATTTTATTAATTGGGATATGGTCTTTCTGAAAATAAATAAGTAAGAATGGTTGGCACCATTATTAGGAATTATTCGGGGTTTATAGGTGAACAACGGGTGCGGGGAGGAAATGTGACGTGGTGACTGGAGAGGGAGAGGCAGGGTAATCAATAAAATTTTGGCGTTCCCTATATACATCGTCGTCATAACACACAAGTAAAACGAAGATCGAAAAAGAACACAACGATTTTAGGTAAAACCTTACTCTGCGGGATCTCAAGAGGGGAGATCCGGTCATAGAGTTAACTATGTTGCAAGAGAAGGTTACAAGCTAAGCACACCAGATAGAGCACCAAAACTAGCAACCTAAAGAACCTCAAAACCGAGCAAGATGAACAGAAACAAAGGTAAAAGGAAGAGATGCCCCCTGATAGGCAACTGAGAAACTTCATAGAAGTTTCTCACAGAGGAGGAGCTTCACAGCCACCGTGTAAGCTCGTCGGACCATCGTCTCCCTTAGTCGCTCACACCAGAGCTCTCTCTTTTCTGTTAGCTAGAGTTTCCTAAATGAGGCTCAAAGAAGGCACTGTAGCAGAGGCGAGCTTATATATTCCTAACAAATTAGGGTTAGCAAACTCTGCTCCAGCGTCTCTAAACAAGCAGGCCAGATAAGTGGAGACATGGGCTCAACATCTGGGCCATATCTGAAACTCCAACAATAGGCCCAGCACAAATAACTCAAACATCTATGCTCGGAAATGAGCTATAGACTAAGTGTTAGATTATACACAACACATATACATAAGTGATATTCAACATAGGTAAGCCAACCATCTTAGACATATATAATATATCTAAGGGAAACTTCAACCTTATGTGATGTTCGACCTTAGTATAATATATGTATAATCTAACCACTTAGAATAAAACCTAAGGCTACCAAAGTTTAAGTGCTCAATGTCCAATGTTTTTTAGCTATTACATGACAAGATTAATAATACAACACATCGCAAATTAACGCCAATTCAACGTTGTAACTCACGATGCCATAAAAAATAGGCCTATTAATTAACAAGGACATGACGTTACAAATAGGCCACCCAACACAAAAGGCGTTTGGTCCCTCTACAAGGTTCATTGCGAACAGAGTACCAAGTCAGACCCTGGCTAGGCTCTGCACCCTAATTATTCTCATTTTAGATTGCATCGCGATCAAGATAATTAACGTAAGCATGTGTAGAAATCATGATAGGTCCCACCGATATCTCGTGGTCTCTTAAGCCCCAAACAAGCAGCTCCTTGGGTCAAGCACCTCTCCTCTAACAGTGCCACGTGTAAGACCTAGTTCCCTAGCATGAGGGCATGCGTTACACGTGTCCCCTGTTAAACCACGAGGTCGCCAGCGAGCTGCTCGCTTAACCTCCCTATAAATACCCCCCTTCAGCCTCAAAGAGAAGGATCCGATTGAAGAGAGAAGAAGAAGAGTTCTGAAAACGTCCCCGACCTAAAACCCACAGAGCTAAGTTACTAAGGTCTTTAATCGGAGAAGAACGTTTGTGGGATAAGAACATCGTCTGACTTCCTCTAAAGGACGACGGTATAGCGAACTAATTCCTCGCGAGCCGAACACACCACCCCCCTTCTCTTGGACTAGTAAATATATAATATGATCACCCCCTTTTTAAACTAAGGCTTGCAGGTATTTAAAGATATTTTGTCGTCATGGTGATGTAATAAGTATAGGTCAAATTCTATAAACGCTTTAGTAACGACGTTCAGTTCGACTTCGTAACAATGTCTAATCCAACATTGTTAATTGTGTGCTAATTTCACTTATCAGATGTTGTAACAACGTTGAATTAGACGTTGTTAGAACGTCAAATTGAACGTTAAAAAAAATTGACTTACAATGTCCTTTTGGACGTTGGTTTTTTTTTTTTTTTTTTTTTTTTTTTTTTTGTGAGTGTGGGTGGGTGCATGTGTGTGATTTTTTTTACCCTAGCAATGTCAAATCCCACGTTGTTAGCCCGGTTCGGCCCGATCCGATCCTTCACTTCACATTTTACGTTGGATCCGACGTTGTAATATAATTAATGCTACAACGTTGAATCCGACGTTGATTAACAGCTCTAATCCGCGGATTTACGGTGTATATAGGGACACCCTTTTATAATTGATATTCAAACGTTCAAATTCTTACAAATATATGATGATAACTATAGTTTTTAAATAAACATGCTAGTGGCACGATTGTATATTGTCAACTACACGGTATCGCCTCTGTTCTTCGGTGTCGATGAACATTATGCTGATCCCGCCATCTAAAGTTGGTGAGATACTGATATATAGCAGTTGCAGGCAAATATTCCCTCTCCGCTGTCTCCAAAATCCGAACTTGATCTACAAGATAAAAAATCTCCTCTTTCACCCTACTATTTCGGGCTTCTAGTGCATTTTTCTCATTCAAAATTTACCTCTTTCATTCAGATTTCGTCGCTCTTCGCCCTCTCCAAGTCAGCCTTCAACTCCCTCGATTCCCTTGTCAAAAAGCCTATCGATCTTGTTGTTCTTCTTCGACTTCACTTGGCGAATGGCACTCACAAAGTTGAGGAATCTTGTAACTGGCGGCAAATGCACGAGATTTGACTGAGGAATCTTGCAAGCGATGTGACCAGTTGCATGTGAATATCGTCATGGGCTCCACTCCACTCCTATCGACTTCGGACGCCGATGCTGGCGGATATATATGAAAAACATATTCCAAAAGTCATGAAACATTAAAAGCCACTTTGTGCAACCTAAAATTGGAAGAAATTATCATATTTGAAAGATGAAAACGATTACCAACGGATATCTCTAAATCAAAGAAATTAACTCTCAAATATGAGAAGAGAAAGAAAAGAAATTCTTTGATGTGAGAAGAAGAGAAAAAGTGTTGTGAATTCCCGCAAGTGAATATAGTTAAAGAGAATGATAATGAGATAATAATGGGACACAAATGATTTTTGTGTTCTAGCAAGAACCACGTAGAACACCTGTTGTTGCAGGAGGATGTGTCAAGTATGAAATAAATATAAAATATAAAATCAAACCGACTCCCTATCTCAGCAAATAAATACAAGACTTCCTCCCATTGTAGTAGAAGGCAGTCAGGATCGATCCACGAGGAAGCGTGTCAGCGCCCGCCTTTTCAGTCCTGAAACTCTCGAAATTGACTCAAGAAGTACTCGACGTCGACCAGTGTCCTCGATGTCGACCACTAAGTCGGGTAAAACTGCAAACAGAAATGCAAACGAAGCAAAAACAAGCTATGTCGAGTAAAAGCTACTCGATGTCGACTAAACCCTACTCGACGTCGACTAGAAGTGCTCGAAATCGAGTAACTCAGAAATAAAACCGTAACTTTAAATGGAAATAAAACGAAAGTAAACACGAAATTTGGAATAAAATCAATAAACTAAGAGACTTCCAAGATCAGGGTTTCAACACCACAACGATAGCCATGTAAAATAATGCATAGAGTATAAAAGATCATGCCTTTTCATCAAATAACTGTCGTCATTAACAAATAGAAATATAGAGGCTTTCACATAAACCCTAATTGTTACTAACCCTTTTTTAAATAACTAATCCAAGTTGTATTAAGATCACTTTCGCTTCAATAACACAAACAAGGATCACCTTCAACTTTCGCAAAAGAATCATGCTCATAGGGATAGAAGATGAAATTGCATCAAAAGATTGTACCTTTAGCGCATAACCTTACATGGCTACCGTCGGGCTCACCCTGACCCTAGAAGATGGGTGACTACTCGCTCTTCATCATCAATAAACCCATCAATAACAAAAAGAAACTACATTGCATTAGTAAACTAAAATAGAGCTTACAACCGAACGAAGCCAAATCCCACTCTCGCTTTCTCCAACTTGCACTCGGCCTCCTCTCTCTCTCTCTCTCTCTACTCGATGTAACTAATTGTGTGTGAAATTGAATGCCTAAAACTCAGCCCCTAAGGCTTTATTTATAGTGTTCCATCTAGCTAATCTAGGAAAGAACAACTATATCTATATCTAAAACTTTCTATCTAAAAACACAAGATAAAACTTAATTGATAAAGAAAATAAATATATAAGGAAACTAGGACTATTGTGGATAAATCCCTTCTATCTTGATAAATCTTCACTTGATGTTGATAGAATTATCGTGCCTTGGTGTAGAAGTAAGCTCATCAACTCGGATTCCACTCGATCTCGGACTCGGATTCGTCTGGATAGTACTCGACTTCGACTAGATTTAGTCGACGTCGACTACGCTTTCTTCTCCTGGGTTTCACTTGAGCTCGGGTACCATCTGGACTCGATGGGTGTACTCGACTTCGAGTAGGCTTACTCAACGTCGAGTAGCTCTGGGATCCCCGAGTGGTCTGCTCGACTTCGTGTGAACTTCCGGCTCCAATCGTACTCGACTTTGACTAGATGTAGTCGACGTTGACTAGAACCATGTCGAGTGCTTTTTCTCGTTCTTTGCTCGAATTGTTCTGGTTCAGCTGCTCCTTGACCTTAGACTTTCTGTAGTTGACTTCGAGCTTTTCATCCTTTCTCCGAATTGTTGTAAATTGCCTCGATTTCTGCGAAATTAAATAGAAACTAGTGTAGACTCCAAAATTTGGCAAATAAGTGTAAACTATATAGAATTTGTGCTATTCTAACCAAATGCATGAAATGTAAGCAGAAATCGATATAAATGTTAATGTAAAACATGGCAAATTAGGCTCACAACAAACACCCCATACTAAAGCTTGTTTGTCCTCAAGCAATACTTTTAATGGTCATACAGGGGAAGAAACTAAACTCTCAACATATAGATTCATTCTCATATAACCCTGCAATCAATTACCATTCTTGAAAAGGTACTAATGCCACAAATCCATACATGTGCAATAAAAGCAACATCTACTCACAAAAGGAGGGTTATGCAAAACAATTCATAAGTGACAAAGCATTAATAATTAAGAGGACTTTAATTAACCTCAAATAGGGAGTAGATTGGTAAAAGGCTAAAGGTGGACACTTTTTGGCCATGTGGTGCTAATGATCCGGGGAAATGGAGTAATTTCCAAACTTTCATACCACATTCCTTCTTCTTTTGATTTCTCACCTTTCGCTCATTCGCCCAGTGCTTTTTTTTCAATATTATGCTTTTACCTCTCTAACCTCAGCACTGGCTTCTCGCGAGTCGCAAACATGGGTGTCATGAATGGCCCCGGATACTTAGTGCTTTGGACTCCTCACCTGGTGTCCCATCTCGCCGAACTATTATCTCAACGAGAAGGGTCGATCTACCTTTATCTCATGAGGTGACTGAATTTTCTTTCACTCATTAAATTTTCCATAATATATGAATTTCCCGCCAAACTGCAATATTAAAAATAACAACACAAAAACCATATAAAAATCTCCATAACGTAACATCATTCTTAACATGATCCCCGGATAAGGAAATAAGGTGAAGAATGGGCAATATTTAGATCATGTGGAGCAAATATGAAATAAGGCTCAATATGGCCTTTGTGATGCATAAGCATAGGTAAGGCTAGGATATAAGGTAAGAATGTATGGAAAATAAAGTCCTTTGTCCTCTTATCATGCATATGTCAAAAGCAACTTCAAATTTTACCTCCTTTCATGTTTTTCAAGAAAATATGCATTTCATTGTGACTTCCCTTTACTAAGCAATTTCATGCTATATCTCTAATGAATCCAATTTTGCATCGTCGAGTTCAATTAAAGCTTCCATGACACTAATAAAAAAAAATTAATGGGGGTGATTTTTCAAACTTTGGAAAACAAACGTATAAGCACATAAATAAAATATGAATCCAAAGTAGCCATGTAAAAGCAATTCGAAAAATAAATTTAAAATATGCACACATGATGTCAAATATAGTCAAATATGCACAAAGTAAGCCCTTCCCCCGCCCCATACTTAAACATTACATTGTCCTCACTATATAAAAATAAGGGTAAAGAAAGAAACTCACTAGACAGGTGTGCTGATCGTCGAAATCGAGTGATGATGTGTGCGCAGAAGTGGTCGATCTTGAGTAGAAGTAGTCGACGTCGACTACAACTACTCAACATCGAGTATAGTGAAACCTCAGGGTGACCATTCTCCTCAACCACGGCTTCTTTGCTCGAGATGGTGGTCAACGTCGAGTACGTTACTCGACGTCGAGTATTTCTACCGCTTCTTCGTACCTGCAAGACTCGTTAGAAAGACAATCCACAATAGAAAAATCCAAAACTAATGTCCAAAAACCAGAAACCAAAAACAAATGTCCAAAAATTCAAAAACTAAGTGTTTTATTTACCATCTCTAGACTTTATAGTCTCTAGGCCGACTGCCTCCGTTAAAGCTCAAGGTGGCATCTGCAGGCCCCATGTAGCTTGGGCTTCAAACAGGACTCCATTCTTGTCCATCAGCTGTAGTCCTCCTGAATGGATCTTGTTCACCATGAAAGGTCCCATCTTTTTCTTGTTGAATTTTGAGGGAAACCAATGATCATTTGATTTGGCGACATAGACTTTGTCTCCTACTTCATACTCCTTGGGATCATCATTGAAAACCCTACATAATCGCACATACAAAGGCAAACCTCTTCCATGTATAGATAAATCCTTAATTGAAATAGGAGAAGAGATGTCCGTACCTTGCTTACCTTCGCAGATTCGCAATTCGGGACCTCGGGATCTACTCGACTTAGAGTAAAAGTACTCAACGTCGACTGCGTTTCATCATCTGGTGGCTTGCTCGTCGAGGAGGAAGGAGTTGAGAAAGAAGGGGACTGGTCGACGTCAACTAGAGCTTACACCCGAACGAAGCCAAATCCAGTTCTCGCTTTTCTCCAACTTGCACTCGACCTCCACTCTCTCTCTCTACTCGATGTAACTAATTGTGTGTGAAATTGAATGCCTAAAACTCAGCCCCTAAGGCTTTATTTATAGTGTTCCATCTAGCTAATCTAGAAAAGAACAACTATATCTATATCTAAAACTTTCTATCTAAAAACACAAGATAAAACTTAATTGATAAAGGAAATAAATCTATAAGGAAACTAGGACTATTGTGGATAAATCTCTTCTATCTTGATAAGTCTTCATTTGATGTTGATAGAATTCTCGTACCTTGGTGTAGAAGTATGCTCATCAACTCGGATTCCACTCGATCTCGGACTCGGATTCGTCTGAATAGTACTCGACTTCGACTAGAGTTAGTCGACGCCGACTATGCTTTCTTCTCCTGGGGTACACTCGAGCTCGGGTACCATCTGGACTCGACGGGTGTACTCGAATTCGAGTAGGCTTACTCGACGTCGAGTGGCTCTGGGCTCCTCGAGTGGTCTGCTTGACTTTGTGTGAACTTCTGGCTCCAATCGTACTCGACTTCGACTAGATGTAGTCGACCTCGACTAGAACCATGTCGAGTGCTTTTTCTCGTTCTTTGCTAGAATTGTCCTGGTTCAGCTGCTCCTTGACCTTTGACTTTCTGTAGTTGAATTCGAGCTTTTCATCCTTTCTCCGAATTGTTGTAAATTGCCTCGATTTCTGCAAAATTAAATAGAAACTGGTGTAGACTCCATAATTTGGAAAATAAGTGTAAACTACATAAAATCTGTGCTATTCTAACCCAAATGGATGAAATGCAAGCAGAAACCGATATAAATGTTAACGTAAAACATGGCAAATTAGGCTCACAACAACACCCCGCAAAGAAAAAATCTTAATGCAACTATGGTTTCTTATTATTGTGATGGTTTGATAGATACACAAGCACACAGTTATTCTAACCCTACACTCTCTATTTATAATAGAAAAATTGATCCCTATAGGTAGAACCTCCTATAGATAAACCTAAATGTAGATAAAAGTATAAAACATATAATATTTAGAACCTATTATATAGAACTATATATCTATAATAAACCTCCTATATATATAACCATTTATAGATAAACATGCTATAAATAAATTGACTTGGACCCAAATCCAAGAAGAAACTTACTATATCTACTTCAACGACCTCCTATTATAGCGAATAGACTCTCTTGCAGTTTCTTTTTTTTTGAAGAGGACTCTCTTTCAGTTTCGTTCTACCGCTCAGCAGTTGACGACAACTTCGAGCACATCTGACTACTTCTTGTGCAACTCTTGGTATTGATTGATCTCATCAGAATCTCTCTCTCTCTCTCTCTCTCTCTAGGATTTTGTTGAACTGAAAAATGGTGAAAAGTCGATCTGAGGTGGAGGGGTTTTTGATTTTATATGGGAAAGAGGAGACCCGCTACTTAAATCTAAGTCATCCATATGCGTTTTTTTTTGCAAAAAAAATCATAGTAGAGCTAAGGGATGGCAATTTCACCCACACCCAATTGATATCCGTCTTACCAGACCCGAAAAAGTAAGTGAAAATCCGATATAGAATGGATATTAAATGGGTGATGGGTGAACGAGTGATGGGTCGGATCGGATTCGGGTGAAGGTATTTCCCACCCGTTACCCAACCCGTCACATGACTAATGTTATATAATTACATTACATATACAAAATTATGAATATACCCGTAGACCCTAATTAAACAAACATGTTTTCCTTCTCTTCAGTCTTACTCTCCACCGCTGAGCATCTCCCGTGACTATGTGAGTCCCTAGTAGTCCCGTCTAGCCCCTTCCTCTCTGGTCATCACCGTCTTCCGTGATTGAATTCATTGAATCAGTATTGTTGTTTATTAAGTTAATATATTATTCATTGAGTTTGTTTAGTTGTTTATTGGGTTTAAATTTTGATTGTTGGTATGACTACATTCTCTAGTGTGCAAAAGTTGGAGGATCGATCCTTTTACCCTCATATGCCCATATCAACCAAACCCTCCAATTCTACACCTAGTCCAGAAGGATATAACAAACCCTCCAAAAAGATCAATCTTTTTGTTTTATTTCTTATCTACTATACAAGTATATATACATGTTCATTATATATACGACTATACATTTGCATATTAATTTGTCTTATTTCAGAATACATCCACTGAAGGAACACTACTTAAATTTTGATGTAGAAGATTTAAAGATTACTCTCGCTCCCCTTCTAGCTTGAAGCTTTGGTTGTAGAAGACTATGTTTGTTCTTGATGACTAATTATGGCAATGTCTTTTTATTTCTAAAACTTCTAGCTTAAAGTGTTGTTAGTTGCGTGGATATTTACACATATTTGACCGAATTTGACTATATTTTCTAGTTTTTTATTCATCGAAGTGTTCAATGTATATATTTTGATATTTTTTTGTAGAATTTGATGAGTTGTATTTCATCCGAATTATCACCTGATCCACTCAATCAACCGGTGGGTGATGGGTGGACGGGGCAGATAAAATATTTGACGGGTGATGAATCGGGTAGGGTGAAAGGTTATTGGTGGCGGATCGGATAACAAAAATAGATCATCTATCCACCGCTCGACCCACTGTTATCCCTACTACTGGAGCTAGGTTTAATGTTGCAAATAATAATAGCTAGGGTGTTCCACTTTTACAAACCCTTTATTTTTTTTTCTATTCTCTACCTCTATCTCAAATTATTATGGTGTTGGCACAATTTTTCATTTTTTATGGACATTGTTTATATTGTTTTTGTAAGTAATATTTTTTGTAAAAGATATTGAGAGAATACTTTAAAATTTTAGCTAATGCTTTTGAAAAAAGACATAGGTAATGAGAAACAAATAACTAGTTTTTTATTCCCTAAAAAAATAACTAGTTTTTTTAATTATAAAATACTAATTCATGTATGAGAATTTAAAATAATGAAAAATTTATTGAGAAAAAAGAAACAAATGTCTTTAATAGGATTTACACAACGGGTGCATGAAATCTATTTTTATTTTTTTAATATATATTTTTCATGAACCGGTAAGAATTTGGTCAATTACAAAGCAGTCAATCGAGAGTATCCATGTGGATCAGATCAAGCACGGGCTTATCGTGTGGCAGGGTCGACCTGGAGAAAGCACTAGTAGAAAATCAGTAATATACCCCGGGCGTTTTTTAAATATACCCCGGATCTGACAATATAGAGCTCCGGGGTAGAACTAGGGTGGGGTTAATACATGGTCCGACTTTATACCCCGGATATATTTTTTAAAAAATCCGGGGTATAAAACCTAGCCAAAATTGAAAAAAAAGTGATCTGAAAGACACGCCCGGGGTATATTCTGGTAATATCCGGGGTATATTATGCTAATATCCGGGGTATTAGGTATGTCCCATCCGGGTTGTAATTTTTTTTTATTCGGGGTATAAAACTAAAATAATCCGGGGTATATACTAGTAGCCGATTTCCCAAAAAAAAAAACGCCCGGGGTATATTTATTTAATATCCGGGGTATATATTATATCCAATCCGGATTGTAATTTTCATTTAGCCGGGGTATGAAATTGAAATAATCCAGGGTGTATAGTAGTATCATTTGATCATATGTTTCTTGGTATACTCGGTAGAGAATCGTGCAACACGATGATTTATTTGAATAAAAAAAATGTATGCAATAAAGTGGAAATTACAAAGGATGTATGACAAATCATAAAGAATAATTATAAGTGATTACAAAGTACAAAGTTCTAATACACTGTAATTTGCTGGTTCAGATAAGATGGACTAAGTAGAAATGGAATATCATTTCTAGAATAATGCACAAAAACGAAAGTCATATTTGCATCAAAGAATTAGTAATCAACAATGAAAAATCATTCACATTTGCTGTCATACTCGCACTTAAGAGCCCTTTTCTGATTTTTTTAGTTACACTTGCTATCTCCCTTGAATCAGCTTGCATATCTACTGAAGAGTGAAGAATTTCACCACTTTTCGGATGCTTGCCAACAGCTGCAGATGCCACACCCCTCTTAGCAGCAGCAACATGATACTCAGCAGCTTCTGCTGTCATAGAATTATCTCCCTGATGCCTCGAAGCAAAAGTATCACACACAACCCCTACATTGCAAATCGGCCCTGCACTCTTCAAAGTTTGTGGGTTCTTGACCCCAAACAAAGCATCTTGTGCAGCAGCAACAGCAGTGATCTCACCAACATCATTCGCAGCAGCAGCACCGTTCACCACAGTACCTGGATTTGCATATTTCAGGAAGAATATAACACTTACACATCACAATGATGGCTTTAGTTTTAGTGCAAACATATAATCATTGATCATGGTTAAAGTGCAAATTAGTGAAAAGCTTTGAAAATTTTGAAGGCCATTTTTTTTTTTACAATCATCTAGTTTAGTTTGCTGTCGATCCTTAACATCTTAGGCGCTGCCAAAAATCGTGACCTCTCAAATAAAACAAGAGTTATTATTTCGCTCATTAGAAAATAGGCAGATCATAATAGTTAGGAAACATGTTGATAAACTTTAGTGGCACATTATTAGAGAATAAGGAAATAAAAGATACAAAGATACTCGTCATGTAAAAAAGATGAGGAATAAGAAGTCACAATTGAGAGATTAAAAATCTGGTGAAATTAAACAAAGAGAGAGGATAAAAGACACTTGGAGAACTGTTATATGAAGAAAACATATGATACATGCCCATGAATTTCAGAAGTCTTTCCAAGAGGCATAATCTTGACTAACCTAATCAAGCCAAAATAACAAAGTATGAATTCACAACAGCAAGAGTAACCAAAGGAGTTTGATACAATTAGATTGAAGAGAGATTATAGGAAAAAGAGATATAAACAATAGTTGGGTGATCCATAAGTATTGTATGTATAAGAATAAATGAATCGTGTAAAGGAGGTAAGAATTATATATAAGAATTAATGAATCGTCAATCATATATGTTAATACACTTAATGAAGTAGATAACATTCCAAAATATTTCTATCAAAATTACCTAAAACTCATCAATCTCCAACAACAAACCATAAACAAAACTGAAACTCATTTTAACATGAACCACTTATGCCTCTCCCAACCTAGCAAAGAAAAAAATAATAGAAGAGATTAAGCATGAATGACATCAGTAAAATCTTCATGCCTCTGCAGGATTGTAAAAGACCTAGA
Organism: Persicaria maculosa; assembly: GCA_963922045.1. Classification (NCBI taxonomy): domain Eukaryota; kingdom Viridiplantae; phylum Streptophyta; class Magnoliopsida; order Caryophyllales; family Polygonaceae; genus Persicaria; species Persicaria maculosa. The sequence continues at coordinate 41,115,105 of OY998252.1, read as the reverse complement.
ATCGAGACACCTCAAATTTGCCAGTGCTGATTCTTGTCCTAAAATACTTGCACTCGAAGCAAACATTAGAAAAATGAGAATCATGACCACATAGATGGTACGTATCACGTATGCCACGTCTTTTTCCCAAAATTTCCTGTTTCCTCTCTTCCAAACTGCCTAATCAGAAATCCTTATTATTGTTGATGCAAAACTACTTATTTCTAGCAATATAGCATGTAGTAATGGAATAAGAAGCCATCGTAAAAAGCGTGTATGATAAAAAAAAATGCTTACAGCTTCCAACAGAACTTGAAGATCTGCATGAGGGACGTGTTGCCCAAGCTTAGCCAACCCAGTCCTAAGCTCTTCCAAGTTGATTCTGCCTATCTTTGAAGTGTTCCTGCTTTCAAAAGCTTCATTTATACGAGCTACATCTTCCACTGACAAATGCTCAGCAGTAACCTACAAATGAAACTCAGCAATAACCTAAATATATTGCTAATCCAACCCGCCCAAAGAGGAATCATACAAAAGAAGCCGGCAGAACAGCCCTTGGCCGGCCAGACATGAAAAGAGAAAGGGCGAGGACACAAATTCCTTGCAAATTCAACCCGTTCAAATTCCTTGTGCCCAATCTGAGCAAAATGACCTACATTGAAGCTTTGAAAGATGCAAAATAGGATTCGAATAAGAAGAGGGACAAATTAGGGTTTTGCAAAATCTGAAAATTAGGGGTTCTTGTTTACCTAGGAAGAGGAGACTGTTAATGGGGGTTTTCCTTCACACAGATGAGGCCGACGACTAGGATGGAAGCGAAGAGAAGCTTCGGTTCAGAGGGAGCCGGTGATGGAGGTCGGCGGGGGCTCGGCGGGTGAAGAATCTGCGACGGAGGGAGCCGGTGATGGAGGTTGGAGCACGGTGGAGGTCGGCCGAGCACGCTCGGTGGTCGGAGACTGTGTAATGGAGGATGGAGGATGGAGGTCGGCTGCCCTGGAGAAGCGAGATCTGTTCTCGCGCACGTACAGGAGAGAGGAAGCGCTACAGGAAATTTTTTTTTAATGAAAATTAAAGAACTGAGCATCAGTTAGTTAAAAAAAAAAATTAAATAGAGAATAACCTTTTACCCCGGATATTTGTCAAAAAAAAAAACGCCCGGGGTATAAAATATGATACAAATAATATACCAATATAATATACCCCGGACATTTTTTATATGATCCGGGGTATATTTGTTTTAATAAAAAAAAATAGAGACAACTTGTCAGTTTTGTCATTATACCCCACAATTATGAGATCCGGGGTAATAGGCTATGGGGTAAAATCCCGATTTTCTACTAGTGAAGGGAATCGGTAATGGGAAAGATGATTTTCGATTAGCCTCATGATCTCTAAGTATGTGCGTAGTGAACACAGAATGAAACTCTTGAAGAATGAGAGGATAGTTAGAAATGATGATTTTCGATTCCCAGGGGCAAGAGGTTCCCAAATTAATACTACCATTTATGGAAACAATATTATCAACTTCAATTAGTAGGTTATCAATTTTGAGGGCCCGAGCATGACAACAAAAGACCGAGGATAAAGACGATGTCCCGACCTTACATTAGATGATGTTTCCAAGGTGGTTTTGAATGATATACCCGTAAGAACCGGAGTTATTTCTTGAGGGGCTCCGTCAAATTTTAGTTTAAGATGCGTTTGGGGTGGTTTAGACCACTTGGCTTTTGTGCGTCTGGTTGAAGATCTATTTGGCGTGAAAGAGGGTTGGTTGGTTGAGCTATCATTTGATAGTTTCCAGAGTAAGAGTTGTTCTCTAATGTAAGCGATTGTGCTCTTAGGGTCGGATTTGTGGTTGTGAAAAAGAGCTTGGTTTCTGAAGAACCAAATGCTCCACCAAGCGGAAAAAAGTAAGATGAAGTCCGTAGTTTTGAGTTCACTTCTAATGTCGTTTAGGAGATTTTGGACGGGGATGTCGGTGTTATTAAATTTAGTCATAATGTAGGCCAATTTTGATTTTAAGAGAGCAATCGATTGCCGTGTGAAGGGACAATATAGAAGAATATGGTTTTAGATCTTCGAGTTGGGAGTGACAAAGGACAACCATAAGAGTACCCACAACCACGGACAACCAGCTTGACGATCGTGGGGATACCATATTTGGATATCCTCCATAGAAATCCTTTAATCTTGGGTAGAGTGTTGAGTTTCCATATCCAATGAAAAGATCAGATACAAAGTAGTTTTTCCGATGGTGTAAGAGATTAACAATTGGGCTCGTAGAGAATCAACCATTGAAACTTCAAGACTAGTAGAGTCTATCTTGAAAAATTGCAATTGAAATGGGTGTTCTAGTGCATGAAATCTATTTTTTAAATGGGGTAAACTCAACCAGTAAACCATTTAAAACATTTGTATTTAAAATTTTAATTTATTTAACGTGGACACCAAACAATGATATATACATATGAATTGTCCCTTAATTATGTAACGACTGAGTGATATTTAAACTGGGACGTTGGAGATGCAATACATTATACATGCTAAAATACATGGTACTATATATAAAGATACCAAGCACATGGTTGTAATTAATATGACAAGTCACCAACATCTCAACTGTTTGACATTTTTTAGTATATATTAGGGCCTCCTCCTAAAAGTTTTACATCGCTAAAAATGGAGCGTGTTGAATGTTGATAGTGATTTTGACATCACATTTTGTCAAATTAAATAATGAAGTGTATATATATGTCATGTGATTCCAATTCAACATGTTCGATGTCTCTAAAGTGCTGAACTTGATCAAATTAATATCAAGTGTTACCTTCCTCGATCAAAACCAGTATATCAAAATCAAATAATTGAATTGGTGATTTCACAGAACCGGCGCGGTTCGAATAGAAATTGTCGAAAAGGGAAAGAAGGGGATCGGAGAAGCAGCAAATAGATGCTGATCATATCGATAGAGCAGATCACATGACATATTTAAAGCAGAACCCATCATCTGCCGGCTACTCTCTCTCTCTATATATATTTGTTGCTTCTGCTACTTCCTGGAAATTGCACCCGACCTGTTTTTGTTTGGATGCACCTTCCATCTCCTTGCGATTTTAATGTCTAATTTGGTTGAAACTTATTATAACGGATAGCCAGAAAGAAACCGATATTCAATTAAATAATATTGCCATAATGATTTATCGCGGAAACTATATACAGCGCAAATTTGCACGTTAAGGTTTAAGCCATTCTGAGCCTTAGTGAGTTTTATTGGCATGTGAAAATTAAATGCTAAGCATTTAGTTTTAACACTAACATCAATCAACGTGGAATAAAAATCAATAATTGTGAAGGTTTTCTTTCGGATAATATGCGAATAATGTTACAATGCACGGAAAAAAAAAAAATTTACATCCATAATTGTAATAGACTCGTAGAATAAAATCTAGACAAAGTGTAAAGGGCAACCGAAATCGACACGTAAGGCTTGGAATATGTCAAACTGAGCTTGAAAAGAAGCATCCCATCCTTCGACGCTCGGTTGATGATGTGCAACCCATTCTGGCGCAGGCGGTGGAATAGAAGCATTAGGACGCAACCAGATCTATGAGAACAGAAAATTAGAGTTAGACTATTGACATATAGATGAAAAGTAAGAATAGGTAATATAAGACGTTTGAAGTCGTACCGTGGCAAAATGGTCTTGATTTCCGATGCAGGCTAAACCAAGGGTTGCCAATTGATGTTTGTTACCAGGTGTCGGTGAAGACATGGGGAGACATGTGAACGGATGATGCCAAGCTATGACGACGAGAGGAATCTGTATACCCGTTGCAAATACTAAACCCATGATGGGTAGCGCTATCCAACGTCTCCTATCACCATGCACAGATCCCGCCCATCTCTAGTTGTCGACGAACTGTTGGAATGTGTACCCTCCCATATAACAACCGGCGTAGAGATCGGCGTGATCCTCCAAGTGATTGCATAATAACGTTTTCAATCCTGGGAAAGCAGACTCGTCGATCGGTGATGTCAATGACGCCAAAGCACGGTAGCCACAATGACCATCTCCAATAGTGTCCCTGACACCCTGAATATGTCCGATCATGAAGGCATTAACGTTGTTTCGACCCCATTTAAACCCTCCGAACACATCATCACGTCCACGTCGAGCTGTGGTCGCTTGTGGATGATATCGAGTAGCACGTGCTTCTTCTCTCTCAAAATTTGCCCTGAACTTCTCATATGGCAACGGTTTGGTTCTACAGGCATTTCTCAACCCCCAAGGGCCATGAATCGCCTATGCTCAGGGTCATCTCCTGGCTGCCCCCCTCCCACAAACATGCCCAGGACGCCGTCGACGGGCTCGTCGTCGACGAGCGGCCCATGTCTCGCGATCCACTGGTCCATCAGCAACCCAACGGGGGAGCCCCCAGCTCGTCTGTACGCCCTCAGCGCCTGTGGGGCCACATGGTAGTACTTGGCGATCGTGAGGATCAGCTCTGCATCAGGTAGGTGTGACAAACAGATATGACCATCAATCTGCAGCCCTAGCAAGCAGGCTACGTCCCTTGTCATCCTCCGCATCGGAATCTCTACAGTAGTATATGATTAATTAATAAAATACTTTAAACTTAGCAGATTAAATGAGCCTTTTTTGTCTCCAGCTTCTTGTGTATTACGGGATAATGTATAGAGGTTGGTAATGCTGATGATAGCCGAGACTCGCTTGATCCGAACCTTATAAAGATTGTTGTTTCAGTCTGTTTTATTCCAAGTTCAAGGACACAGGAGCTGTTGCAAGTGCTTCTACTTTCAAGGAATTATGGCTTGATTAGACTAGCAAAATACATACAGGTTAGTAGTTGAATTTTGAGTGTTAGGAGCTTTTTAGTGGTAAAATTTATGTGCTTTCAATCCCCATGCTATTTGTTTGAGTCACTTGAAAGCTTGTCATTGGGTGCAGTAGTGTATGAGTAATTAATAAAATGCTTCTAAATTTAGCAGATTAAATGGGCCCTTTATGTCTTCAACTTCTTGTGTATTATATTACTGTTGCGGGATAATGTATAGAAGTTGGTAATGCTTATGATATCTGAGACTCGCTTGATCGGAACCTTATAAACTAGTTCTTCTTGATTGTTGTTTCAGTCTGCTATATTTCATAAGTTGAAGGACACATGAGCTCTTGCAAGTGCTTCTGCTGCAAGGAATTATGGCTTTAATTATACTAGCAGGTTAGAAGTTGAATTTTGAGTCTTAGGAGCATCTTACTGGTAAAATTAATGCTCTTTCAATTCCATGCTATTTGTTTGAGTCGCTTGAAAACTTGCCATAGAGTGTAGTAGTGTATGGAATTAATAAAATGCTTCTAAACTTAGCAAATTAAATGAGCCTTTTCTGTCTTTAGCTTCTTGTGTATCATTGCTACAAGATAATGTATAGAAGTTGGTAATGCTGATGATAGGCGAGACTTGCTTGATCTGAAACTTATAAACTAGTTCTCCTTGATTGTTGTTTCAGTTTGTTGCATTCCACAAGTTCAAAAACATGAGCTGTTGCAAGTGCTTCTGCTACAATGAATTATGGCTTAACTAAACTGGCAGAAGACATACAGTTTAGTAGTTGAATTTTGAATGTTATGAGCTTTTTAGTGGTAAATTTTATGTTATTTCAATCCCCATGCTATTTGTTTGAGTCGCTTGAAAACTTGTCATCGAGTGTAGTAGTTTATGATTAATTAATAAAATGCTTCTAATTTAGCAGATTAAATGGGCATTTTCTGTCTTTAGCTTCTTGTTGCTTTTGGTTCAATTACAAGTTAGATTTCGGCTTCTAACATTTCTTTTTTTTTCTCACAGAAATGCAATAAGATGGCCAGATGGGTGAATGAGGACATGTATGTTTGCTTGTCATCATTTGTTGGAACAGTCGTAAAAAGAGATGTGCTTGCCATATTCAAGTCTTGGATACCCAGCATAAAGACTTCCATGAAGCAACCATCAGTTTGTACAATCTGTCATTGAGTTGGGATCCTTGTTTACATAATTGGTTAACTTGGATGTTCATCCCCAGATTAGTTCTTTTGCCGAAGGAAAGCTCCTTTGTTGTGCGTTGTATAGGGATTTTAGAAAAGATTTTTTACTTAGACGACAATTATATTGTATATAGAAGACGGGTAAAATGTAGATAGACAATGGTTTTAGTGTACTTGGAGAACAATTAGATTATATATAGACAACGGTTCAATTGTATTTAGATAACGAGGTTATGAGACATAAAAAACGGTTATATGGCACATAGACAACGGTTATGCTGTAACAATTAGATTGTACATAAACAACAGTTATATGACACATAATCAATGGTTATATGACACATGAACAACAATTATATGATACATAAACAACGGTTAAAATCGTTTAATATAGATTGTTCCAAATTTTGGAGTCAGATGGACAACGGTTATGGAGCATATTTGAAAACGGTTATAACCGTTGTCTTAAAGAACCGTTGTCATAGGTCTAACCGTTGTTTTTACCTAAAAACGCACTGACATAGACAACAGTGCAATAACCGTTGTCTATGTTGATAAATAACCGTTGTCTAAGACTTTTTTTGTACTAGTATATCTCTCGATTTCTCGTTGTCGGAGCTCTCTCTCTCTCTCTCTCTCTCTCTCTTGTCGATCTGCAATGAGAGACGAAAGGCCACGTTTTAATTACGACGTGAAAACCGGGATGTTGAATTGAAAAAATTCTACATCGATGTCAAATCAACTAATTAGTTGATTTGTTAGAGGAGGCTGATCGAGAAAACCGGGATGCTCCATCACGACCATCCAACCTTATGGTATACATATAAATCTTGAATTTTTCAATTCGAAAATGACATCGATGTTGTGCACATGTTTCGTACGTTGTTTCCCCGAGATGAAGTTGATTGATTTGTCCGTTGGATCTGCTGATTCTACATATAAGAAAATAAGAGTTAGCACGGGGTTTACTTGAATCAAATAGGGGACACTCGGTCCATCTAAGTTCAAGTTATGGTAGACGACCATCCTCTAGTCACAACAAAGTTCCCACCACAACTACAAGATGAAGATGGATGTATGTTCCAAAAGCTGGAAGTACTTCTCAATCACTAGGCACTCAACCTATTTCTAGTGATCTTAGTAGAACAATTGGTGTACAAGTTGAAGTCAATGTTCATGATGCTCAAGTGCCTTGTGATGATTTACCTAATGTTGATGTCCACGATGTGGATGTATTTGCTAATATGTTAGAACAAGGTTATGATGGATGTGGGAGTAGTGAATATGAGAGCGATTACTTTGATAGACTCTATGAAAATGGGGAGTTGTATGAACTTGATGAGTCTGGGGAAATCAAGTTGAAGGTGTGGATGCTTTTTGTTGACAAGGAAACTTTGATGGGTGTTGTGAGGGATTATTGTGTCCAAATGGGTGTAGCGGTTATAGTCAGAAATGTTGAAAAAGATAGGTACACAACTATGTGCAGGGATTCAGATTGTACTTGGAGGATTCATGCATCCTTAATTTTCAAAAAATGAGAATTTTTTATATATCTGCATATTAAAAAGAATGTTTCTATAAAATATATTGAGGAAAACCTTTAAATTTGTTATTTAATTAAAAAAATTTAGTAGAAAAAATAAGTGAAAAATAATTATAAAAAAAGTGATGTTAAAGGGATTTGAACCTATGGCTTACCTATTCTTACCAACTAGATGTTTATTGAATTATTTACTCTATTTTAACGTGTTTTATCCCTAAATTGAGTAAAAAAAATACAAAAAAAAAATTTCTTGAATTTTCTTACGTACCGAGGCTAACACTACCCATAACCTCCAACACCTCACGGATTGGAAGGGATAAGTTTTTTTTTCCAAATAGGATTATTTTCGTATATTGCATATCCGACTTTTTTGATGCAATCTTTGATGCTTTCTATATCTATCCTTAATGAGCTAGATAAGGTCTACCAGCAATTTTTATGGAACAAAAAAGTGTCATCCACTCCTCTTATTAGCTGGGACAACATCTGTTTATACACTTTGGCTGGTGGATTGGGGATCTACAAAGCAGAAACTATGAACGCTGAATTGCAAATAAAACTCCTTTGGAAAATCATTGCTGAACCGATTAATGTCTAGGTTCAAGTAATCAAAGAAAAATATCTTAAAGATACCGGCTTACTTTCTTATCAACAAAAGGGTGGAACCTCTTGACAGTAGCCAAAACTGATGCTTATCCGGAAAGTTTTTGCGAAAGGACTTCGATGGATTGTTGGCAACGGTCATATGATTAACTTATGGAAAAACTCTTGGGCCTCAGAAGGTTTGCTCCTTCATCATCCGATGCCTCCTATTTCGGCTGATCAATTGTCTTGGAAGGTAAGCCGATTTCTTACGGACTCAAATTGCTGGGATGTTTCTTCTTTAAGAAGGGATCTTGCGGATGTTCTTCCTCAAATGTATGATTGATGAGATTCTGGCTATTAATCTTCCGGTTCTCCACATCAGTAATAGACTGTATTGGGGTCGTAGCCCGTCAGGGTGGTTTACGGTCAAATCGGCTTCGACAATGATCCTAAATGGCTCCCAGCTGCATAACTTTCATCGTCCTTGGATTTGGAAAGCTTGATGCCCCCTCCCCCCACCCCCATTGACGAAACCGGCCGAGAAAACATCTAAAAATAAATAAGAAAAGTAATGGTAAAGAGGGAAATAAAACTTCATATGAACATCCGCGGTCAAAAACCGATCACCCACCTTTAGGGTCATCTCATCCGGGGACAAGAGAAGGGGGTACGTGCCCGACATGCCCACATCCCACGAGTACGACACGTGTCGATCAAGATGCAACAAGTGGCGGAAGCCCAGGGAATTCTCGTCAGCTATAAAAGGCAAAAAACATAACTGAAAAAGGGGACTTTTTGGCGAAAGGAGAGAGGAGAGAGTAGAGCGGAGAAGAGTACATATTTCTTCCAGGAAAGGATCCAAGAATAGAGTGACGGTAAAAAGACGATAGGGAGATCATAAACAAAGGAGAAATTCCGCTCCACGGATGAAATTGTCCCACATCCGCGCGTAATTTAGAGGATCTGTCTCATAATGTCAAGGGGAAATTCCGCTCTGCGGATGAAATTGTCCCACATCCGCGCGTAATTCAGAGGATCCATCTCAGAAAGTCAAGAGTCTGAAGTGAGGATTGAGCAAGTCATGACCATTTTCTCCCATCGAGCGGAGAACGACAGGTAAATGATCAATCCACATTTCGTTGACGAAGCCTCGGCATGGAGATAGTCTTGTTGGGATATTTTACCTCCCGCGACACAGGTTGGGCTGCACTGAATTAGTCGGTGCGGGTCAGGTCAGCCCGTCAGGAGAATGTTGGGTCCCACAAGGTCCACCTCCGGGTCCCACCAAAAGTGAAAACTTGAAAATCGGACTTTGTCACTGGCGCCGTCCGTTGGGACCCCCTCACGCTAAGGGGTTCCTTTGAAAATTATAAAGCCGAGAAACAGAATAGACTCCCACCTCCAGGAGGAGATAAGGAGTCTGCGTATGTAGAAGAAAAATAATTTTCTAGAGAAAATATAAACCAATGAATCATTGACTTGACAAAACCAATGTGCAGAAAAGAAAGATGAGTGCTAATCTGGACGACGCAACCCAAGAAATGAGCCAGGACGTCCACCATGATCAGGAAGCCTCAAGTATGTACGTTCCACTGTCTTCTCAACCCGATCTACAGGGTGAAGCAGGAGAGCAGCCCCATGTTACCCCCCTCTATCATTATTATGATCAACATGTAGGTGGGGCGGGGGGAGGGGGGGGATACATATCTCAGAATTTTTGGCACTATGAGATCCATCATGAGCAACCTAGTCCTCAGCAGCAAGAGCAGGCGCACTATTATTATTATGATTATGGAGGACCATATCCGCGTCAACAAGGAACGGCTTATCAAGGCGGGCAGCATGAAACTTACGATAGGCGATACACCACGTTTAATAACACTGGCAATGTTTTCGGCAACATGAATTATGGTTTTCAAGGCCAAGGCTATACAATGCCACACCAGTCATGGCAAAATGACGAGTGGCCGCACGCGAGAAAGCATTGACGCGAAGAGCGATCCATTGATGTTTCAACCTCCACCAAATCAGATTCATCAAACATGAAAACAGAACGTCCGACGATCCTGCCTTCTGTTTTCACTAGAGAAGTCTGTTCCGTGGCTGTACCAAAGAGATGGAGGGATGTAGGATTAATGAAGTATGATGGAACGACCGATGCCGAAGATCATCTGTGTCACTTTACGGCTGCAATGGGGATAAATGAATACAACGACCTAATTTCAATCATGACTCAGCAACTATCATTCTTATGGGAATTCTAGCAGAAGGAGATTTCAAAACTTACTTGTTTCGTAAGAAACCTTTCAGCTATGATGACTTAAGAGATCGCGTATCGAGGCAAATGGAAGCGGAGGAAGCAGCCGCGTCCAGTTCAAGGGCAAATACAGGCAATCAAGGTTTCTTTGGAAAACTCGCCGGAAAATTCAAGAAAGAAAAACTTAAACCTCTCATGCTTCAGTCAAGTGAAGAAGTTTTTCGTTCTCACCGCGAGGAAGTACATATGAATTCTGAAAGAGGTCAGGGATCCCGTCAAAGAGAGGATGCACGAAGACATGAGATTGATCATCCGCGGTCTTATCATCCACGAGAAAGTGCTTACCGAAATCAGGAATAGAGGTATCCACCGCGAAGGAACGATCGATTCGATCGAGGACCAGATTGGGAAAATTATGATTCTCGACCAGACGGCCCTCCCCACCGACGAAATCGAAACCGAGGTCCTCAAAATCAGCAGGCGGAGGCCCCTCCTTTCAATCAAGGAAGGGGCAGGGGGCGAAGGTGGCGCGGAGGTAGGCACAATCGTTTCCCCACTATGCAAGGATCCGTCAATCAAGCACCAAGAAACCAGGAAGGAGTCAGAAGACCGGGAGAAGGTCGCATACCAGAGCCCTAGGGATTCATCAATACCCTTGCCGGAGGATACTCCATGACAGGAGTAAGTAGACAAGAAAAGAAGAACTATGAGCGGGAAGGAAGACAACCACCATCCGCTTCGAGCAGAAGGATTTCTTCGACGCCACACGAGGAAATCATTTTCTCCCCTAAGGATGCCGATGAAGTAAGAATGCCGCACTAAGACCCTTTAGTCATCCACGCACAGATAGCTACCAAGACAGTCAAAAGAGTTTTCATTGATACTGGTTTCTCAGTTGATATTCTGTCATGGGATGCTTTTACTCAGATGGGAATCTCCACGACATCATTAAAACCTTATGTAGGCACTCTGGTCACATTCTCTGGAGGAGAAGTGCAAGTGGCTGGGACAATCGAATTAACAGTAGTCTTGGGAACGGTTCCAAGAAGGCGAATGGAGGATGTCGTTTTTACGGTGGTAAGAATACCGACTGTTTACAACGCTTTGCTGGGATGCATTTCACTCTATAAATTTCAGATGATAGTGTCCATCTACCATTTCGTTGGGAAATTCCCTTTACTAGGGGGAGGAGTAGGCAAAGTCCGCGAACAGCAGCCTGAAAGCAGAAGTTTTTATTTAACCTCCATCAAAAAGAAAAAAGAAGTAATGTGCATCAGTGAGAAATGTGAATCTGTGGTGGGAGACAGTAACCCATCGGAACCATCGGAAGCTGAGCTTGATGTTTGACCAACAGATTCGAAAATACCAACCGCGGATGAGAGGTCTGTCTACACACCATTTCAAAATCCAGAAGAAAAGATCTATGTGGGACAAGCACTAGAGCCAAAGGAGAAAGAACGGGTCTTGGAGATCATAGCAAGGTCAAGAGATGTTTTCGCATGGAATCCATGAGATCTCTTGGGAGTCCCACCCGCGAATGCATTGCACACTTTAAGGATCCGTCTAGGAACAAAACCCATAGTACAGAAGAAAAGAAAAATGGCCCCCGAGAAGGCAGCTGCTGCAAAAGAGGAAACTGATAAACTTTTAGAAGCCGGTTTCATTGAAGTGCTGGAAGATTCAGACTAGTTCTCGAATGTGGTTTTGGTGAAATAGTCTAATGGAAAATGGAGGATGTGCATTGATTTCTCCGACCTCAATAAATCCTGCCCCAAGAACAATTACCCATTACCATCCATAGGCGAGCTCGTTGATGGGACCGCGGGCAAGAAAGTCCTCAGCTTTCTTGATGCTTACTCTGGGTACAATCAAATACGCCTTGATCTGCAAGATAAAAAGGCAACGACCTTCATCACCAACAAGGGAATATTTTGCTATCGGGTCATGCCTTTCGGACTCAAAAATGCTGGAGAAACATTTCAAAGAATAGTTGATCAGATCTTTCGCGGACAGATTGGGAGAAATGTGTCTATATATGTGGATGATATTGTTGTTAAGAGCAAAAGAGCAGAAGATCACGCGGCAGACCTACAAGAAACGTTTGATTTCCTCTGTCGAGGAGGTTTGAACGTCAATGCAGAAAAATGTGTCTTTGGAGTTGATTCTGGGAAATTCCTTGGTTTTATGGTCAGCCATCGAGGAATTGACGTAAACCCCAAAAAAATCACCGCAGTCCAGAATCTCAAACCACCGCGGACCATCAAGGAGGTGCAATCCCTAAACGGAGCAGTAAACTACTTGAGCCGTTTTTGTTCATGTCTCGCGGATAAATCCTTGCCTTTCTTTTCCTTTCTCAAGAAAAACGGTCCAATACAGTGGACCCCAGAGTTACACAAAGCGTTCAAAGATTTGAAAATCTTCTTATCAACATTGCCCACTTTGCAACAACCAGAAAAGCAGGAGACTTTACATCTCTACTTGGCAGTTAAGAGCATCACTATCAGCGCGGTCTTAACACGCGAAGAAAAGTATCCTGTGTACTACATTAGTCGAGTTCTGCAAGACACCAAGACACGATATGAACCAGTGGAGAAAATGATTTTATGTCTAGTGTTCGCGGCACGAAGGCTGCGAACCTACTTTCAGGATCATGTCGTCAGAGTGATGACTGATTTACCTTTGAGACAAATCCTCCACTCCACGTGCCTGTCAGGAAGAACAATGAAGTGGGCAGTGGAATTAACAGAGTTCGAAATTGAGTATGTCCCGCGGCAAGCAGCATTGGCCCAAGCCCTGTCCGACTTCATCTGCGAAACAAGTTTTGAAGTAGGCGATCAAGCGGAAAGGAGCGAGTGGACACCCAAGGTCGATGGGGCGGCCAACAAAGACGGATGTGGAGTCGGAGTTACCCTCACTGCACCTGATGAACAACAATTTAACTATGCTTATAAATTAAACTTTCAGGCTACGAACAATGAGGTTGAATATGAGGCTGTGCTTGCAGGGTTAGAGATAGCCTTGGTCAAAGGTGCCACACAAGTGTCCATCTACAGTGACACAGAAGTCATGGCGCGGCAGATAACCGAAGAATACGAAGCCAGAACTGGTTTGATGCCCGATTACCAAAGAAAAGTACAAGCACTGTCAAAATCTTTCATGAGTTTTGGTTTGACGGTAATTTCAAGAGATGACAATCAACATGCGGACGCACTAGCTCGAATGGGGCCTGTCGTGCCTGCTGAAGTAGGAGAAGAAGTTTTCCTCGAGAGAAAGAACAGTCGCAAACTTATTCAAGAGGTTTATCATATCCAAATAAACAAGGAAGGAGATTAGAGGACCCCGCTCGCGGATTATCTAGGAAAAGGCATATTACCATCGGAAAAAGACACGGCCAGAAAGGTTGTTACAAAAGCAGCCCGCTTCACAATCAGAGAGGCAAAGCTCTATAAAAGAGGCTATTGCCTCCCAAACTTGCTGTGTATCTGGGTAGAAGAAGGTGGAATTGTCGTGAAAGAACTGCACGCCGACGTTTGTGTCCATCACCAGGGATGAAGAGCTTTGGTAACAAAAATTACGAGACTTGGATATTACTAGCCAACCATGAAGCAGGACGTCCAAGCTTTCGTTCAAAAGTGTGACGCGTGCCAAAGGTTTGGAAATTTGAAGCATCTCCCCGCGGAACCAATGAAGAGCATATTCGGAGCATACCCTTTTTCTGTTTAGGGAATGGACATTCTAAGTCCATTTCCGACTGCCCCGGGACAATTGAAATATGTACCTGTTTTGGTGGACTACTTCACAAAATGGGTAGAAGCTGAAGCCATGGGGCTTATTACCGCAGAAAAGGTGAGGAGATTTTTATGGAAGAACATAGTTTGCCGATTTGAGGTGCTGGACTCAATAATCACAAATCACGGTCCACAGTTTGATTGCGAATTTATCAGAGATTTTTGTGTAGGTTTGGGCATCAACCTCAAATTCTCAACCATGGCCCATCCCTAGACGAACGGGCAAGCAGAAACAACCAATCGACAATTACTGCACGGAATATAGAAAAAACTTGGGAGTACGGCGAAGGGGCGTTGGGCAGAACTTTTACCATTAGTTCTCTGGTCCTACATGATACGGGGTTAGCCGTAGGGTGGCCCGATCTTCGACAATCAAACAAAGACAAACAAGAACGGAAGCAAAGACTCAAGAATAAGGATAAAACGCAGCAATGAAAGACTCGATTAAAAACAATAGAAAGACCGATAGATGGGTGATTCGAACTAAAATAGAACGAGGCAAAGACCCCAAGCCCCCTAAGAGGGTAGGAACCAAATACCAACGACTATAAAGCCCGCCTCTACAACCTTACACAACCAAGCGGACAACTTGGAGGCACAAGGAGGGGACTTGTGATTACCTGGATCACCAAGCTCTCGCGATGTTGATGAACTCAAAGCAAACCAAGCAAGATCTATACCAATAGTTGCAATCGACGAGCCACGCTTCGAGTCGATTGACTTTCTCTCAATTGTGTTTCACATAAACTGAAATTTTCATAAAAGAGATGTCTGCCTTACAATGGAGGAATCAGCCGTTCTAATATAGAAAACCCTAGGGCTGATTTTAATGAAAATAATAAATATAATAGAAATTAACTTAAATCCCTAAAATACTAAAAATAACTTAAGTAAATAAGGTCTCTAAAAATAACAATAAAAAGAGTTCCAACACTTAAGAATTTCCCGTCTAAAACAGTGACAGCCCAAAGAATGTGATTTTCGGCCAAGCTCTAGGTCGAATCTGGAAAAACCTTCAACAGCAAAGTTGTAGATCTCTTAGTCCTCGTTCCGACAAGGTATGGCACGATCTAATCCGATTAATATTGAATCCGTACGACTCATTTTAATGAGACGTCGAAAAGCTGTCAACTGTGCATGAACGAACCCAAAAACGAATGACCCAAGGTGGAGCCTTCTTCTTCCTCTTGAGGATGACATCATTCTCGTGATCTCGAATCATAGGTCCATCCCCAAGTATAGGTGTGTCCGAAGGTGTCTTGGATGGTCCCGCATCATTCCCCCTTTCTTGAAAAGGATTCGACCTCGAATCCAAGCTCGCATAAAATTCCGCAACTGCATCCACACGAGCTCCTGGATCGAATACCTCATGCCCATGGAAACTCCTCTCAAGGCCATCAGAGGTCACTACAACACCAAGAAAAGAAGCCGTATTAATGCATAAATCATATTTCATTTCATCGTCATAAGGTTCAAATTGAATATGCAAGTTAGCGTGTTCATTTATCTCTAAGTTGTCATCTAAAACTAGCAAGTTTTCATCCTCTTCCAAGGCTGAATTTTCAATTTACTCAATGCTAGCAATAGTAGAAGAATTTTCATCATCAATGATCATATTAGAAACTATGCCTTCTTCTAAGCATGTAGTTTGACACAAATCTTTGCTTTGATTATCAGCACAGGGTATAGGTTGAACATTTAAATCAATCAAAGAATCAACATGCTCATGTTCAAGGCAATCATCTTTAGAGGCAAGTAAACTAATATCTTGATCATTATGAACATGCTCATCATGTTTATCACTAGAATTTTCAGATTCATTTTTGTCTAGGTGATTAGTCATGAGAGGCTTCTTATTTGGGCAATCCTCCATAACATGTCCACTACCTTGACATATAAAGCAAGGAATGTTCATAGTTTTAAGAGTAGAAGAGCTAGGATTACTCCCTTTAGGGCTAGTAGATGCCCTAGACGAATCACGTCCGTTCCAAGGCGCTTTGCCTTTGTCGATGGGCTCCTGAGGCATTCGGCCTTTACTCCTCCCTTGGGGTTGGCTTGCTCTCTCCCTTGAGCCGCCATCAAACCTCCTTTGGGGCTGCTGCACATGGCCTTGGTGCCACCTTTGGGGTTGCCCACTCGACATTCTACCACCTTGGCTCCTGTATCTAGCATTCCTTTCCACTTTCATAGCTAAATGTAAAAGTTCAATAGGCGTAGAATAAGGAAAGTAATTAATTTCATGAGCTAAGGCGGGGTGCAATATTCTAAGAAACCTAGCATTAGTATCTTCATAGGGTTCAACTACATTAGCTCTAGCCATGGTTTCTTGCATTGCATAAAAGGTTTCCTCAACAGTTTTGCTACCTTGCTTAAGATTTTCTAATCGTTGTCTAAGCTCGCTAGCATAATGTGGAGGAGCAAACCTACTTCTCATAAGTGCTTTTAATTGAATCCAAGAAGCGACAGGCGCATCAAGGGCTCTTCTTCTTTCTTTAACTAGATTATCCCACCAAATTAAAGCAAAACTTTGAAATTCTAGGGAAGCTAGTTGCACCTTTTTATGTTCAGAGAAGTTATGACAAATCCATATTCGATCCATTTTAGTTTCCCAATCAATATATGCATCTGGATCGGTGGTACCATGAAATTGAGGGATCTTTAGCTTTACCTTACCTATGCCATCTTGCGCAGGCTCTCTAGGTGCTCGATAGTGGTATCGACCTCCTCTATCATTTCGTCTAGGACGTTGCTCCCAATAATCATCCTCTTGGAAGTCGTCGTCGTCCTCTGAGAAGTAGTACTCTTCTTGTTGCCATCGTCCTTTCCCTCGTCCCTGCATATTAGCCATCACAAAACAACAAACAAAGAAATATGTAAAGTTAGAAAAATATAAACAACCTCACAATGTGTTTCGCTCACACTCCCTCTCTTATTGGTGTGTCACACTTGTTGGGGCAATCCGCTTTGGGCAAATCAACACTCAAGCAAGGACTTAACAATCAAAAGAGAGTAATCAAGAGAAAGGACAAAGAAACACGCAACCGACAAGACACAACACAAAAGTATCGAGTCGAAAGGAAGAAGTATCGACTCGATATCGACCTGGAAAGCTCAAAATCGACCAAAACCGAACGCAACAGACACTGTACCGAGGCTGTACCGAGGCTGGAGGGGGTCGGTATGGGGTCGGTATGGTCACTGCAGTACACGACACACAAAAATAGGAAAAGAATTTGAAAGAAAAGAAAGAAAAACTTGGATTTTTACCTCTTTTTGATTTAAAACCTTAGTATGGATGTTGTAGTTGCAAGGTAGGGTTTAAAAAAAAATTTATGCGTTGGGAGGTATGTGTTTGAGACTTTCGACTAGGGCTATAGGATTTCACCAAAATTGGTCCTTGAAAGTTCTTGCACTAGCTCTCAACAATTCTTTTTTTTTTTTTTTGAAAGCTTACTTTTACCCCTAGTGAATTTTATCCTCCTAGGACTAAGCTTTGAATGTAATTTTTTTTTGTTTTTTTTTTACTAATGCAAGAAAACTATCTATGAAATAAAGGACTCTAAAAAATTATATGCTATGGTGAAAGAAAAAATAAATTTATGTAGTCCTAATGAAATGTATATAGGTGAAATTTTGGCTAACTTTGGTAAGTATATCTATATAAGCCTTTGTATAATCTATGATAGACAATTAGGAAATAATCTACCACAAATTTCAATAATTAAATAAGGCAAGAAAGTGGATAGATAAAGATAGATGAAATTAGACCAAAGATATAAAGCAACAGTAGGTTTTGTGAAAACTTGCAAGGTGCGGCCAAACTTGATTTGGGGCTTCCTTCTGCCGTCGACAGTGATGTAGGCACAAAGTAGCCACTTACAAGGGGGGTCTTGGCTAGGGTAATGTGTTTAGGCTAGCAACCACAACAATCATAAACAAAGGATTAGTAATAATCAAATTCAAGAATTAAAGAAGTAAAAACCAAGAATAAAGAAAGACTCTATTTTTGTAGGTTTTGTGTTTAGGGAAACAAAAGACACAACTTTGATGTCGGAAACCAAAGCTCTGATGCCAATTTGATACGGGGTTAGCCGTAGGGTGGCCCGATCTTCGACAATCAAACAAAGACAAACAAGAACGGAAGCAAAGACTCAAGAATAAGGATAAAACGCAGCAATGAAAGACTCGATTAAAAACAATAGAATGAGCGATAGATGGGAGATTCGAACTAAAATAGAACGAGGCAAAGACCCCAGGCCTCGTAAGAGGGTAGGAACCAAATACCAACGACTACAAAGCCCGCCTCTACAACCTTACACAACCAAGCGGACAACTTGGAGGCACAAGGAGGGGACTTGTGATTACCTGGATCACCAAGCTCTCGCGAGGTTGATGAACTCAAAGCAAACCAAGCAAGATCTATACCAATAGTTGCAATCGACGAGCCACGCTTCGAGTCGATTGACTTTCTCTCAATTGTGTTTCACATAAACTGAAATTTTCATAAAAGAGACGTCTGCCTTACAATGGAGGAATCAGCCGTTCTAATATAGAAAACCCTAGGGCTGATTTTAATGAAAATAATAAATATAATAGAAATGAACTTAAATCCCTAAAATACTAAAAATAACTTAAGTAAATAAGGTCTCTAAAAATAACAATAAAAAGAGTTCCAACACTTAAGAATTTCCCGTCTAAAACAGTGACAGCCCAAAGAATATGATTTTCGGCCAAGCTCTAGGTCGAATCTGGAAAAACCTTCAACAACAAAGTTGTAGATCTCTTAGTCCTTGTTCCGACAAGGTATGGCACGATCTAATCCGATTAATATTGAATCCGTACGACTCATTTTACTGAGATGTCGAAAAGCTGTCAACTGTGCATGAACGAACCCAAAAACGAACGACCCAAGGTGGAGCCTTCTTCTTCCTCTTGAGGATGACATCATTCTCGTGATCTCGAATCATAGGTCCATCCCCAAGTATAGGTGTGTCCGAAGGTGTCTTGGATGGTCCCGCATCACTACAGGACCTCATCAAAAACTCCAACCGGAGAAACCCCTTTCACTCTAGTTTATGGAACAGCCGCAGTCATTCCGGTGGAAAGACTGGTCCCGTCAACACGAACCCTAGCATACGACCGGGAGACAAATGATGAACCTCTGGAAATAGAATTGAATCTCATAGAAGAACGCAGGATGGTAGTAGCATTAAAAGAACAGGAGTACAAAAGACATCTATCCAGATACCGCGACAGGCGAGTCCATCCGTGACAATTCGAAGAAGGTGACCTATTGCTCCGACAAATATCCATCGGAGGAAAACTTGATGCCAACTGGGAAGGGTCATACGTTGTCATGAAGGTGATCCAAGAGGGAGCTTACAAACTTGGCTCCCCAGAAGGCGTGGTTTTAAACAAAACCTGGAATGTTGAAAACTTAAAGAAATACTATATGTAATAATCTAGGTTTGTAAGCATGGAAAGAATCTTAGTCACCCCCGCAACAATTATAAAATAAGTGGTTAGTGGGCGCTTTCTTGAAACTTCATCGCATCATTTCAACAAGTCCCTAGGACGCTGGAGCTTGGCTCCGCGTCGGGCATCCGATTGAAGCAATCTGACTCTCGGAGATGAGCTTTTCGATAAGTCCCTAGGATGCTGGAGCTTGGCTCTGCGTCAGGCCTCCGATCGAAGCAATCTATCTCTCGAAGATAAACCTTTCAACAAGTCCCTAGGATGTTGGAGCTTGGCTCCGCGTCGAGCCTCCGATCGAAGCAATCTGACTCTCGGAGATGAGCTTTTCGATAAGTCCCTAGGACCCTGGAGCTTGGCTCCGCGTCAGGCCTCCGATCGAAGCAATCTGACTCTCGGAGATGAGCTTTTCGATAAGTCCTTAAGATACTAGAGCTTGGCTCCGCGTCAGGCCTCCGATCGAAGCAATCTGTCTCTCGGAGATAAACCTTTCAACAAGTCCCTAGGACGCTGGAGCTTGGCTCCGCGTCGGGCCTCCGATCGAAGAAATCTGACTCTCGGAGATGAGCTTTTCGATAAGTCCCTAGGACGCTGGAGCCTAGCTCCGTGTCGGGCCGCTGATCAAAGCAATCTGTCTCTCGGAGATGAACCATTAGACAAGTTCCTAAGACGTTGGAGCTTGGCTCCGCGTCAGACCTCTGATCGAATCAATCTGTCTCTCGGAGATGAACCTTTCGACAAGTCCCTAAGACGCTGGAGCTTGGCTCCGCGTCGGACCTCCAATCAAAGCAATCTCTCTCTCGAAGATAAGTTTTTCAACAAATCCCTCTAACGTTGGAGCTTGGCTGCACGTCGGGAGTTTAACTACATGGTGGGTCTTTAATTTTAGCATTATTTTAGTAAAAGCTGAGTCATTAAATCCAGAGGGCCATAAGGGTTTTTGTTACTTTGGGAACCACTACCACAACCTGTGGTCACCAAAATTCAAACAAACAAACTACAAAGGAGTACAACACGAAAGAAGAAAAACTAGAAAGACCCAGTAATCATCCTTATTTCACCTCTGCCGGGGCCTCGCCGGGATAAGTCGAGTCCTGCCCTGACTCAAACGGAATCCATTCGAAAGCGGACCCTCCGTGTGAGGAGCAGCCCACTCCGTGTCCACTTCGTCCCCTACATCATCTATATTACGGACCTCAAAATGAATCCCTCCCCTATGAAAAAAGGTCACGGAAGAACCAACGTCGTTGCTGTGCGAACAGGCAAAATCGTTCTACCCACCACCTAAGTAAAGAACCGTGTAATCTCCGCGAATAACTTCCACAGAAAAGTCTTGCAAGATTCTAGATGACAGAAGAATGTTGCTAGGAATGTCCGGATGGAACTCATCTTCAAAACGCAGCGGAAGAGACTAAACAAACCAAAAAAAAAAAAATAGTCGATCAAGTTTCAGAAAAGTTGAAAAACATTTGGAAAGAAGAGGAAGAAACAGATTCAATACTGAAAACTAACCAAACGATGTAGTTGCTCAGGGAAACGGATGGGCTCAAAAAATGACCAACTTGCCTGATCCGAAGCCGACATGTTGAAGAGAAAAATTAAGTAAACGGAGTACTCCCCGATATCTTTGATTTATAAAAGCCATCCATTGAAGCTGACCAGGTTAACACCAAACAATAAACAAGGCACCTTGAAGGCGCAGACAAAATTATCTATAAAACCAGAAGCACACGAAGCAAAGTTCGAGATGAATAAACACGTGTCCCGCTTTGTAGAAAGACACGGTGCACAGAGGCATCCATATGTCCTATTGAGCGACAGAGTACCCACTGGAAAAAACAAGACCCGTGAACAAAGGAATCTAAGAAAGTTTAGTTAAAAGGGAAAATTACTTTATCTATCTCCTAGCTTAGTTTAAGATAATGACAGTTTAGCTTTAAGTAACCTTCGAGAATGAGCTGAAGGAGAGAATCAATAGAAAAAACCACGTAAGAAAAGGGACGAGCGGATCATTTTAATATCCGCGGAAGAATTAGGAAATGTTACCCTAAGAAAAATTAAAGTTACAAAGTATCAAGGACCAACTGCCATCAACAAAGTCTTTGATTTTATTCGAAACTATTACAGAAAAAACAAAGTTAATAGAAAAACCATGGTCCCTAAGGGTAAAAACCATTTGCAAGATGATCTTGTACAGATGGTCCCACGCGATCAACAACTCCATCTCCCTCGTCCGAATCCATAACTTGAACTTCAGAACGGGCACGACCATTATGAATAAAGACCATGGATGCACCCATTTCAAAACCATGGGACTCGGCGAAATCATTCCATCCGTGGCCCAAGTAAAGAAGCCCAAAGGCTTGCCGCTCTACAAAGACTGGAAAATCCACTAACAGATGAGAAGAAAGCAACACTTGCTCAGGAAGGGCGTCCTCATATTCCTCTTCGAATCTAAGCGGCAAAAGCTACAAAAAAAAGAGGGGAAGGAGAAAGGCGCACGATTAAAATAGGATGAACGAAAATAAAGGTTTAAGAAAATACAACCTTACCATCCTCACAAGCTGCTCCGAGTATTCGATCGCCTGAAAGAAAGCCCACCGGAATCTGCGGGAAGAGATCATAGTGGCCCTAAACGTCAAAGGAGGAACGATCGTAGAGCCTCGCATTCCAAAGAGAGAGAACGGATCAACAGTCCATCATCTTGTTTTATTATTCACATGGAAATAGTTACTCCTTCGAGAGGTGCATGACTGACGCGTGTTCCAAAATTGAGAAAATAGAGGAACACGTTTGCTTCGAATAAAGCGCCAATATTTCGAAAACAATAAAAAGTCATGTCAAAACTCTGCAGAAGCCTCGGTAAATATCTCTAAAGTAACTGAAATAATCCACAGTATCATGCTTAGGTCGGATCACAACTATGGGCGTTAGAAACTAAGCTAGAAACATCCCTTGGAGGATATAAAAACCGAAGAATGTAAGAATAAAAAATATATCAACAACATCCCTCAAGAGATGGAACCCGGAGCACCTCCCAGAGCTTTCTACCGAGTCATCATGAGGGAAGAGCAACTCTAGACACTTCGACTTCCCCTAGTGTACATCCTGTTCGAAGAAGATGCGCATACTCTAGCTAGGCTCTGGTCTCGCTTTGACCAGGAGCACGAAGTCAAGGTGGAGAGAGGCGAGGATGGCCTTTTCTGGTTAACTCAAGGATGGTTCGAGTTCACCCAGGAAAATCGAGTCCATGTGGGGTCAGCTCTAATCTTCACCTATGTGGGGGATTCAATTTTTGAAGTCGACGTCGTAAGCCCTGACAGCGACGAGAATGGAGAGGTAGGACATCCTTAATCTTTTAAGTCATGTAGCCGCGTAGTCGGCCCTAGTATGATGTATTAGGTTTAAATGGATCTGTTCTTCGCACACCAAACCCCTTTCTGTTTATTATGATTAATAAAAGATCCCCCTTTAAGCCCGATCAAGGGTTCGAAATAAAGTAGATAGGAAATCAAGATCACGGTTCTAACCCCAGTTGCACACAAAACAAAATCCATACAAAAATTACAAACATACTTCATTGACTTTCGGAAATCAACAAGACCCACTAGAAGAAAACGCGGAGCTGTAAACAGCTGCATCGTCATCTCTAAACTCCCAACGCGGACAAACCTTAAATGAAACATTGCCCCTATGAAAAAACATCATGGCACTACCCATCCCTAGGTCATGAATGTTGAGAAAATCTTCCCATCCGCATTCGAGTTGAAAAAGACCGTTTTCGCTCCAAGATACCACCACTAGGAAGTCATGAACTAAATATGAAGATAAGAAAGCCCATTCTGGCGGTAGCGGTCCGTATTCTGCCTCGAATTGAGGTGGTAAAATCTGCTCTCGATCAAAAGACATGAATCAAAAACCGATTTAGACTTTCTTAAGGAAATAAAAAAAGAAGCTTACTAGTCGAGAAAGCTGCTCCGCGGTCTCTATTTTATGGAAAAAGGCCCAAGGACTAAACCCCACTAAAGCCATAGATTCCAGGGTAATATAAACAATCAAAAAGTTTTTAATAGTGATAATCATTTTGAAAGAAGTTGGCCCTTAAAAAGGAAAACCACATTTTGCGTATCAAAGAAAAGTGGTAGGAAAGCTTCGTACACCTGGAAAAGGTTCCAGAACATTGATAAGCAAAAATTTACATAAGCAAAATATCATGTCTAGTTTTCAAGCCAAACTTTGCAAAAAGCAAATATCCCATGAAACGCCAAAAGGCCCTAACAGGCACCCAAGTTAAAGAGTTAATCCTATACAACAAACCATAATAAAACTTAAACGATCAGACAGTTGTGGTCAAAGTTTCAGCTTCATCAACAGCATCTTCATTGTCTTCATCCTCAGTGTCCGACTCTTCAGCGTCCATCTCTTCCTTTGAAATCCCCCAATCCTCGCTTCTCATGTTGGGCTCGAACTTCTCCAAAGGAAACCCAGGGTGAGCTTCGGAACGCGACACACTTTGGTTGATACCTGCGATCATTCCCTTTCGAAAATAGCTAAAGCATCTGTCCTTTAGAATACCATCACCCTTTGGAGTATGAAGACAAGCCTTTGCTACAAAAGTCAGGAAAGATGTGCCAATCTCTGTTTTGATCCATTCGGAAGACAAGTATTCTAAACCCACGGGGGTTTGAAGCCATTGAAGAGCCACATCCTGGTCCGAACGAGATCGAATGGTTTCAAGTTCTTGCTTTGTGATAGATTGGTCATCGCGAAGAATCGAGTAGTCCTCCTCCAACTTATCAATGGCAGTTTGTTTTGTTTGAAGGTCTCGTGAACGTTCCTCCGCAACCTTGAGCTCATTAACTTGTAGACGAACAACATCCAGCGCGGATTTCAAATCATCCCGTTCCTTCGTTAAAACCCTTACATTCCCTTTGGTCGCCTGAAGTTCCTCATGAAGATCCACGGATCTCTTATTGAATTTCTCAACTGAAGCCGGGTCCCCAATTGTATTTCCGATAATCCGCACCTGATGGACCAGCTTTTTTTATCTCCGCATCTTTCTTCGCAAGATCCGCCTCATTACAAACCAAACGCCTCTCAACGTCAGTTTGTATCACCTTTAGCTAGAACAAAAAACAAATAAACGTAATGAAAAACAATGCTTTAAATCTCTTTTATATAAAAAGGAGGGGAAGAAGCTGTTTCGAATACAAAGATAGCTTACCCATTGGTTAAGCCGGTCAAACTGTGTTGAAAGATTAACAACATCCAATCGCTTAACATAACCCTGCTCATTGAGTGAAAGTTTTTTCACAGGGAATGCGAGGGTGGCAAGATCAGCCATCCTAAATCCAGGAATTGGGAACTCGGGGAGATTCGCTTCACCCTCAATAAAAAGACCCTTTTCAACCACAGCGGATGCCTCGGCAGCTTCTCTAACTTTCCTCTTCTTTTTGGAAGCAACGGGAACAAACGAACGAGCATGTTTCTCGTGGGGATCAGGAACTGATGAAGTAACTTCCACCAAGGCACCAGGTTTACTAACCGCGGCAAGATTAACAACCGGAGTTGTTTCAGAAGTTAGAGGGGGATCATGGACGCCGGAGCTTTTCTTCTTTTTTCCCGGCTTTCGCTTTGTGACGCTTCAAGAGAGAATCGAAATCCATTAAATCTGAAAGCAAAAAACACCAAAGTATAAGTAACCAATTAATGTGAAGTGGAACACAAAATATAGATATTTATCCCTAAAAAGAAGATTAATGGAAACAAAGAAGACACCTAAGCGTGGATGAGAAAGGCTCAACCCATCCATCTCAAGACGAAGAGCAGAAATTATCTCAGGCCAAGGAAACCTAGGCTTGTGGGCAAATAATCCTTTGAATTTAAAAAGATCGGGAACTACCGGTTTTTTCATGGCACTAAAGCGTCCTTGAACTGTCCGACAGTTCAAACCATTCCCTGATTTGTCACGGACAAGAAACCACTTGTGCTTCCAATTAAGTTTGCTAGAAAGCCTCTCCACATAGCTACAGCTAGAGTTACACTGATAAAACCTCGAATCCCGAGATACCTTTTTCAAAGAAAAGATGCTGAACATCAGCTTCAAGGAAGGAGGAAGCCCGATTTCTAGGCACCTCATAATGAAACTAGTGAAGAACATCCAACCAGTCGGAACTATCTGCGCAGGACTCAAGTTGTACTCTCCCAAAAACTCCACGAAAAAGGGATGTATTGGAAGTCGGAATCCCTGAGATAAACTGGCCGCATAGACAACCAAACAATCTTCATACGCATCCAAACAACCTCCTCCTTTCTCAGGAAGACAAAACTTCAACTCAGCAGGCCATTGAAAAATTTGAGAAATAGCTTCAAGGTCGGCTAACTCAAGCAGAGTAGTACAACCCCTAATCTCCTCAACAGGAGATCGCTGCGGGCGGACTCTCTCATCCACTATCAATGGACGGGTAGAAGGAGGAGGCCGAAGGGTAAAAGTTCCATGCAAAAGACAAGTGTCCAAGTCTTTAAGCTCATATAATGGGGTATCCAGATCAGTTAGATTTTCCTTAGAACAAATCCTTGAAGGAATTTCTGCCATGCCAATGGGGGAGGCTGCGTAAGAGACCCAGGACAGTTCAGTTTCTTGGGCAGCACCTGCAGGATGAGAAGTAGAGGAAGGGCCCACGTCACCAGAAGAATGAAGTCCCAATTCACCCGCGTCTGTAGAATTATCATCTCCCGCGCTTCCCTTCGAAGAAGAAGAAATTGTGTAAGTAGAAGAATAGTAATCAGGGTCAGAACGCTTCCGTCGTCTTCTCACCTTAATGGGACTCCCCGTGGGACCAACCCGAGCCGGGGTAGACGCGGATCGGGAAGAAGATGACTCCGATGATGAACCACTGGAGCTAGAAGAAGAACTCTCGGAAGAAGAGGAAGAAACCTCTAGGGTTTGACGCGGATGAGAAGTCGCTGCAACATCACCTCTCCACCCCTATTCCCTTTCAAAATCATCCAACACATCATGCTCTCCGCTAGGTTTAGCCATTCCCGAAGAAACTAAAGAAAATCGTGTGAAGATTTGCACACGCGGATTAAAAATCTCGATCAAAGGAAAAACAGTTTTAGGAAAAGAAACCACCCCTAAGTTTCGATCTACACATCAAGAAACTTAAAAACGATGAAGAAGAGAAGACAAAAATTCTGAAAAAGTATGAAGCAAGAAGAATTACCTTGGTTTCAAAGAACACTGCGGAAACTTCAACTAAGAAGGGATCGACGACTGAGAACCACCGCCGGAAAACTAAAAAGTAGAAAAGAACAAACTTTGGAAAGTAAGAAGAGACAAATGGGGAAGTAAAAAGAAACGAAACGGGTAATTTATAAAGAATTACCGACCGTAGAACTTCCCGAAACAAACTGGGCCTAATGGGCCCTTAATGGGCCGTTACAAGAAAATTCCAGCCCATTTTACATAAACAGGTGCGAGAATAAGGCATTTCAGACAATCAGATATTTACCGCACTAAGAATGTCGACCCGCGTCAATCCCATTCGGAATCAACCCGGCCCGAGGAGCTGTGACGAAACCGGTCGAGAAAACATCTAAAAATAAATAAGAAAAGTAATGGTAAAGAGGGAAATAAAACTTCATATGAACATCCGCGGTCAAAAACAGATCACCCACCTTTAGGGTCATCTCATCGGCAGACAAGAGAAGGGGGTACGTGCCCGACATGCCCATATC
Organism: Persicaria maculosa; assembly: GCA_963922045.1. NCBI lineage: Eukaryota > Viridiplantae > Streptophyta > Magnoliopsida > Caryophyllales > Polygonaceae > Persicaria > Persicaria maculosa. The sequence goes on along the minus strand of OY998252.1, from coordinate 41,087,701 downwards.
CCACGAGTAAGACACGTGTCGATCAAGATGCAACACTTGGCGGAAGCCCTGGGACTTCTCGTCAGCTATAAAAGGCAAAAAACATAACTAAAAAAGGGGACTTTTTGGCGAAAAGGAGAGAGGAGAGAGTAGAGCGGAGAAGAGTACATATTTCTTCCAGGAAAGGATCCAAGAATAGAGTGACGGTAAAAAGACGATAGGGAGATCATAAACAAAGGAGAAATTCCGCTTCCCGGATGAAATTATCCCACATCCGCGCGTAATTTAGAAGATCTGTGTCATAAAGTCAAGGGAAAATTCCGCTCGGCGGATGAAATTGTCCCACATCCGTGCGTAATTTAGAGGATCCGTCTCATAAAGTCAAGAGTCTGAATTGAGGATTGACCAAGTCGTGACCATTTTCTCGCGTCGAGCGGAGAACGACAGATAAACGATCGATTCACATTTCGTTGACGAAGCCTCGACATGGAGATAGTCTTGTTGGGATATTTTACCTCCCGCGGAATAGGTTGGGCTGCACTGAATTAGTCGGTGCGGGTCAGGTAAGCCCGTCGGGAAAATATTGGGTCCCACAAGGTCCACCTCCGGGTCCCACCAAAAGTGGAAACTTGAAAATCGGGCTTTGTCACCCAAGATTAAGCACATCCCGTGGAAGATTACTCACGATTGGTTACCGTCTAAGGAACAACTACAACTTTCGCATATCTCATTTTCTACGACATGTATGTTCGGGGACTGCACTTTGAATCGATCCAATCATGTTCTACTAGACATCACGATGACAAAACAAGTTCTAACTATTCTTAATATTTCATTACCAGTTAATTTTAGCCGCATCTTTAATAACCAAAGGAATGATATAGCTCTAAAAAGCATTCGTGACCATATTGGTCCTAAGCTAATGTCGAACCTTGCATTCTGCTGGTGGGATCTTTGGACTCACAGGAACCACCTCGTTTTTACTCCTACGGAAACTCCAGATCTGAACCGTATTAAGGCCTTACTCCTTACGACACAACAAACTTGGATTCAAGCAACGTATTTCAACTTAAAATTGGATGATTAGGATTATAACCCTACCAGAAGCCCTCCGCGTCATAACCGTTCTATGTACGTACTATAAATCTAGTCACCGAAAAAGATGGGCGATATAGGATAAACCACCCCTTAATTACGTAAAACTAAATTTCAATGGTTCTAGGTTGCAGTGTGGAAAGGCATCATTTGTTTTTGATATCCGGAATCCGAATGCTTCTGTCATCTCCCTTAGCGGGGGTCCATGTGGTGGTATGCCTCCAATCTACGCGGACGCTGTTGATCTACGTAATGGCTTGCAAAGGACTGACTTTATGTATTTGGAAAATGTCCTTATAGAGGGGGATAACCTTACGGTTAAAGTTCTTCTGGGTGAATGAAGTTGCCCTTGGATTATCGAGATCCTGGTAACGGAGATTATGCTACTTTCGTGTAAATTTAAATCTGTTTCAATTCATCATATTTACAGGGAAGCAAATACGGTTACAGATTGGATTGCGCATCTGACTTACTGTATCCTTGCCAGCGAAGATCTGAAGGCCTATAAAAAACTGCATGCTCTCGTCCATAAAGACGCTCTAAAAATGGGTTAGACGGCCTGTGGTCTCTCAACCTAAAATCTTTCCTTTTATCAAAAAAAAACAAAACAAAAAAAAAAAAAAAAAAAAAAAAAAAAAAAAAACCCTTACATCGTCCCCGATGGGTCACTATTGGACAAATTGGTAATAAAATCCTATCTATATTAAAGTGGCCCACTAACGTAGACCTTTTTATCTACCATAGCATGATAATACAGATGGAGTGTGACTTTCATTTAGTTCCAAAGAGATCGTGCGTGGAATTTTCATGTTACTCACTCAATCGGTTCGCACCGGCTTGGTCGGCGGGCGTTTTGCTGTCTATTATATTCCTCCTCCCACCCCCAACACATTTTACTTGCTCCCTTGTAAAAAAAGGTAAATATTTGAATAAATCCTTGCTAGACTACCATTCTAAGGCATCCTTTCAGATGAAGCTACGTAAATTTGAATCGACGAGGAGGCCCTCCATGGATTTAGTATGGAGGAGACGTACAATCATGTCGACAGTTGGGTTTATCTCCTGGAAGACATGACCGAATTGTACCCTTTTAAAATGTTGGAGAAGGAACAGGGTGTAAAAAATTAGCATCTCGATCTCCGACGGACAGCTCCACAGTCTTCGCAAACAGTTGGTCATGAAAACCTTTATGTTTTGTCATAACTTTTTTTTAATAGGGAATGATGGATTTTTAAATAAAATATTAATAATATAATCAATTGATACTATAAAAACATATTATTAACAAAGTTAGTACTCCCTCTGTTCGGTAAAACATGTCATTTTAGCTTATTTCGTAAGTTTTAAGGCAAATAACAAATGTACTAACTAACAAAACATCAATCATGTCAAGGGTATTTTTGTAAAATGAAGTGCAAAATACCTACAATAACAAGTTTTTTTGAATAAAAATAACACCCTAAAATAACATATTTTGCCGAACGGATGGAGTATAATATAAGAAAGATAGAGCTAGTAAAGTAAAAATATAAAAATATAAACATATCAATTACAAGTTATAATTAAATTGATAAAATCGTCGGTTTCAATTCAGTTTCGAACACAATTATAACTGGAATGTTGTAATTACTTTATTCGATTGGAGAAACGGTAAAATCGTCGGTTTTGATTTTATCGAAGAGATGATCGGCGTTGGAATCACTATGATCGGCGAGACGAGAGCAGCACATGGAGTGTGCAGGAGAGAGACGGAGCATAGGGAGAGACGAAGAGACGAAGCGCGTGTTATAGTGTGGACAATTCACCAATTTATCTCAAAATGTGGACAATTCACCAATTAGGACATCTTTTTTGGACATTTAAAAAACACCCCCTTAAAAAAACGTTCAAAGTATGTTTAGCATATCAACATTTAATCTAACGTAAAATTAAATCTAAATAAAAGTACTGATGAAAATCTATGGATAGATTAAATAAGTATATTAAAAAAAATCTTATTTGGCTATTGATGTCAAAGTTGTTTCATTAAAAGTCATGAAAAACTCTAATCAAACTACTTTAAAAAGCTTTTCCAAAATGTCATGATATCGATCTTTACCTCATTTCTTTTTTTTTTTTTTGGATTATGAAACAATTCGAGGTCAGACAATCCTGAACCTCGAAGATCGACAAGTCGACAAGCGAAAAACCGCCAAATAAAAACATAATACAAAGATGGTGCCAGATACAAGCAATATCACTCTTTTTCTCATTTCGTTCTTTTATTAAATAAGGGGATTAATAATTAAATCATTACTTAAAGAAATAAACACTATAAGATTTGAAGATTTACAATGAATATAAAAGTGTTTAAATACTAAGTGAATATAAATATATAATAATAAAGTTAATTATGCTAAAATTTATCAGATATATATTAAAGTAGTTTATAGTGAGTCGTTATAAAAGTATTATATGAAAATTTCTAAATGACCAATTTAACCAAAACATTTGTAAAATCAAGTTGTAAGATGTGCGAAGTCTGCTTAACACTCTTGTCCCATGAGAAAACCAAAATGGTTTGTCGAATTGTCCCTGAGTGCCTCTTTCTTTCGATTCAAACTGCAGTCTTGCGTCATCCTTGTATAATTGTTTGTAGCACGATCAAGAGTGGGTCGTCTAGAGTGATCAAAGTGATGTAGCCGAAGCGTGGCGGGCCAACATGCTGACTTTGAACATACTGATCTATGTTTTACTTCAGAGTGCACATGTTATTTATGATGATTGTGTTCTTTTCTGGTTGATATATAGCAGTGTGTATATTTTCGTGATTTTATGATTTGCTGATAAGGTGATCTACTGACGATAGGGTTTCATATGGTGATGAATTTTGATATGCTGACATCTTGAGCTTGAAAAGTTGAGATCTGATGTGGTGATAAATTTTACTATGATGATGTTTTTGATATGTTAGTACTTGAGTTGGATGTTGAAACTGATCATGATAAATGAACCTAGGAAATGGAATTTGGGATTGGCCCTTAGAGGTGGATAAACCACTTTTGAATCCTTGAAAATTCGGTTGACTGACTTAGGAGGAGCTGACTTGAGTTTTCAAAGCGTTTTGTTGCTTTTAAAAAGGATTATAGTCTCGAGGACGAGACTTGTTTTTAGAGGTGAATGATATAAAGATCCGAACGAAGGTATCCAACCTTTGAAACGTAACCCGAATATTTATATTTTGACTATTACACTACACTTGCCACAATTTCTTCCATAATTGCTTCGAGCGTATTAGGTCCGATGCTGAAGCCTCATCCGTTCGTCCATAATTAGCCATGAGCAGATGGTAACACGAACAAACCATGAAATTACCATCTCTTCTGTAAAGCCACATCCATTCATCCTGGACATTCGACTCCGTTATCTTCATTTTCATCACAATCTCAGCATTAATTGGTAATAGCACCTCTCAAACAAGTTCCTTATTCCATGCCCGTGTCTCTCAATCTATCAGCTCCCCAACTTTTAAATCTGCCCCGAAGTTCCAAGGGTTGGCAATAGGTGTGAAAGTAACCGGCCTAGGTAATCATGGGTCCCCAAACACAGCCACATTCACACCGTTCCCGACATGCCAGCGCAACCCCTGCATTAGCGCTTATCTCCCATCGAGCAAGCTCCTCCATGTGTATGATGGTTGAAAGCCGGGTTGTTGTTGCAAAAAAGACGTCCGTGGAAATTACCTTGCTTTCAACATCCTAGCCAGGAAAGACTCTGGCTCTTGAAGTAATCTCCAGCCCTATCGTGCTAGCAAGGCTTTGTTGAAATTCTCCATATCGCGAAACCCCATCCCACCTCTCTCCTTCGATATGCACATCCCTTCCACTTCATCCAATGAATTTTCCTTTTGTCAGAGCCATCTCCCCATCAAAATTGGCACATTAGTTGCTCGATATCCTTACAAAGCCCTATTGACAATTTGAAGCAAGACATCGTATATGTCGGGATTGCCTGTGCAACTGATTTTATAAGCACTTCCTTCCCTCCCTTAGAGAGTGTTTTCTTCTTCCATCCCCTAACTTGAAGCAAGACATCGTATATGTCGGGATTGCCTGTGCAACTGATTTTATAAGCACTTCCTTCCCTCCCTTAGAGAGTGTTTTCTTCTTCCATCCCCTAACTCTCTTTCAGACACGTTCTTTCAGCTGGCCAAAAATCACCTTTTTTGATCTACCTTAATATTGTAGGCAAGCTAAGATACTTTTCATGCTTCTCAATCTCCCGAATTTGTATCGTCTGCTACAATTCTCCTCTCAGAGTCCCACTAACATTAGTGCTGAATGATACTTCTGACTTCACGATATTCACGGAGAATATGTGCTATTTCCCTGCCCTATTGACAAGTCGCTCTTGTGAATAAAACACTATCATCAGCAAAAAATAAATGAGACACCCTCAGCGCTCCTCAAGCTACTGCAATACCCTCTAACCGTCCTTCTCGTTCACTCACCTGAAGTATTCCTGAGAGACCTTCTCGTTCAGCACACATAAAAAAAAAAATAAAAATATATATATATATATATATATATATATATATATATATAGAGAGAGAGAGAGAGAGAGAGAGAGAGAGAGAGAGAATCACCCTGCCTCAGTCCTCTCTCCGGTTTAAAAACAAAAGACGGCTGACCATCAATCAATACACAAAAGACACTGAATTGATGCACCTCATGACTAGATCGATCCATTCAGCAGCAAATCCGAGTTTCTCCATGCATGCCTTGAGAAAGCCCCACTCCACTCGGTCATATGCTTTAGCCACGTCAAGCTTCAAGGCCATGTAACCTTTACGACAAGTCCTTTTTGTCTTCATATAGTGGAAGATTTCAAATGCCGCTAGAACATTATCAGTGATCAACCTTCCAGGAACAAATGCGCTTTGGCTCTGCGAAACAAGCTTGCCAAGACATCTCTTTATCTTATTAGTGATCACTACTTTTGAGATAATTTTATACAACACATTGGATAAACTTATAGGCCGTAACTCCGTCATTCTGCAGGGTTCCTTTACTTTGGGAATTAAGGATATGAAAGTGTAATTTATATTTCGGAAATTTCGCAAGGTACCCCTGAGGTATTGCAATTTCCGCGAGTTATACAATTCTTTTGCATATTTCACGTGATACCCCTGAGGTTTTGAATTTTTTCGCCTCGCGCCCTCAGGGGTTAATTTTAATAGATTTGGTGGGACTCCTTTAGTTTTCAGTGAAAAAAAATAAAAAGAAACAAAGAACGACAAAAAGAGAAAGAAGGCATCGAAGATACTCGAGAGAAAGGAAGCCGAAGGTCGAAGATCTGGGCAACCGCAGTTGCTGCTGCGGCGGCTTCGGCGGCCAACGCCACAACCACCGTCGACAATTGATCTGTACCAATTAAGTTCAGACTTCATAGGTGTGTGGAAGAGGCCTTGGGGGAGGTAAGCCGCTGAGATCAGAGATTCATTAAAGAAGACGCGTGTCTAGCTCGGCACCTTTGAATCCGTCGAGAATGTCGCCAAGGCCTACAACGCCACTGCTCGAAGCCACCGCGACCCAAATGCGAATACCCATTTCCCGATCTCCTCTTCACTCACGCCTTTGAATCCTAACTGATTCCCTCCCTTCTGCTCGAACGATGCCGGATTTGGGGCCGCTAATAACGACGTCGTTGGAGTTGGTGTCGGTTCCCTCTCTTCGTGGTCGATCTCGAGGGACTGATATAATTTTAAGGGTGGTTGTTCTTCGTGAACGCAAACCCTAGATCTGCAAAATTGAGACTTTGTGGCTCGATTTTGGCATGGAGATGGACGAAATTGAGAACTCTAGCCTAGAATCGACAATACCAATGCTCAATTTGCTCGTTTTGATTGAATTTTGAGATGGGATTTGAGATTTGGGGTTTTTTTGTTGGTTCTCACTCTTGTTCGAACGAAGGAGATTTGGGGCTGGTCTCTCTCTCTCTCTCTTCTATTCACTTTTTTTTTTGAAAACCAACAGAATCTGTTTGATTTAACCCTTGAGGGCCCAAGGCGAAAAAATTTCAAAACCTCAGAGGTACCACGCGAAATATGCAAAAGAGTTGTATACCTCGCGAAAATTGTAATACCTCAGAGGTACCTCGAAGATAACGAGCGGAGGGAGAACGGGAATGGGGAAGAGACGAATGGAAGGGAGGAGTTGAAGAATGAAGAAGTGGCCGGTGGAGGCTGACTTTAGCCAACTGATGGGGTTTAGATCCACCGCATGACCATGTGGAACCCCATAACCGTCAGAGGTCGAACACAACCACTGTATGTATATGTGGTGAGTTTCGTGGTGAGTTTCATGACCTTTCAAATTCAAAAACAACTCATCACATGTGTATGCGGTGAGCTGCATGATGTTTACAACTCATCTTTGTCCCCACTGCATGCACATGCGATGGGAGGAAGCCGTATGATAAATTTCGACACTCCACCGCAAGATACAATGATGAGTTGGATTAACAGATGCTTAAAAACTATAAGATCTTTGATTTTCGCAAAAATTAGCGTTGAATCTATCATTAGTTTTCAATTTTTTTGGGATTGAAAAGGCACATATTCAAAATAATCCCTTAGTAGCTAGGCCTATGTAGTGGGTTGTCAATGAGGAATTGTTTGGATTAGATCAACCGCAATAGAATGGAACAATATCTTTAAATTATAAAACAATTAGAATCATATATCGGTACAAAATTGGGATCATACAAAAAGAATTTTATCTAGATAATATGGTTCTTCTTCAAAAAATACATATCCACTGATTTGGATTTTTCAACTATTTTATCCTTGCGCTAAACAAAATTTGACATTTGTACACCATCACAAATTAGCAGATTGAATTGGACAGATGAATCTCTTTTATGTTCCTCCGGTATAAACGGCCAAATTCAAATTCAACTCTTATGATTGGGTTGGGAATAAAACAATTTCACATCCAACCTACTATAGACCTAAGCATGGGTCGGGCCGGGCGGACTTGGGTCGAGCCTCGATCAAAATTTCAGCCCATTACACCGGGTCATGCTTGGGTCAGGCCGGGTATTTGGGTCTAGTGCCTTGTCCAAGCCCGCTCTCTTTGTCGGGCCGGGCCACCCACCGGACCAAGCCGACCTAGCATTTCAAATTCGTTTTCTGACCGAAATCGAACTAAAAAAAGTGACAAATTACAACATTGTATAAATACTTTCAAATGTGAGGCAAATCTGGACAGATTAACTTACTAGCAAATGCAAATCAATGCTATAGTGTACCAATACTTTCAATCGGCACTCGGGCTACGGAGAGAGATCATTTAGAGTTTTTGTTTCTCAATTGGATTTGATTTTGAAGATGAGAGGATTTATGATTGGGAATAGTTAGCACTTAACACTAGTATTACACCGGTAATATAGTTATAAATTATAGAAATTATATATAATATTATTATAAAACCGGGCTGGGCCGATCGGCCTGCTTGGGCTTCACCCTCTGCCCAAGCTCGGCCCTCATGGCCTACCGGGCCGGGCCCGTCGGCCCGCTTGGGCCAACTATTTTGTCCTAGCCCGCATATTTTACCGGGCGGGTTGGCCCATGTTTGCTCAGGTATACCTATGTGCATTGTTGGAGGAAGAAAAATAACGCGTTTCCTATATACACCGCAAATACTTCGTCGGATTCAACGTTGTAGCAACGTTGGATTAGACGTTGCTACAACGTCCAATCCGACGTTGTTAATTGTGTGCTAATTTCACTTATCGGATGTTATAACAACGTTGAATTTGACGTTTTACAACGTCAAATTGAACGTTGCTAATACGGGTCAGATCGGGCCTAATACGGAGTATAAGATATTAAAAAAAAAACAAAAAAATATTAATTTGCAACGTCCAAAAGGACGTTGTGTTATTTTTTATTTATTTTTATTGTGAGTGTGGGTGGGTGGGTGTGAATTTTTTTTTTACCCTAGCAACGTCGGATCCGACGTTGTTAGCCCGGTTCGGCCCGATCCGATCCTTCACTTCACATATTACAACGTTAGATTCGACGTTGTAATATAATTAATGTTGCAACTTCGGATTCGACGTTGATTATCAGCTCTAATCCGCGGATTTGCGGTGTATATAGGAACACTAAAAAATAACCGGCATATATGGGGTAAAAAAAGGTACATAGTGGGTAAATTTCTTATCTATAATATGATCGATCTCCGGTTCCATGGATCTGTTAATATAGATTATACGTTTAATTAATAAAAATTATAATTATATATAATAATGTATAGGACATGATTTGTCCATGTGGAAAAATTATGAAAGTGATTATTGATTAGGATGGCACTAATCAATCGTTGGTTATAGATTAGATCACATTCCCCAAAGCCTACTTTGTCTACTCTGGGTGACGTTGCCCTCTTCCTTATTTTTTTCGTTGTAATTTCAGATATCTCATCGATTCATCCCCATCAACAGCTCACCTTTTTTCCCCTAGTTTAATCATGCTCTTTAAATAAGTGTCATGTTTATATACATATACACTAAAATCAATTTTGATAGTGTTAAATTATCTTCTGAATGCGCAGGCTTTTTGACACTACAAGAAAAAAAGCTTTGGGCGACCAAATGATTCGTCGCCAAAAGTAGATATTCCGTCGCCCAAAGTATTTTGTGACAAAAAAACATTCGTCACCAGTTCGTCGCCATAGTCGCATCGCCCAAAGTTAGGGCGATGGAACTTAATTTCGTCGCCTTAGGTAACCTTTTGTGACGAAAAACAAAAGTTGTCGCCCTAGATCTTTTGTGACGAAAACCAAGTTTTGTCACCCTAATCTTTCTGTGACAAAACTAACTTTTGTAGCCCTTACTGATGGTGACGAGTTGTTTTGTCGCCCAAACTACTAGCAATAAGCAATTTTATTGGAAGATTATAATTTTAGCCTGCTACTTGTTTTGGAAGATTCAGAAGCTTACATTACTGTTGGCTTGGAGCTTACCAGTTTTGGGGCCATTGCAACAACCATGATTGTCGAGGCAAATTTCATAAAGTTCTTCATCCACAGGCCTTTCATATTCATGCATGCTTTAATCCCTGGAAAATAAAAACACCATGAGATTAAGGCTGCCTCGTGAATTAGAAACTGACAAAAGAATCTAATGATTTTTCATCCGAACAAACTGAAGACAAACTAGAGCTAGTCCTTTCCAACTGTTTTAAGCAAACAGATACACTAGAGGAATTAAAATGAATATGAATGGGCCTTACAGTCAGTCAGAATTGCCATAAGAACTTTCCGTTTTCTTGTGCATGCACCAGTTGCATCAGCTGCGGCAATGACATGGGTGACAGTTGGGGACCAAGATCTCATAACAGTTGCACCAAACATGCTTGCAAATTCTCTCAACATACGCTGCATAAAATCAAGTAGAAAGCAAGATATCCAGTAAGTATGAATAGAGACCTATAAATGAGAATAAGAAGATCCCATTCATGTCACCTGTTTTCTTGTTCATTCGCAGTTGGAGGCAGACCACCAACATAAACCTGCTGAATCTATCTAGTAACCTCTGTCGCCAGTCAGTAGCTTCATTCTGCATATAAACCTTTATAAATTTCAAAGCAAGGTCAAGTTACAACTTAAAAGTGGAAAACTAATCTAACTTCAGGAAAATTAAGCAACTGGAGCAATAATCCAATGAGATCAGTTTGTCACCAAAAGCACATCAAATTAAGCTGATGTTCAGTTACAGACAACTCTCACTCTCTATCTAAAAATATACTGGTGGGATCCAGAATTTTCAGTTTCGATCTTTGATAAATACAAGCAAGCAAGTAGGTATGACCTAATTTGAAGTTAAAACGATTCGGATTGTGGCAGGAAACAAAAGTTTCAATATTAAAAGCACATCAAATCGGGGAAAGCCGTAGATTAGGGTTAATGAAAAGAAAGTGAGGGAACAAAGTAAGAGATAAAGACCTCCTTGGCTCTGTTATCCCGTCGATGACGCCGGCAGCGTGGTGCGACAATCAAACACAAGTCGATCTTCAGTAATGATAACATCAAACAAGGAGCAGATGGAAAATACCTGATGTGCGCCCTCAGATACAACGAGAATCGCCTTATTGACAGAGAGAGAACGTTTTCTATGACAAATCAGAGGTTCTAACATGCTTGAGAGAGAGAGAGAGAAAGAGAGAGAGAGAGAGAGAGAGAGAGAGAGAGAGAGAGAGAGAGAGAGAGAGAGAGAGAGAGAGAGAGATGAAATACCTGATGGACGGATCTAGTGGTTAATCCGGATTCCACCATCAGATCTTCCCGCTCCAGCACCCGATCTGGATCTAGATTCAGTTTGCGGTCTGCTGGAGGAAGTTTCTGCTGAGGCTGCAAAGAAGGGGAAGGAGAGCGGGAGCGGGAAGGGGAGAGGGACGCTGAAAGAGAGCATTCAACCGGAGAAGTAGAGATAGGTTCAACCGGAGAAGTAGAGAGGAGGAAGGTAGAGAAGGAGGCGTCCAGATCGGAAACCGTGGCTCTCGAGGAAGAAGTGGGCCTCCGCTATAAGATACAGAGAAGATATTTTGGGCGACTAATTTTTTCTCCTTCGTAGCCCTAGGTTTAGCAGGGGCGACAAATTAATTTTTCCGTCGTAGAAACAGGTTATGGGCGACCAAGTATAAATTTGTCACCAAAAGTTTAGTTTGGGCGACTAAACTAAATTTGTCACCTGCTTTTGTCACCTAAAGCTAATTTTCTTGTAGTGTGACTAAAATGACGAAGAAAGATTAGTTGTTTGCGATGTCAAAAGATGCGAGAAGATGTCGGCTTCACAAGCCAAGGTGATTGAATTGTAGCTCGGGCTGATGAAAGCGCGGAAGAGGGGGATTCTAAGAATTGTTGAGGAATGCAATTGTCTTACAATCTTGAATGCGATCAAGAGAGCCGGGTTTACGCCATGGGAGATCGAAATGCTTATTTTGGACGCTCTCATTTTTCTGGATTTCTATGAGATAATCTCCGTTACCCACATCTTCATGGAGGTCAATAAGACATCCAATCATCTTGCGCATCTGGCCTTGGATTCTGCTTCTTCCTTTTGAAGTTCAAACCTTGAGTTCCAAACTCTTGTCCGCAAGGACACTCTTAGGTGGTAGTATAATCGTGGTTCACACACCCCAAATCGATGCATAATCTCTTACATAGTGTGTTGTGATTGATTCTATAAAAAAATTGATTTTTTTAATAATATCTTGTTATAATTTATAGAAAGTTCTACCATAAGCAAAAAATCTATCTATACATATTTTAGTTAATTGATAAAAACATAATTCAAAATTATTTCATAATCATACTTACCAAAAATATTAATAGATAAATATGTGATATTTGTTATTTTTATATTGTTTTTGGTAGAAAAAATTAATTATATAGTAATTAATTATTTGATAGCTGTTATTTTATTTAAATGTATATATATATATATATTATTTTTTGGTGGAAAATTATTATATTTAGATTAATTTTTATTTTCTATTTCTCACATACTTTGATCTTTATTAGGTTTAACAAGTACTATTCTCGCACCATGGTGCATTTCTATAAACTTAATAGAAATAAAACTATATTATTGTAACTACATAATACATTTCATGCCTTATATTCTTAAAATCTAATTAATGAAAAAAATGTTTTGTTGGAAAGCAAAGATAGTACATCAGAATTAATCGAAATTATGTTCCAGCTTCCAAACATATCAAGTATCTCATATCACAAATTAATATTATAAAATCAAGAATCATAAAGTAAATAGAAGATAGCAAAGTTGTTAGTTAAGGTCTACCAAATATAAACTTGTTCAAGTTGAATTTTGATGGATCCTCACTATCTAATAAGGACAGCTCGACAGGAACCATTATCAAGGACTAGGAGGGGCGACCTATAAGCATAAGTTTTCAGAAACTTGGTTTTTAAAGCCCCCTCAAAGCAGAAGCACTAGCTTTAAAACTCACTACAACATAAATCACTTTTAGCGTGGAAATTTTCTGTTGTTGAAAAGTGATATTTAGCGAGGAAATATGCTTCCTTTTTAAATGGTCGTTGAAAGCTCGTAACAAAAAGGTTTAGTGTGGAAATATGAAATCATCGCAAAAAACATTTAGCGACAAATTTAATATTTGTTGTTGTAAGTCTTTAGCGACTATTAAATTCATCGTAAAAGGTAAATATATGTGTCGCCAAAGAAGTTAAGCCTAGTCGTTGAATGCACATGACCACAAACATTAATTCCTCGCAAAATTGTATATTTCCTCATTAATGATAATATGAAGTTAAGTCGATATTATTTCACGACTTATATATTCATCACAAAAAAAAAATAATTTCATCAGAAAAATTGTTAAAGGAATCAAGAATAGTCGCTAAATGTATTTGGCGATAACATAAAATGCATCACAAATATATTAGTTTCCTCGCGAATAATAAATTACAAATTTACAATTACAAAATTCGATATAAAAATATCATTGATAGGGAAATTATTTTTTCATATAGGCATACTATTACAATTTACAATGAGGTCGTATCCTGAATCTTGATTTACAACCATTCTATCATCCTGAATCCTGATTTACAACCATTCTATCAGCGTGCAATGAGATACCAACAGATCAAGCGTAAAAAATAATAATCATTTCCATCCATGAACTGTTTTCCATCCTTGAACAATTGCTTCAAACACATATTAACCATATCCTTGGAAACATCAATTTTCCCTGTGAAAAGCATATTGCACTAGTAGAGAAAGCCGGTTTTACCTCGGTTCCGTGTGCAAGCATTACCACGGTTCTGAACCGAGGTAAAAGTGGCTATGGTAAATCTGTTTACCACGTGAGCATAACCATGGTAAAACAGCCACCCGTGGTAAATTTTGTCGAAGTGGTAGGCTTTTGGAACCGTGGTAAATATGAGAAACGTGGTAAATATGTCGCATTGTAAATATGTTGAACCGTGGTAAAACAACACACCCGTGGTAAATATGTTCGTAGTGCTAGGCTTGTGGAACCGTGGTAAAACTGGGAACCGTGGTAAATAGGTCACGTGGTAAATATTTTAAACCGTGGTAATTATGTTTTGAACCGAAGTAAATATGTATTGTGGTGTTTGGTTTTGAGCCGTGGTAAATTGTAGAACCGAAGTAAAATCGAACCATAGCCCGTCGTAAATTTGTGAGCCGAGGTAGCTATAATTATATAAATAAATATGACCAGATATAGAATTCCCACCTATCTGTAATTCAGCCGATATCTTCTCCTCGAACCATGCTACAAAATGCGATTGTGTTCATTCACAATCCAATTTTCATTTCTACTCCGATTTTGCTGTCTCAAAATACCCTTGTGCTCCTCTTCATATGGTGACACTTCAACATCATTATGAAGGACATAAAGATGTGCTTGATTTAGTGTAGCACGGGTAATGACCACTAGTTTAGCTCCCGTAATCCCTTCTCCTTCCACTACATCTAATTGTCGAGATTTAGGAAGACCAATGGCTTCAACGTTAGATAAGTATTTACTACAGAACTCAATTGCCTCTTCAGTGATGTAACGCTGAACAATCGATCCCTCTGGATGGTTTTTATTCATAACGTAACTCTTTAACACTTTCATGTACCTTTCAAAAGGGTACATCCATCTCAAATAAACTGGACCACAGAGTCTATCCTCTCTGACTTGATGAACAACCAAATGGACCATGATATCAAAGAATGACGGAAGAAAATACATCTGAAGCTTGCAAAGAGTAATAACTATATCATCTTGTAATGATTGTAGATGAGTCACATCGATCACTTTGCTGCAAATTGCTTTGAAGAACAAACATAATCTAATGATTGTAAATCGAACATGCTTCAGCAGAGTAATTACTACGGATTTAGCCACGAGGTAACATCGAAAGTAACCTCAAAAACTATTACCCTCGGATATGGCCTCGAATTTAACCTTGAAACAAAATCCGAACCAATAAACATGAGGCTAAATTTAGTTTCGAATAATTGACCTCGAAATTATTATTCGGGGTTAAATAGCCTCGAATATTACTTTTGAGGGAAATTTCCATGGCCCAAACCTTGAGCCTTTTGGAGCCGTTTAGAGGCTAATTTCAAGCCTTCAACCTCGAATTTAGGATCAAATAAATTGCGAGACATTATTCAAAGTTCAATTTTTCGAGGTTAAACTGTATCGAATGTCACTACAAATTTATTCAAAGCACTAGTACAAAAACTAGATTTTATGCCGGATATTTGGGCTATTTATGCCGGATATTCGAAAAGGTATCTCCGGGGTATAGGTCAATGTAATAAAAAAGGGGGCGTTTTATTTATGCCGGATATTCAAATGACACGCCCGGCATAAATAATTGTGTGTTTTTTTTTACACACAGTTATTTATGCCGGATCTAAATACCACACGCCCGGCATAAATAACAGCAATATCCGGCATAAATAATAGAAATATCCGGCATAAATAATAGCAATATCCGGCATAAATGAAGTTGATCTTTTTATTAAAAAAAACCTCAAACTATTTATGCCGGGTTTAAAACAGCCAGGTCCGGCATAAATACTAATGTTTTTTTTTTAAAAAAAATTCTGGTCGGTATATAATATGACCTTTTATAACGGACGGTTTTCCGGGATATATAGTTTAATGTCATTTTGCAAGAGCACTTTTAAAATATCAATATAAACCCCCTGTTAAATGTCATCAAAAACATACATAAATATCATCCAAACCATACATAAATATCATCCAAACCATAGCAACAACCACTACAAATCCATTGTTTATGTTGACCCACCAACATCACATTCGGGGTACATCATATGATATATCAACCTTAAAACTAAAATGTAAATACGCTAAAACATAAGTTATCCCTGATAAAGTAAAACAAAAGTAAGTGCATGGCCACATCTGGGTACATATCTTGATAGATGCTCGAGCTCATCAAATGAAAGTCATCTCTCGATGAGCACATGAATTGGAGACAACTTGTGGCTCACCTAAAATAAAAACCAGAAAGGCATTGTTACGAAAGCTAATAGCTTGAGCTTATTACATTCCTTTATTCCTTTATTTCAATTGAGAGACCAACTTTCAAAATTAAGGATGTGCAAGGTAGAGGGTTTCTTCAACCCCATATTTCAAAAACCATTCATGGTCACCTTGAGCTTGAGGGATTGCAACATACAGTTCTAACTCAGTAAAGTGCTTACAAAATTAACAAGAATTTCATTCCCAAAAATACAAGGAAACTTTTGCCCCACTTAAAAAATAATTCAATATATATGCCCTTTTGTACATGGCAGTACCAAAGATGACAAAACCTGTTGGTAACTTGTAGCAATTAGTTGCATGATAAACTTTTACTTGCCACTAATATCCTAAGCATGTTTTCATTGGCTACAAAAAGGATCTAATGTATCTTGTCTGCATATCATTGTCATGTCTTGTCCAAGTCCACAACACATGCTCGGCTGGGGAAATAAAGTAAACCAGAAACATAGAATGAAAGTCCATGACATAGATGAAGAGAAAGCAGATCTAACAAGTACTCATAAATATCTACATGCAATACTTATTCATGTCCACGGGGTGCAATTCTTAGAAGACGAAGGGACGGGGATAAAATCTGAAAGAAATCTTTATCAGGAGAGACAACTCGAACCTACCACAGGGTGATTAGAATTATGATACCAAGCTTTGATGAAAATAAAACATAGCTAAAATTCATTGCAATAAAGAATAAACATTATCCAAACTATTAAGAATGAAGATAACTTTTGCAAAAGGAACAAAAGTGCTAAGACACACAGAAGAATAAAAAGTAATAAGATTTCAATTGGTTTCATCATCTTCAAACTAACACCTTGACATTGACATAGAAATTCATTTGCTTTTAATACTTGAGAAATTCCCCCCATCTTGTAAATTAGTAATTGTTAAGGGTCCAATTATGACAAGAGACTATAGTCATTTTAAGAGCCATTAAGGATCTGATGACTATGGGCGGAAATTGAATAATTCAAAGCATTGATGGGAACTTAAGTATTCAAGGGATCAAAGCATCCTGATCTATTGAGGATCACTAATTCATTACCTATCCTAATTACGTTATCTAGTAGAATACCAAGCAAAATCTATCGTTTACCAGCTACAAAGAGTAAGATGCATCCTTTATTGTAACTTAAGTATTCAAGGGATTTAATTATTAACTTCCATTAGTTTTGTTTTTAATAGTATTATGGAGTTTAAATGCCATCGCTAGAATTATTTTAGTTATTTGTTATTTGTTATACTTCCAACATATGTTTATTAATTTCCCTGGGGTACTGATCCCTAGTTCTATTAGAAGTTTTCGGTACTCGTCAAGCGTGGCAAGGTCAATGATCTATAGTTCTATCAGAATTGAGATTTTTGTTATAAAAAAAATCAGCTTTTAGCTTAGATTGAAGTTCAGACTACGAAGAGTTTCCAAAATAATCATAGACCTTGAGCTGCATCAGAATATTCATAACCCTTCTAACTATATCTAACATCTTCCCAGGAAATGGAAAAGTTATAGTAAGGATATGCTGAAGATAGACTCACAGTTATAACATGTACCAACATAAAGATTGTCTACATATATCTATGCATATATGCTCATAAACATTCCAATCTTAGAGTTAACCATGTTCCAGTACCTTACTTTGAATATGCATTAGGAAATGTACATTTATTTCTACTGTCAATTTAAAACCCCAATTAAAACTTGAGCTTGATTTTACCGAAGGTTGAATCAAAAGAAATAAATGCAGTTTGTTTTATTTTTCCCTAAGGTTCTGTCAATTTGTTTTATTCAAGCTCAAGCTTGTGTTTTATTCAAGCTCAACCTTAGGGAAAAATAAAACAAATTGCATTTATCTCTTCCTCATCCAAAACAGAAGCTTGAGCTTGAATTTAAAACCCCAATTGAGACTTATTTAAGAGAGAGCACTGCAATTTTGACTCATCTACACCCATTGCAAACCTATGGTTGAATCAATTGACACTTTGTTTCTCTCTTCCTCATCTGAACTCACGTTCTACTAACAACCCCTAAATATACTAATTTGTAATTTATGGCCACAAACTAGCTTAATTCAACATGGGTTTAGACAACACAAGATAAAGGTTCACTTACTTGAGAGAACGTTCAAGAGGAGAGGCCGAGCAGGAGCAACGGTGACAGCTAGGGTTGAGCAGAAGCAACGACGGCGAGGCTGAGCAGAAGCAACGACGGCGAATTAGGGTGGAGCGAAATCTGAGCGAAGAGGAGCGAAGAGGACCAGAGGAGGCTGAGCGAAGAGGTGGAGCGAAATCTGAGCGAAGAGGAGCAGAAGCAACGACGGCGAGGCTGAGCGAAGAGGAGGCTGAGCGAATTCGATTAAGGCCGGCGAAGAGGAGGCTGAGCGAAGGCGAGGCTGAGCGAATTCGATTAGGGCCGGCGAAGAGGATCGGCCAACAAGATCCCGACGAAGACCGCCACAGTGAAGACCCCCGCCGACGAGGAGTGGAGGGCCGCCACAGGCGTTGATGGCCGCCGACTGGAGAGGAGCGCGCTGTGTTTCGAGGGTTTGGTTTGGGAGAGAACTCAGAACACCTTTCCAAAATTATTAAAAAAATTTATGTCGGAAATAAAACGTTTATTTATGCCGGATATTTATATCTGTTATAAATAATGTCTAGGTAATTTTATTCGCTTTTTATGCCGGATTCACATATTATTTATGCCGGATAAAAAATTTGACACGCCCGGCATAAATAAATAATTAAGGTCTTTTAATATTTCGTTGTCATTTATGCCGGACATAAATGGTAATATCCGGCATATATATATATTTCAGTATTTAGGAGATTAAAATTAAATCATTTTAAGGTTTTTATTGCGCAAATTGAACATCCGGCATAAATAGTTATGCAATAAAATCTTAGTTTTGTACTAGTGAAGGTAAACTTCGAGGAAAATGAGCTATTGAATTTAACCTCAAAAAATAAGAAAACAGCCTCAAAATTTTTATTAAAAATATATCTTTATTTTCCAAAATTCATTGTTAAACCCGAGGCTAAATACGAAGTTGTTTTGCCCCCGACTCTAGCCACATATTTACTCGCACTTTTCTTTGTACCTAATATTCATCATATAAAAAGAAAATCTTAATTTAAGTCTTTGATCATTAAAAGTAGACAAATTCCATACATCCATAAAAGAGTAGTCTAACCATAAAATAGTAGCCAATTCCAATCCACAAAATATACCTCCAAAGTCACAAACTCAGCCAAGTTACTTCAAATTACCTAATCTGGCATTCACATATGCCCATCTAATTGAATCATTAGCATTCTTAAATATGCACAAAACATAACCTATTAATGCCCAAGTAAAATGCTACTTCTATATGCCATAGTATATGACATGAGATGAGCAAAAGTGCAAAAAATAATCATCTCATATGGCTGCAAAAAACAGTAGCTAGACGCATTTACAACAAGTAGTTAGGGAGGGGATTGGAGCTTGAACCATTTGACAACATGACTTGGTTTCCTTAAAGTTGACCCAACTGTTTGTTGTTGCACAAACTCTTGCAATGTTGATTGAATCACTTTCATCTCTTCCTTAAGTGGTTGAACTTGAGACTCTTCAATTGATTGAGATGAATTTGAGGTATTCTTGTTATGAATATGAGTGTTTACCATTCTATTGTGAATGATGGATGCAACCTCATCTCCTAAACCATAAATCCTTCCATGGTTGGGTCCATCATATGCTTTGATCCATATCTTTTTCTCAAGTTCCTCGGTTAGCTCCTATCTAGATTCACCATTGCAAGCATCCTAAGCATTCAAACTCCTCCTAAGAAAAGGATGATCAAAATCAATTAAGCAAAAAGAAAAAGACTTGGATAATACAATTGCAACCTAAATTGTAAACAAACTATAACAAATAAGCTATCGACAAAACTGAATTAAAAGCTTAACAATATAACAACAGAATATCAACAACTATAGAATATCAGCAAACCTGAATGAAACAGAACAACAGCAACTGCACGTAACAAAATTAAAGTATCAAAAACAAAATTAGAAGGCTAATTAGTTATAATTTCAGCAAAAACAAAATTAAAGTTGCAGCAACAACAAAATGATAATAAGGTTAAAAGAATATCAACTGCATCCAAGCAAAATAAAACAGCACCAAAACTAAACATAACAATAGCAAAACAGCACAACAACAATTGTACGTAACAATAGGATGGAATTGCAAACAGATAAAAAAAAACCCCACAAAAGTGCATGTTAAATTGCAAACAAAACTGCAGTAACTAAGCAAGACTACAAGAAGAAGGAAACTAATCAGAAATAAAAATTGAACTTGTTTAAAAGAACATGTGAATCAAAGAAAAAACTTACCACATATGCTTTAGGTCGAACTTGTTCAAAAAACTAATCAGAAATACAAATTGAACTTGTTCGAAAGAACATAGGTAGGAGCTGCGGTAGGAGCTGGGGTTGGAGCTTGGTCAGCATGTCCAGGAGATGTGGAAAAGAGGAGATGTGTAGGCCTAACTGGTCGTGTTCCACGTTTAACCATTTTAGCAATATTCCTACACTCATTGATATGGAAACAATTAGATAAATGCACTAGGGAATAAGAGCTCATATAATGAAACTTAATCATTTCATTGACAACTTCTCTAAACTTTGAATAATGCAATTGTTGTTGCAGGAGGATGTGTCAAGAATGAAATATAAAAGCAAACTGACTCCATGTCTCAGCAAATAAATACAAGACTTCCTCTCGTTGTAGTAAAAGGCAGTCAGGATCATATCCACGAGGAAGCGTGTCAGCGCCCGCCTTTTCAGTTCCAAAACTCGGCACTGTTTCGACCAGAAGAGCACTCAATATCGACCTACCTAGTCGATATTGATGAGAAAGTTTCTCGACCAAATAAATTTATAGTCAAGACCCCGCTATAGTATAGGGGGTGAGGATCGTCCAAATGAGCGAGTCAGCGCTTCTTATTTAGTTGCTTTGTCGGGTTGAAACTAACAAGAGAGATGGAATAGAGATGGGTGGTGATAAGAGCATAAAATCTGAATTTTAATTAATAAAAGGAAAAATTTCTAAGGCAAAGGATCACCAAACCAATAAATACATGTGCAAATCAATGAATCATATAAAAGATCATGCTTCTATCATCAAACAATTGAGTTTCATCAATAAACAAGTAAATCAATTCAGTTTCGCATAAAAGACCTACTTGTTTATAACTTCTCTTAATTAGGATCCTTTAACTTTCGTTAGAAAACCCTAATTACTACTCCCCCCGTTCGGCAAAACTTGTCATTTTAACTCTCCACACAACTTTTAATAAAGTTAATAATTACACTCCTTTTTTACTAATTTACACTTATTTATTACTCTACTTTTTACTTTATCAAAGACTACAACTCACAACACATCAATCAAATCAAGGGTATTTTAGTAAAGTAGAAGCAAAAATACCTAAAGTGACAAGTTTTTCCGAACAAAAACAAAAATCTACATGGACAAGTTTTGCCGAACGGAGGGAGTATCAAGTTAACAATTTCCTTTGTCAAGTTCAATTGCAACTATGAATTCCTTTAGACTTTCATCGAAGGTTAAACACATAGGTAGAAGACAATAAAAACATCACACAATCATAGATCAATCAATTCAACACACATCTCTATTGTTGGGATCACCCCAACCCTAGAAGAGCAAAGAACTACTCAAACATAGTAATGGAAAACCTGAATTTAAGTGATGAAAACATAAACTGAAATCAAACAAAATAAAACCTGGAAATCAACGTCTCAATCGCAACAAACACGCCCAAGCTTTCGCCCAAACGCCAAAACAAAACCCTAAAAATCGACCTACAACTGCTGCGCGCAGCCCTCGCGCTGAACAACGTGTCTTCTCCTCCCCCAAAACCAACCTCTAATAGGCTTTATTTAAAGATAAAAATATAAGACTTAATCTCCAAGGAAAGAAATTTTATCTTAGGAAAATAATATATTCTATCTAAGTCTATCTAACTAAAAGATCCTAAAAGAGATTTAGATGAAAATCCTAATTAAAAAAGCCCAACAAACAATTAAATCAGCCCGCATAAAATTTCTCCTGGTGCACAGTGTATCGGCGCCGAGGGTCTGGGTGTCGCCGCCGAGGGTCTGTTAAAAAACAGCACTACTGGAATTCGCTGGGTGTTGGCGCCGAGGGGGCAAGGGTCGACGCCGAGGCTCTATTCGAACGCAATAGCCTCTATTTTTCTCCAGCTTTTCGACTCTGACTTCAATCGCACTTTTCCATCTCCTCGTTCATCTGATTGACGCATATGAATATGCGTTGGAAAGCTCTTTTCAAGGACTACAACTCCCATGAAGGCTCCAGAACGTGAATCGAAGTAATGGATGGCGAAAATAAGGCTTTTCGCCAGCTGCACCACTTTTTCCTTTTTGCTTTGCTTCTCCATTGCCTTCATGAATTTTCATTAAGCTCTAAAGTGCGTCGAAACTCTTCCAAATCACCTCCAAAACCTACAAAAACACCACTAAAGCTTGTGTAGATATCCATATCTCGAAAAATACGAAAATCAACACAAACGACACACTTTTCCAACACAAAAGCTAATAAAATGCCTTAGATGGAATGAAAACATGATGCGAAATATGACTAAAAATGTGGACATCAAAACACCCCATACTTAGACTTGCTTGTCCTCAAGCAATAACCGAACTATGACCACTACCTACAACACATCCTTCAAGTCATCGCCTTCTCCAAAAAGCAACATCATAAGCGCAAGTGGTCTAAAAGAATAAAGCAATCAAACATCATCACACATACATAGGCAACTCTAAGCAAGAGCAATTGAAATCCAAACTCACAAGGATATATGTATTCCGCTCAACTCTCAATGTGTTTAGGGTTTGAATAACATCTCTCAACTCAATCCTTAATGCAAAAAGCTACATAGACATTGTTATTTACATCACCAATCTCTCCACTGGAGATGTCAAAGCAATCAAAATCATCAAGAGTACTTATGGCTCAATGAAAGAGTTCAAAGAAGACTTCATTCGGCCAGTTTGTATTGCGGCTTGGTAAGAAATAAAAGGTATGGAATTATTTAGGCAAAGTGGTACTAAAAATTCGGGAATCAAGACTCCTAAACTTCCAACTCAACTCAACCAAACAACTCATCTCAAAATCAACACTTCTACCAAACTCATCAACAATCAAGATCATCAACCCATGGAAATACTTCTAAACCAACAATTTCATCCAACTTTCACATATAATAAACTAGGCTCTTAATAAACACTTTTTTTTTTCTGCATTTCTTTTTTTTTCTTTTCGCAAACATTTTTTTTCATTTTTTTTTCTTTCGGCAATAATACATATATATAAATTTTTGGAGCCTCTAAAATAGAAGAACAATATGATGAATAATGCACAACTTTACATATTTTCGCTCAAAGCATCTCAACAAAGCTCAACAACTTAGCTTCTTCTCCATCAAACTCAACTCGATCAAATTCCAACCAGCTCTAAATCCTAATTCTCGGATAAAGGGTCAAGCTTATAATCGGCTAGGAATCAATTTTGTAGAGCTAACAAAGAATAGGCCAAGGCTCAAAGGGCTTCAAGCAAGGAAAATATGCAAGGTAGATGAATGAATGGATAAAATATAGCTAAGAAAATATAAGTCCTCCATCATCTAATTTTAATAAGCCATGAACTAGTATCTCATAATTGATCTCAAGAAATAGATAACCACATCAATGTCAAGAGGTAATCACATAAAGAAAGTAAATCACACATAAAAAATAGAGGGAAATATATGAAGAGCATTCCCTATAAGGCCAAAGATATCTCAATAAGACATAGATTTGGATTTCAATCACCTCTGCTTAAAATTATATGTGCTCAATTATAATTGCATGTCAAATTCCCACATAAAAATCAAACTTTCCAAGAGACTTAGGCTAAACCATCCAAACATATCATAGGGTTTTACATGGTCAAGTTTAATTATTAGATTTCATCATTGGACATCTAAGTTAGGTGGTTTTAAACTAAACTAAAAATAAGAAATAAAAACTTAAACTAAGACAAACTAAAACAAATATAGCGAATTAAACATATATTTTTGTGGTTTTTGCCATTTTCTAATT
Organism: Persicaria maculosa; assembly: GCA_963922045.1. Taxonomy (NCBI): domain Eukaryota; kingdom Viridiplantae; phylum Streptophyta; class Magnoliopsida; order Caryophyllales; family Polygonaceae; genus Persicaria; species Persicaria maculosa. The sequence goes on along the minus strand of OY998252.1, from coordinate 41,063,331 downwards.
TTTTGGATTTTTTTCAGTTTTTTTTATAGACTCTAAATACAAGACAAAAGACACAAATAAAGACAAAAGACAAAAATATGCAAAGCTAGGTCATGCGAGTTTCGAATCTCCCCCACCCCTTACTTAAAATTTCAGTGTCCTCACTAAATAAAATAAAACAAGGGAAAGGGGAAAAGAAACTCACATGGACAATGATGCAAAATGGAGCGAATTGGAGAAGTTCAAAAATCTGCACAGGGGTCGACGTCGACAGGGACTGCATCGACGCCGATATCTCTCAGCACATCGGCTTCCTTCATGGCATGTTTTCGCTCGTTCCTATGCACCATGGCTGATTTGTAGGGGCTGTTTACTAGGCAAAAACAGAAGTCTCAAATTTCTAACTTTTAAAATAAAAGGAAATAAAAAAAAGGAAAAAGAACTCAAAATAAGGAAAGCAAAAAGCAAGAAAAAGCAGATTGCCTCCCGTAAGCGCTAGATTTAATGTCTCTAGCTTGACCTACTTCCCTTTTTCTCTTCAATTCGGATCGGGAGGAGGTGGTGGATCCGGTGGTTCAGATGGTGGAGACGGTGGGAGAACATCCTCCGGTGGTACATCGGGATGGATTGTCAAGTGATATGGCTCTTGCTCCTTGTACCTTTTTATGCCCCTCTTCCTTTTCTTTATGGATGAGCTTGAACCTTCCCGAGTGGACACTCCAACATTCCACCCATTCATCTCTCTTGGCTCTAGCTAGCAACCGTCTTGGAAAGCACTTAGCGAATGTATCTTCCTCATTTGCGCCTCTCTTCCTCTTCTTGGTATGGCTTTGATTTGTTTCCCTACCATCGTACACAAATAGATGTGTTTCATTGTTGAGTTTGGTGTACAATGGTGGAGGGGGAAGAGATTCCTCCACTTCTTCTTCTTCTAGCTCCTCATCTTCAATGTGCCACTTCGCGAAGACCCCATACTTGAATGCGAAAGACGGTTGTTCTAGATTTTCGGGAATTACCTTCTTTGTTAATGGAAAAGGTAGCGGTGTAATGCATCGAACAACTACTTTTGGATCTTTCTTTACTAGTTCATGGGGTTTCTCACATGGTTTCTCTAGAAACAAGGGCGGCGGCGTTGCGGTTGGAGTAGAAATGGCCCTAAAAATAGGCTCATCCACCTCAAAAAGTTGCTCTTCAATTTGCTCTTCTGGAGGGGGGGTCGGCGCCGAGGCATCTGTAGCCTTCCCAACTTTCTGCAGTGACTTTTCTTTGACCAGAAGGGTCGACGCCGAGGTAGGGGGCATCGGCGCCGAGGTATTTGTAGCATTTTCAACATTCTGCAGAAACTTTTCTTTGTCTAGGAGGGTCGACGCCTAGGTAGGGGGTATCGGTGCCGTGGCTTCTCCAGCTTTCTCTTCCTCCATTTTACGCGATATTGGACCGTCAGGAGCCTCGGTCGAGTCAGCACATGTGTATGTGGACTTGGTTGGGAAAGGTATCAACACGACGAGCTCTTCTCTAGCTATAGGCTCGCAATTGTAATAGCGATCAAGCCGTACGCTATAATATTCATATTCCTCCATTAGTTGTGGAGCCTCGACTTCCGGTGGTGAATCTGACGGCTCCGGCAGCTTATTCAATGCATCTGGAGTCGATGTCCATTGCTCATAGGGAGGATATGGTTCTTGATAAAAGTTAGGGCAAGCAAGGCCAAGATGAGACCTTGTTCCACATAGATGACAAGGCGGGGTTTCCTCGAGAAAGCGTATCTCTACCCTTAGCTTGGCATTTTCCCGTTCTACCTCAAGCATCCGTATTTGTTTCCTTAGCTTGTCTCTTTCCCTTGATAGTTCTTCCTCCCGAGCAAGCTTTCATTGTGAGACACTCCATGGATGATAGGGTTCATATGGGTCCCTATAGTCGTGTTGAGCATAGTACCCCTTCTTTGGTTGATATGGCCCATATGATTCTTGGGCTTTTATTGAATCCTTGGATGACTGTTTTGCTTTCCAACTATCAAAGTCAAAGTAAGCTTCATCATCATCATCAACCTCAGCAAAAATTTAGCATACTCCTTCATCCTTGCTTACCGTCTTTCATCCGCTCTAGCCCTTTCGGCCCTTGCTTCTAGATAATCATAATACTCTTGTGCATCCTCCATACTGTATCGAATCCTGAAAACTCAAACAGACGCACAAATCAAATAACAAAGGCTCGGCACCAACTCGATACCGATGAGGCAGGTGGGTGGGAGGTATGATGTTCAAGAAAATAAAAACTACTAAAATAAAAGAAAATAAGAATAAAAACTAACTAAAATAAAAAAGTGAAAAGAAAAGAAAAGAATATAAACAAAAGAAAAGGGATGGGCTATTCCCAAACCCTAAAAACAACTAAACCAAGCGCGATTGAACTCTCCCCGGCAACGGCGCCAATTTGATGTGCGTGAGAGGAGATAGATGTCTATGCTCACTCCAATCAGATAAATTTATGCTCGAATCCCTCTATAGTAAAGTGGAAATCAAGGTCAATCCAAGGGAGTATGTCAGCAATTCTATCCTAGTTGTTTTTATGGTCGAAAATAGGGGAATAAATGGCACAAATAAATTTGATGAGAGGGTTTCTCGACCAAATAAATTTATAGTCAAGACTCCGCTATAGTATAGGGAGTCAGGATCGTCCACAGGAGAGAGTCGGCGCTTCTTATATAGTTGCTTTGTCGAGTTGAAACTAAAAAAAGAGATGAAAGAGAGATGGATGGTGATAAGAGAATAAAATCTGAATTTTAATTAATAAAAGGAAAAACTTCTATCATCAAACAATTGAGTTTCACCAATCAATAAGTAAATCAATTTACTTTCGCATAAAAGACCTACTTGTTTTTACCTTCTTTTAATTAGGATCCTTCAACTTTCATTAGAAAACCCTAATTACTATCAAGTTAACAATTTTCTTTGTCAAGTTCCATTATAACTATGAATTCCTTTAGACTTTCATCGAAGGTTAAGGACATAGGTAGAAGACAATAAAAACATCACACAATCATAGATCCATCAACTCAATACACATCTCTATTGTTGGGATCACCCCAACCCTAGAAGAGCAAAGAACTACTCAAACATAGTAATGGAAAACCTGAATTTAAGTGAAGAAAACATAAACTGAAATTAAACTAAATAAAACCCGAAAATCAGCGTCTCAATCGCAACAAACACGCCCAAGCTTTCGACAAAACGGCAAAACAAAACCCTAAAAATTGTCCTACAGCTGTTGTGCGCAGCCCTCGCGCTGAACAACGTGTCTTCTCCTCCCCCAAAACCAGCCTCTAATAGGCTTTATTTAAAGATAAAAATATAAGACTTAATCTCCAAGGAAAGAGATTTTATCTTAGGAAAATAATATATTCTATCTAAGTCTATCTAACTAAAAGATCCTAAAAGTGATTTAGATGAAAATCCTAATTAAAAAAGCCCAACAAACAATTAAACCAGCCCGCAAAAAATTTCTTCTGGTGCACAGGGTATCGGCGTCGACGAGGGTCTGGGTGTCGGCACCGAGGGTCTGGATGTCGGCGCCGAGGGTCTGTTAAAAAATAGTACTGCTGGAATTCGCTGGGTGTCGGCGCCGAGGGGGCAATTGTCGACGCCGAGGCTCTGTTCGAACGCAATAGCCTCTTTTTTTCTCCAGCTTTTGACTCTGACTTCAATTGCACTTTTCCAAGACCTCGTTCGTCCGATTGACACATATGAATATGCGTTGGAAAGCTCTTTTCAAGGACTACAACTCCCATGAAGGCTCCAGAACATGAATCGAAGTAATGGATGACGAAAATAAGGCGTTTCTCCAGATGCACCACTTTTCCCTTTTTGCTTTGCTTCTCCATTGCTTTCATGAATTTTCATTAAGCTCTAAAATGCGTCGAAACTCTTCCCAATCACCTCCAAAATCTACAAAAACACCACCAAAGCTTGTGTAGACATCCATATCTCGAAAAATATGGAAATCAACACAAACTACACACTTTCCCAACACAAAAGCTAATAAAATGACTTAGATGGAATGAAAACATGATGCGAAATATGACTAAAAATGTGGACATCAGATATCGACCACACTATCGACAGAAACTGCAAAACAGAACAGAAAGAAACCACGAACAGAAAACGAAAACCGGTCGATATCGACCAAAACCCCTCAATATCGACCACTCACCTCTAAATCGACTACGTGTTGCCCGATGTCGAGTACACAGAAACCAAAGATCTCACCTTTTCGCAAGACAAAACTCAAAGCTGATGAAATAAAATCAAATAAACTAAAGACTTCCAAGATCAGGGTCTCAACACCACATTGATAAACATGCAAAATAACACATAAAGGCATAAAAGATCATGCTTTTCATCAAATAACTCTCGTTATTAACAAATAGGAAGATAGAGGCTTTCACATAAACCCTAATTGTTACTAACCCTTTTTCACATAATTAATCCAAGTTGCATTAAGATCACTTTTGCTTCAATAATACAAACAAGGATTACCTTCCACTTTCACAAAAGAATCATGCTCATAGGGATAGAAGATGAATTCGCATCAAAAGATTGTACCTTTACCGCATCACCTTACATGGCTACCGTCGGGCTCACCCCGACCCTAGAAGTTGGGTGACTACTCGCTCTTCATCATCAATAAAGACATCAATAATAAAAAGGAACTAAATTGCATTAGATAAAATGAAAGAAAGCTTACAACCAAACAAAGCCAAATCCGCTCTTGCCCCTCTTGCTCCACTCAACCACAATGCTCTCTCTCTCTCTCTCTCTCTCTCTCTCTCTCTCTCTATGACTTGAATTGGAACTAGAATTGAATGAATAAAAACCAGCCCCTAAGGCTTTATTTATAGTGTTCATTCCCCGCTAATCTAGGAAAGAACAACTATATCTATATCTAAACTTTCTATCTAAAACATTAAGATAAAATTTAGGAAATACAACAATTAAATCTAAAAGGAAACTATATCTAAATTGGATAGATCTCTCTTGGACTTGATAAATCTTCCATTGAGTTGATAGAATATCTCTTGCTTCATGTGGAAGAAAGCCAGCTTAGCACTCAGACTCAGAATCGACTCGAAATCGTCTCTGGGGATTGGTCGATATCGACATATATTGGTCGATATCGAGTTGATTTCTTGGATTCGGCTTTTGACAACTCGATTTTGGCTCTGGCAGAAATTTCGACTTGGTTGTGGTCGATATCGACCAACATAGGTTGAAATCGACCTGTCTGTGTTTCTTCACTCGATCTTGGCCTCTGGGTGGAAATCAACCTGCTTTCACTTGATATCGACCAACATAGGTCGATATCGATGTCTTCTGCTCCGCTCCCATTCTCTGATCGATTTCTGACTTTTCTGCTCGGTTTGATCCACTCGATATCGACCTACTCTAGTCGATATTGACCTCTTTGTGATTTTCCTTCCTTTCTCCGAGTTGCTGTAAAATGCCTCGATTTATGTGAAATAAAACAGAAACTAGTGTAGATTCCATAATTTGGTAATTAAGCATAAACTACATAGAATCTGTACTATTCTAGCCCAAATGTATGAAATGCATGCGGAAATCGATATAAAAGCAAGTATAAAACATGGCAAATTAGGTTCACAACAAACACCCCATACTTAAGCTTGCTTGTCCTCAAGCAATACTTTTAATTTTCATTCAGGGGAAGAAATCCAAACTCTCAACATCTTAGATCCATTCTCATATTTCCCTGCAATCAATTACCATCCTCGAAAAGGTACTAATGTCACAAATCCATGCATGTGCGATTAAAAAGCAACATCTACTCACAAAAGGAGGGTTATGCAAAACATTTATTCGTGACAAAGCATTAATAATCAAGAGGACTTTAATTTAAGCTCATGGTGAAGAAAAGGTAAAAGGTAAAGTGGTGGGCTATTTTTGGGCAATGTGGTGCTAAATCCGGGGAGAACTCTTCAAACTTGCTTTCTTGCTTTGATGCACTTTCTCCTTCATAATTTCCACATCACTCATCCTCTCATAAATCACTCTTTGCTTTTTTCACTTATATGTTTTTACCTCTCTAACCTCAGCACTGCCTTCTCGCGAGTCGCAAACATGGGTGTCATGAATGGCCCCGGATACTTAGTGCTTCAGACTCCTCACATTGGTGTCGCATCTCGCCGAACTATTATCTCAGCGAGCAGGGTCGATCTACCTTTATCTCCCGAGGTTACCGGATTTTCTTTCACTCATTAAATTTTCCATTTTTTTTCAATTTCCTGCCAAACTCCAATAATGATATATAACAACACAACAACCAAATAATAATCTCCATAATGTAACATCATTCTTAACATAATCCCCGCATGGAAATAAGGTAAAGAATGGACAATATTTAGATCATGTGGAGCATATGTGAAATAAGGCATATGGCTTTTGTGATGCATAAGCATAGGTTATTAGGTATGGCTAACATATGAGCATTATATGGAAAATATAAAGTCCTCCATCCTCTTATCATGCAACATGTCAAAAGCAACTTCAATTTTACCTCCTTTCATGGTTTTCAATAAAATAATGCACTTCATTGTGACTTCCCTTTACTAGGCAATTTCATGCTATATCTCTAATGAATCCAATTTTGCATCATCGATTTTAATTAAAGCTTCCATGACACTAATCAAAATTTTTAATGGGGGTGATTTTTATAAACTTTGAAAAACATGCATATAAGCACATAGACATCAATAATAATTCCAAAGTAGCCATGTATAAGCAATTCAAGAAATAAGCACAAATAATGTCAAATAAAATCAAATATGCATAAAGTAAGCCCTTCCCCCACCCCATACTTAAACATTATAGTGTCCTCACTGTATAAAAAATAAGGGTAAAGAAAGAAACTCACTAGACAGATATGCAGGTCGTCAGAATTGAGTGGTGTTATTTTTGCAGAACTGGTCGACTTCGAGGGACATGGTCGATTTCGAGTGACATGGTCGATTTCGACCTCTACTACTCGATATTGAGTGGCTCTGTAATTTTTCTTGTACCTGCAAGAATCGTCAGACAGATAATATCCACAATAGAAAATCCCTAAAAATCATGTTCAAAAACCAAAACCAAAAGCAACAATGTCCAAAAATTCAAAAAACTAAATGTCTATTTATAAGATCTAGACTTTATAGTCGCTAGGCCGACTTTCTCCATTAAGCTCAAGGTGGCATCTGCAGGGCCATGTAGCTTGGGCTTCAAACAGGACTCCATTCTTGTCCATCAGTTGTAGTCCTGTGTAATGGATCTTGTTCACCGTGAAAGGTCACCCCTTCTTCTTTTTAAACTTGTTGAGGAACCAATGATCATTTGATTTGGAGACATAGACTTTGTTTCTTACTTCGTATTCCTTAGGATCGTAATTGGAAACCCTACATAAGCGCACATACCAAGGCAAACCTCTCCCATGTATAGATAAATCCTTAATTGAAATGGGAGAAGAAATGTCCATACCTTGGCTTACCTTTTCTTCATTCAGCTCCTGAAGATCTGGTCGATATTGAGTGATGTTAGTCGATATTGACTGCTGCTTTAGTGGAGTTTCAGTCGATGTAGACGAAGACGGGTCGATTTGGGTTGGTTGATATCGACCAAAAGTGGTCGATATCGAGTGATTCTGCTCGGTTTTGTCTGGCTTCATCTCTGGGGAAATCGACGCGATATAGTTTGGTCGATATCGACCAAGAGTGGTCGATATCGAGTTGTCCTGCTCGATTTCTGCTGACTTGATATGAGGTGGAGTTGACTCGATATGAGGTGGTCGATTTCGACCTGAAGTGGTCGATATCGACTGCTTCTGTGGGCTAGGCCAATCCGCTGCAGAATGTTGGTCGATTTGGACCCTATACTTAAGACCTGGCAAAGCATCCGAAAAATAGTTAGTCCATATCGACTTACCTTGGTTAACGTCGAGTGGATTTTCTGTTTCTTTGTTCAGGATGACCATGATCTCCTCCACCTGGGCTTCCATATCCCTCTTTTCAAGCTCCTCGGGAGTCATATTTCTTACCTTATGTTCCCTACAAGTGATGTACCTGGCTGATATTGACTTGACCTCTTCCATGGGACCTGTGCGCCTTTCAGTTTTATTAAAGGAATACTCAATTACCTCATCACTGATGTTAAAAGTGAGCACCCCCTTCCGTACGCTTATGTTGGAATCCACCATCGCCAAGAAGGGCCTTCCTAGAATAATTGGACAAGGAGGGTCCTCCGCCATATGAATAACTAAGAAATCAGTAGGGACAAAGAACTTACCTACTTGTACTGGTACATCGTCCACCATGCCTATAGGGATGACAACTGTGTTGTTCGTCATATAGAGTTTAGCAACCACAGGCTCTAGAGCACCTATCTTAACTTTGGACCATATAGATAGAGGCATTATACTAACACTGGCTCCCAAGTCACATAAGGCATTAAATTTGTATTGACGAAATCCAATAGTTATAGAAAACTTACCTGGATCTGGCCTTTTCTCTGTGACGTCCATCTTGCTGCACTCCTCTACGATCTCATCCATTGACCGCTTTTTGCTTAGAATCTCTTTGAGGAACTTGACATAGGATGGGATCTCATTAAGAGCTTCTGTGAAGGGTATCGTGACATTGAGCCTTTGAAGCATCTTGATGAAACGCTGGAACTTCTTCTCTGCTGGATCCTTTCGAGATTTTGTAAGAAAAGGCAACTTCCTTTTCATCGGAGGTGCTGATGTCGAGTGAAGAGGGTCGATATCGACTTGTGTCTGGTCGATATCAACTGATGTCTGGTCGATATCGACTGGATTTGCTGGCCTCGGGCTCTATTTAGGAGTTGGGTCAATTTCGACCCTGGGATTCGATATCGAGTGGGGACTGGTTGATGTCGACTGGGTTGGTCGATATCGAATCGTCTCTAGCTCCCTCTTACTCGGTCGTTCCCTCGGGCGCTTGCATCTGGCGCCCACTCCTTAGGTTCATGGCAACTACATGTCTTGTAGATTTAGTCTTAGGATTAGGTTCAGAGGATCCAGGGAGTGTACCTGATTGTTTGGGGATGGATGTTGCCAGCTGACCAATCTGTGTCTCAATTGATTTCCGCCAAATATCGATTTCTCCAAGCCTAGAGTTGACACCATACATTTGAGTGTAGATGGAATTGACAGATTGTTTGGTGTCTGGATGATTCCTCCGCATCTCCTCAAGAATGGTCTGTAGGTCATCCTTCTTACCTTCTCTGTCAGGGTGACCAGGAGCTCTGTAGGGAGGGGGATTTTTATGCTGGGGCTGGCGATAATAGCTCTAATTTTGGTTCTGATGGGGCCCTGAGTACGTAATGTCCCCCCGCATACCTTACCCCTTCGTGGGTTTCTTCCGCTTGTACTTGATCAACGTGTGGGCACGCAGTGGTGTTGTACCTCACAGACCCACATTCCAAACAAGGCTGATTTTTAGAGAGGAATTTAACTTGTTTTGTAAGACGGTGTACCTGGTCATTCTGGAATTGCTCCCTGACATCTGGATCAACCTTCTTTGGTGGCGTATACAATGGCATAGATGGGACAGAAGAAGTCATAGAAGTCCTATATGTGTTGTCATAGTTTGCCATCGTCTCAAACACCTCCCAAGCACGACGTGGAGTGTATTCTAGATACCCATAGGTGGTGTAGTTGTTGATCATATCCTAAGTAGGCACATCCAGGCAATTGAAGATGATATCTTGGATGACGTAGGGTGGCTGTCCGTGCGTAGGACGGGATTTCAAAAGCCTCTTGTAGCGCTCCCAGACCTGTGCAAGTGTTTCCCCTAGCTTCTATCTGAAATCCATTATCTGTTGTCTGAGAGCAGCTATCTTTGCAGGAGGAAAGAACTTGTTAAGGAACAAGTCCTGCAGTTACTTCCACGTGCGAATTGATCGTGCAGGCAATTCTTCCAGCCATTGTTGTGTTATTCCTGCAAGGGACCAACGAAAAGTCTTTAGTTTTAGATATTCCAGATTAGCACCATCTGCTATAGCTTCACATAAGTCTATAATAGTGGTGACATGCTCTAAAGGACATTCATTGATTCTTCCCCTAAATTGACTCCTCCTAATTTCATTAATAAAAGAAGGACAAATTTCAAAATTATTATCGAGAAGAACGATCGGCGATTCTAGAACTTCTAGAGTAGGATTCAGATACTTCTTTGCGTTGGTTGGGATATGCCCCATCGGCTCCTCAAGTTGCCTCGTCGCGTTGATCTGGCGATCTACCCTTGCCTCACACCGCTGCTGGTTCTGTGTATATTCCGCCTCTCTGGTAGTGAATTCCTCTATCCGCAAGCGGAGTTGCTCAAGCTCCTGTGGTGGTGTGAGCTGGCCCTTATTCTCATCGTTGGGTGGTGTCGCCATAAGTCTCCTCCTAAGCCTTAGCTGAAGGTGGAATAAACGTTCTGGTTAGAGAAGAGGGTCTATGGGTGTACGATCATTTCTTCGCATACACCTGAAAAGCAAAAACAAAAAGGAACAAGTAAAAATAAACTAAAAAGCGAAAAGAACAAGTAAAAAAAACTAAAAATGGCCCGATTTATAGCTTCCCCGGCAACGGCACCAATTTTTTGTCGTAGGAGGATGTGTCAAGTGTGAAATATAAATAAATATAAAAGCAAACTGACTCCATGTCTCAGCAAACAAATACAAGACTTTCTCCCGTTGTAGTAGAAGGCAGTCAGGATCGTATCCACAATGAAGCGTATTAGCGCCCGCCTTTTCAGTTCCAAAACTCGGCACGATTTCGACCAGAAGAGCACTCGATATCAACCTACCTAGTCGATATCGACCACACTATCGACAGAAACTGCAAAACAGAAAAGAAAGAAACAATGAACAGAAAACGAAAACCGGTCGATATCGACCAAAACCCCTCGATATCGACCACTCACCTAGAAATCGACTACCTGTTGCCCGACGTCGAGTACACAGAAACCAAATATCTCACCTTTTCGCAAGACAGAACTCAAAACCGATTAAATAAAATCAAATAAACTAAAGACTTCCAAGATTAGGGTTTCAACTCCACAACGATAACCATGCAAAATGACACGTAAAGGCATAAAAGATCATGCTTTTCATCAAATAACTCTCGTTATTAACAAATAGGAAGATAGAGGCTTTCGCATAAACCCTAATTGTTACTAACCCTTTTTCACATAATTAATCCAAGTTGCAATAAGATCACTTTCGCTTCAATAATACAAACAAGGATTACCTTCAACTTTCGCAAAAGAATCATGCTCATAGGGATAGAAGAAGAATTCGCATCAAAAGATTGTATCTTTACCGCATCACCTTACATGGATACCGTCGGGCTCACCCCGACCCTAGATGTTGGGTGACTACTCGCTCTTCATCATCAAGAAAGACATCAATAATGAAAAGGAACTAAATTGCATTAAATAAAATCAAAGAAAGCTTACAACCAAACAAAACCAAATCTGCTATCGCCTCTCTTGCTCCACTCGGCCACAATGCTCTCTCTCTCTCTCTCTCTCTCTCTCTCTCTCTCTCTCTCTCTCTCTCTCTCTGACTTGAATTGGAACTAGAATTGAATGAATAAAAACCAGCCCCTAAGGCTTTATTTATAGTGTTCATTCCCCGCTAATCTAGGAAAGAACAACTATATCTATATCTAAACTTTCTATCTAAAACATTAAGATAAAATTTAGGAAATACAACAATTAAATCTAAAAGGAAACTATATCTAAAGTGGATAGATCTCTCTTGGACTTGATAAATCTTCCATTGATTTGATAGAATATCTCTTGCTTCATGTGGAAGAAAGCCAGCTTAGCACTCGGACTCGGAATCGTCTCTGGGGATTGGTCGATATCGAGTTGATTTCATGGATTCGGCTTCTGACAACTCGATTTTGGCTCTGGCAGAAATTTCGACTTGGTTGTGGTCGATATCGACCAACATAGGTTGAAATCGACCTGTCTGTGTTTCTTCACTCGATCTTGGCCTCTGGGTGGAAATCAACCTGCTTTCACTTGATATCGACCAACATAGGTCGATATCGATGTCTTCTGCTCCGCTCCCATTCTCTGATCGATTTCTGACTTTTCTGCTCGGTTTGATCCACTCGATATCGACCTACTCTAGTCGATATTGACCTCTTTGTGATTTTCCTTCCTTTCTCCGAGTTGCTGTAAAATGCCTCGATTTATGTGAAATAAAACAGAAACTAGTGTAGATTCCATATTTTGGTAATTAAGCATAAACTACATAGAATCTGTACTATTCCAGCCCAAATGTATGAAATGCATGCGGCAATCGATATAAAAGCAAGTATAAAATATGGCAAATTAGGCTCACAACAGCAATCGATATACAACTTAATCATTCACTGTATCAGACCTCAAAAGGACAGGAACCACCTCAACACAACATTGAGAGGTTTGAGTTTCAAGCTAAACAGATGATTTAGGTTACATATAAGCCACCCGATGACCTGAAGTCTAACCAGCAGCCATCTCAATAATCAGAAGGTATGTAGAGTTAACCTTCCTCCCTAAACGGATACAAAAAACAGACCTTTGGCATTGCCAAGGAAAGAAAAGACAGTAAACAACTAAAATAACCCTAGAAGCTATGACTGAATGAAATCCATTATAAGCTCCACTGGAGTAGAAAAGCAAGCACTCCACTCAACCTAACCACGAACATTGACCATGTAATAAGTGAGCATCGAGCACTTATTCTCAATCTTCTAGCAAGAACATGAAACTCGTCATCCATCCAAAAGCCACTAATTAAAAAGACTGTAATTTTGCACAGATTTTAAAACATTGAGGCACCAGAAGTGAAATCGATAGACAACTAGCTTACAAGTAAGGTTATAAACGGAATCAATACACAACTTATCTTTTTTTTTTTTGGTAGACAAATACACAACTTATCTTGTTGCCAATCATACGCATTTCCGGTTCGATTGGAGTTGGAGATCGATATGAAGCACCCTAACATGTTAGTTACTTAATTAATTCTTACATCAACCAGCATATTAAGCACTAATTTTATTCCTGCATTTTTCTAATGTGGATTTTGTATGTATATTTTTTAAAAAAATTAAAAAATTGTGAAAGAGAACACTAAAGTTGTCTAGGTTAGTTGGTGAAAAGAAGGGAAGTAAGGAAAAAAGATGCAAGAGGTCATGGGTTAATCTCATTCTTTACCTTTTGAATATTTTTTTTCGAAATATTCATAAATAATTACGGAAATATTCACAAATATTCATTTTTTGCAGCTGGAGCAGAAAAGCACGGACCCATACCACATTTTATTCATAGACCATGACGGAATATTCATAAATAATTAAATAAAATAATTACGGAAATATTCAACATTTCAAAATAATTACACATATATTCATTTTTTGCAGATGGAGCAGAAAAACGCAGACCCAAACCGCATTTTATTCATAGAGCAGGACGAAATATTCATAAATAATTAAATAATTACGGAAATATTCAACCTTTCAAAATAATTACACAAATATTCATTTTTTGCAGGTGAAGCAGAAAAACAAGGACCCCGACCGCGTTTTATTCATAGAGCAGAAGAGAGAATTGACACCTGGGTGGTTGTTTGAAATTTATGAAAGAAACGTGGACCCAGACCGCGTTTCTAGTGTTGACTAGGGACCCACCGATTAGCTGTTGCTGAGTCGAATAGGACAAATAGAGAAACGCAGTTTGGGAACGCGTTTCTCTGTTCGGTTTCAAGAAAAAAATGGGCAAAAGTTCTTTTAGGGCCATTACAAGAAAAACGCGGGACCAGACCGCATTTCTATGGTCAATAGCCCTCTGCAACGATTCCCCCCTACTAGGTTAGGGGAATCTTAATATGTGCATAAAAACGCTGACTTAGTCCGCGTTTTTAGGTATATACATCACGAAAACTTAACTTTATCCCTTTCTATTCATCATCCCTTTGCTCTTGCTTCTCTCGCATGAAGCTCTCAAAATAGTGTCGGTGAAACCATCAATTATTCAATCTATATACTCTCACATTCTTGCCTGAAGATTTGGTTAAGGTTAGTTTCACTCTCTTATTAGACTTTTTTCGCTCTTATTTGAATGATTAAGATGTTTGAAATCTTTAATATTCATTCTCCCATACTTGTGCTTAAGATCGATTATGTGTTTTGAATCCTTAATTAAAAATCGCAGGATTGCGTAGTTATTAATGTGAGTAAGATGTAATGTTATGTGTCTTGAATCTTTATCATGAGTAAGGTGTAAGATTATATGCTCAAGAATATAGTTGTTTTATTGTTGTTGGAGGATTATATTGATTTATATGAACTTGTCCTTGTTATCATGAATAACTTGTTGAACTTATAGGATTATTTAGTCAACATTTGTTGATGAACTACCTTAATGTTAATGAAAATATAGGATGAATGAGCATAACAACATACCTCGGCAAGGGTTTGAACAACTCAGTGCGTGAGATCTATGTTAATGCTCTAGGTGTTGATCATGAAGATGACTTGGATAATTCTGAAGAGGACGATGATGCTACTAAGGAGGTGGCGATTAAGGGCGAGACCTCTAATCCCAACTGGAATATAGTTGAAGCCGATCCAATGATAACAACTTCATGGCAAGGGTTAAATTCACACGTCCAATTAGTTGATAAAAGACAGCTTTTTCGCGGACAAATGTTCAACTCGCTAAAAGAGCTGAAATGTAATTTGACCGAGTATTATGTGTGTATAAGTAAGCCATACATGACAAAAAAGGCGAGTCCAGAATGGTACACAATTGTTTATAATAGGAAGGACAATTGTGGATGCACATGGCGACTATATGCTCGTCGTGTTAATCGAACTATTGATATGTGGATGATCGTCAATTATAATGGGCCTCATGCAGCCAATTGTGTTGGAGAGGTTTTTTGCAGTTGGATAATCGTAACGTCACCTCCAGTTTCATTAGAGGTGAGATTCTTGGGTTTGCTTGCAAGGATCAAGAAACAAAGCCAAGTACTATACTCGAGCATCCGACTAAAAGGTATAGGATTTTTGTCTCATACATGAAAGCCTGGAGTGTAAAGTAGAAAGCTATTGCAGAGACCTATGGTGATTGGAAGGAGCTGTGCACGAAGTCGCCAAGGTTCATGGCTGCGCTACAAGCTACAAATCCGGGAATAGTGGTTGAATGGTGCCATTTGGATTCCCCAAATCCACAAGAGAAGATATTAGGTCATGTATTCTGGGCTCTTGCAGCATCCATTGCTAGGTTTGCACGCTGTCTTCCTTTGATATCGATTGATGGCACCCATCTGTATCGAAAGTACAATCATGTTGTGTTAATTGAAATGAGTATGGAAGCAAATGATCAGATTTTCCCTCTGGCATCTGTACTTGTGGAGAGTGAAAATGGAGATAGTTGGGCTTGGTTCATGGATTGTATAGGGAGACAAGTAACTCAAAGACTCGGATTATGTGTTATTTAAGACAAACATACGGCATCTTGAAGAACATGGAGGAGTTGCCTAAATGGAGGGTGCGGAGTTCACATCATAGGATATGTATTCAACACTTGAAGTCCAATGTGAAGTTGATACATTTTGAATCCCGATCCTTGACCTGTGGGTGCAGGATCAAGAACCACGTCGTATATTTGTCCGATCTTGCAATGCTATTTTGATATCTCCTGATTGAACAAATTAATCAACTTAATTAATAAACTAATTAAAGCGACGGACTAAACTTAGAACAATTAAAACAAATAGCGACGGAAAGAGAGAAGTGGGAGAGAGCTTGAAGCGCGGCACTGGGTGCGCCGGCATTGAGCACGTTTGCTGGGAGCGGACACGGGAGCGCAGGAGCGAGGGCTCCCCAGGGCGCGGAGCCGCATGTGAGAGCGAGGGGATGAGCACGAGAGCGAGGCACCGAGGGTGCCGGGGAAGTGTGAGCGCTTGCGCGCGCGGGAGCCGGGTGACCCGCACTCGCTGCGAGCGAGGACAGACGCGAGCGACCCCAAGGGCTCTGGTTCTCCTTTCTTGCGATGGTTTGGTGTTTAGGGTTGTGTTGGTTTTAGGTTCGGTGATGGTGAATGGAGATGATGGTGATGATGGTTGAATGGGTGCCGAAAGTAACTTGATCACAAGAGCAATGGAAGCTTTTGGGATTGAAATCGAAGAACCCCTTTAATCCTTAAAAGGGGTTCCTCAATTCTATTCAATCTAATTAATTCAATGGAACTACAATGTTTAAATAGAAAAACTATGAACCAATTCCACCTTGCAAGAGTGGAGGTTTGGTTTCTTAAAGATAGAATTTTAATCCTAACGATAAAGTGAACCTAGAAGATAAAACTTAGTGGACAAGGCTTCTATCTAGAGTAGGTATAATCTTCCACATTATTAATCTAAGTTACATAAAATAATGAAACTAATTAACTAAAGAACCGGCCCACACAAGATGACTCGACAAGCCCATGGTCTTACTCGACATAGGCCATGCTCCACTCGACATGTCTTTGGTTGCACTCGACATGTGTTGTGACCGAGTGTCCCATGTGTGTGTCAAGTGTGTCTTCAAGGCGGATGTTGACGAGTCTTCATGAGCTCCGTTTGTGGACGCAAGCTCAAGCCTTGTGTAGGTGATGTAGTCTTGAGCAAAATGATCCAGGGTGGCCTGAACCCTTGCTCCATTGTTCCTTGGTAACGGACAAGAAGGGCTTTAGTTGCATCTTGAGTTCTCTAGGCCCTTGACCATCGAATGGAACCTTCATGTTGTCTTCAATGTCACCATGAGTCATCGACAATTGCACTGCATCATTCTCCTCCACTCGATTTCGATTTGTCCTCAAATCATCGTCAAAGTCATCGTCAAACACGAACAAAGATAGATCAGCGACATTGAAGGTACAATGAACACTGTGCTTGTCGGTAGGGAGATCCAACTTGTAGGCATTAGGACCCATCTTCTGAACCACTCGAAATGGTGCATCTCTCCTAGGGTCCAGCTTAGATTTCCGTTGTTGCGGAAACCTTTTCTTCCTGAGATGCAGCCTGTTGTGAGCCTAATTTTCCATGTTTTACACTTACTTTTATATTGATTTCTGCATGCGTTTCATACATTTGGGCTAGAATAATACAGATTCTATGTAGTTTACACTTATTTGCCAAATTATGGAGTCTACACTAGTTCCTGTTTAATTTCGCGGAAATCGAGGCATTTCACAGCAATTCAGAGAAAGGAGGAAAAGCTCGATGTCAACTACAGAAAGTCCAAGGTCAAGGAGTAGCGGAACCAGGACAAATTGAGCAAAGAACGAGAAAGATCAACTCGACACAATCTGGTCGATGACGACCTAGTTTAGTCGATATCGAGGAAGCTGATCGATTTTCACCCAAAAGGCCAAGATCCAGTGAAGAAACACGAAAGAGGTCGATTTCGACCATACTGGTTGATATCGACCAAACCAAGTCGAAAATCCCTGTCAGAAGCCGAAATCGAGTTGTCATATCGATATCGACCACTTTTGGTCGATATCGACCAGTCCCCAGAGGCCGATTTCGAGCGAATCCGAGTCCGAGTGCTGAGCTGGCTTTCTTCCACATGAAGCAAGAGATATTCTATCCACTCAAGAGGAGATTTATCAAGTTCTATCAAGAGAAGAAGGATCTATCCACACTAATCATAGTTTCCTTTTACATATAATTGTTTTATTTCAAAATTTAATCTTTAAGTCCCTATATAGAGAAGTTTAGATATAGATAGATTATTTTTTCCTAGATTAGCTAGTGAATGAATACTATAAATAAGGCATTAGGGGCTGGATTTTAGGCATTCAATCAATCCAAGCCAAGCCAGATAGAGAGAAACAGAGATCGAGTAGGAGAGAGAGACTTGGAGCCGAGTGGAGTTGTGAAGTGAGAGCGGAGTTGGCTTTATTCGGTTGTAAGTCTTATTTAGTTTATTCAATGCAATTTATTTTCCAAAAATTATTGATGTGTTTATTCATGATGAGTAGCGAGTAGTCACCCAACTTCTAGGGTCGGGGTGAGCCCGACGGTAGCCGTGTAAGGTGATGCGGTAAAGGTACAACCTTTTGATGCAATTCGTCTTCTATCCCTATGAGCATGATTCGTTTGCAAAAGTTGAAGGTGATCCTTGTTTGTGTTATTGAAGCGAAAGTGATCTTAATGCAACTTGGATTAATTATGTGAAAAAGGGTTAGTAACAATTAGGGTTTATGCGAAAGCCTCTATCTTCCTATTTGTTAATAACCAGAGTTGTTTGATGAAAAGCATGTTCTTTTATGCCTTTATGTGTTATTTTACATGGTTATCGTTGTGATGTTGATACCCTGATCTTGGAAGTATGTAGCTTATTGATTTATTTCATCAGTTTCGTGTTATGTCTTGCGAAAAGTTACGAATTTAGTTACGCTGTTTACTCGAGATTGAGCATTGTTGGTCAACGTCGAGGAAAGTTGGTCGACGTCGAGTTGGTTTGGTCGAGTTCGACTAGTTTTGCTTTTGCTTTTCATTTTCTGTTCGTTTCTGCTTTCTATTTTAGTCGACTGATGTCCACTAAAGTGACCATGTCTTTTTATACATTCTAGATCCTTATTCTAAGTACTTTGCGTATTTCGGGTTGGGAATATGTCGAATTTGTGTAGTATATGCTTATTTGTCAGAAATAGAGGTCTACATAAGTTTTGGTTTAATATTACAGAATTTGGAGCCATTCCGGGACGAAACCAAGAAGAGAAGATGAAAGCTGAAAGTTACTCGACATCGAGGAAGCTTCCTCAACATCGATTACACCAGAGAGCAAAGCTTAATCGAGTAAGGAGAAGCTGCTCGAGAAGACGAGGACAAAAGATTTCCTCGACGATGACCAAACTGGTCGAAGTCGACCAAGCCAAAAATCGAGTCCAGTTCCAAACATCGACCAAGAGAAGCCGGGAGCAGAAGATTCAAGTCGATATCGACTAAGGCTTGTCTATATCGAGTAACAAGTTGGTCGATTTTTCTTCCTGGAGCCGAGATCGAGTTGCTGAGCTAAAGATGGAGAAAATGCTGGTCGATATCGAGTTGACCAACAGTGGCCGAAATCGAGCTAGTCCGATGCTTGTTAAGTTTCTATCCCGAATCCAATGGAGATATTTCCGAGTGAAGATTCCAACACATGAAGATTTTCGATATTTTATCTTTTTATCTTTTTTATATATCCTAAGGGTGGAACAATTAATTACCCTAGGATTTATCTAGTTTTATCTTATTTAGATATATTTATTTCCTCAGTAGAATTATATCTTCTATGTTATAGATATAGATAGAATTTCCTTCCTTGGTTAGCAAGGATTGAAAGCCTATAAATAAAGCCTATGGGGCTAGTTTTCATTTAATTCAATTCTAGGAGAAGAGGTAGTAAGTAGAGAGAGAGCGTGGAGGCCGAAAGGAGTGAAGGAGCGAGAGAAAGTTGGCTTCGATCGGTTGTAAACTCTGTTAGTTTATTAATGCAAGTTCCTTTTCAATCAATGATGTCTGCGATTGCGATGAAGAGCGAGTAGTCCACCCACTTCTAGGGTCGAGGCGAGCTCGACGATGGCCATGCGTGTTTGGAGGTAAAGATTCGATCTTTGTTATGTTTTGAGCATCTACTGCCTTTTATATGTTTATTACCTATTTAATGGAGATCCATGTTAACAACTTGGATTATAAACATAAAATTGGTAGATACAATTAGGGTTTCTTGAAAGAGTTGTCTAATTGTTGCAAAAGGCGAAAGCTTGATCCTTCGATGCGATTTGCATGATTATCGTTATTTATCTTGCCTTATGCCTGTTTGGCTATCGTTATTGCAAACCCCGATCTTGGAAGTCTTTTTTCATACATAGTTTATTTCGAATTCCGAAAGATTTGTTCTTTATTTTCGTTACTGTGTTTCTGCTTGACTTCGACCACCCCTTGGTCGACGTCGACTACTCACTTTCAATCGAGCAAAGATCGCTGTTGTTTGTGTCTCTGCAGGAACTCGATGTGGACCAGCCTTCCTCGACTACGACTAGACAACTCGACATCGAGTTGGCTTCCTCGAAATCGACCAAAATCCAGTGACTCTGCTTGCTCGGATTGGACTGTACTCAGGCCCCTGTCGACTAAACCCTAGTTGAGGTCGAGTACTCTGAAGTCGATCACCACCCGTGAGATTCTTCCGCTACCTAGGATCCGCTGACACGCTTCCTTGTGGATCGATCCTGACTTCCCACTCCTACATCGGGAGGAAGTCTTGTAATTATTTGCACGGAACGGAATCTGGTTTGCTTTCCTTTATTTATATTTTAATTGCAAGTCTCGATTTCCTCCCTACAACAAATTGGCGCCGTTGCCAGGGAAGCCATCATCCGCGCCTTAGGTAGTTAGATCTCACGTTTTCCTTTATTTTTTTTATTTTGTAGTGTATGCGCCGTTCTGGTCAACAACCTGAGTTTGACGCCTTAGACGATCCGGAACGCCTTATACACGTCCACGCTAAATTGAAAAGAGCCATGGCGGCCGCAGAAACACAAGTCGAGTTGATTGAGAGGCTTAGGGCGGAATTAGAAGCCAAAAACACTGCTCTCAGCGCTGAGAGAGCACGCAGGGAGCAGGAAGCTGAACGCATGAGGCAGGCGGAAGCTAAGCTTGCCCAATTCCCTACCACTATTGAGGATTACATGCACCCGACCCTTGTCGTGGCTAATCGGCTATTCTAATCCCTGAAAATAATTTTGAAATTCGCACTGCCTTTCTGATTGAAATTAAAAATTCGCACTACCTTTCTTGAACATATTACCAATTTTTCTCACATGTGTCATACTCTTGCTGAAGGTACTACTCTGGAATATGTCAAGATGAAAGCTTTTCGTTGGTCTCTTGTCGGTCCAGCACTGAAGTGGCTTGAAGGACTGCCTCCACGATCCCTCACGACATGGGCTGAGGTAAAACAGGAATTTCTTAATAAATTCTTTCCTCCGGCCAAGACAGCGCTTCTCCGTCAGAAGATTACAACTTTCAATAGAAGCCTGGGGAGCCGCTAGCAAAATCATGGGAACGATACAAGGATCTACTGCGATCCTGCCCTACACATGGGTAGCCACCCTATGTCGTTCAGGAGATCTTCTTCAATGCTCTTGATCTGGCCTCTAAGGATAGGATCAACCAGTATACTCATTATGAGTATCTGACGATGCTACCAGCCGACGCATGGGCCACCCTCGACAAGCTTACCAACTTCGACAATAAGTATGGGGTGGCGACAAACTATGACGAGAATGCCTATGCCAGGCCAGCCCCATCCATGCCCCTTTATGAGCCTTCTAAAGAGATTGATCCAGATGTCAAGGAGCAGCACTACAGAGATCAGAATCGCAAGCTCCTCAAGCAAGTCAAGTATCTCTCTGTCAACCAGCCCTGCATTGAATGTGGCTCACAGAGGCACACCACTACTGAGTGCCCCCACACAAACCAAGTCAGGATGGCAGAAACTCACGAAGAGATAGCTTACGCAGGGGGTCCCAATCGCTGTATGGGGGACCAAAGGTTCCAACAACCATAATGGAAACAAGGTGCCCCTAGGAACCCCCTGCCATACAAAGCTCCAGGACATCCGGAAAGGGACCAGCGGAAGGATGATCTACAACTTATCTTTGACGAGATGCGCCGGAATCAAGGCACCATCAATAATCAGCTCCAGAACATCAATACCAGATTTGGAGAGCTGGACATCTAGAAGAGGAACATAGAGACCCAGATGGGTCAATTCGCAACACAAATTCCACGACCGACCGGGCAACTCCCTGGGCAGACAGAACCAAATCCCAAGGGGAAGACTGGACACGTCGCAGCTGTAAAGCTCAGGAGCAGGCACCAACTACACGAGTCAGAGGTCGGAAAGTAGCAGGACAAAGCAGAGAAGCAACTCGACAACGACCAACAGCAAGTCGATGTCGACCAAAATCAACTCGAAGTCGAGGACGCTCTTGGCCAAGATTTGTCTGCACAGCACTCCAACTCGAAGTCGACTACAGTGGTCGATGTCGAGCAACATCAAGTCAACGTCGAGGAAAATCAACTCGAAGTCGAGGACTCTACAACACCTCCGACATCTGTTCTGGCTCCAAAACAGAAAAAGACACTGCCCTTCCCATCCAAGGCGCTGAAAGATCCCACTGCAAGTAGGTTTAAAAGGTTTGTTAAGATGCTTCAAGAACTGAATGTTTCAATTTCTTTCACAGAAGCTATTTAAGAGATGCCTGCTTATTTCAAGTTCCTCAAGGAGATCCTTAGCAACAAGCGATCTATCTCAGAGATCGCCGACGAATGCAAAAAGATGGACTTCCCTGAGAAGAGACCTGACCCTGGTAAGGTTTCCATTAATGTGGGGTTTGGAAATTTTAACTAAGATGCTTTGTGTGATCTAGGAGAAAGTGTGAGCATCATGCCCTTATCAATCTGGCAAAAGGTAAAAATAGGATTTATAGAGCATGTGGATGCCAAACTATACATGGCAAACAATACAGTGGTCATCCCTACAGGTATGGTTGATAATGTCCCTGTCCAGGTTGGTAAGTTCTATGTCCCCACTGATTTCCTTATTATAGATTGTGCTGAAGATCCTACTAGCCCTATCATTCTTGGTGGACCATTTTTAGCTACTGCAGATGCTAAAATAAGCGTAAAGCAGCGATTGCTCACATTCACAATAGGAGACGAGATCTTAGATTTCTCTTTTGGCCCTGCAAAAGAGGAAGTTCCATGGCTGGAGGTGAAGAGCGTCAGCAACCACGGGATCAAGCAAACAACGGAGGAAAACACTAGAAAGCAACTCGACATCGACCATGCTTCCTCGATGTCGACCAAACAACTCGACGTCGACCAAGCTTTCTCGAAATCGACTTCCTCTGCTGAGCACCAGACTTGCCAAGAGCCTAAGTATGGGGTCCCTGTACTCGACGTCGACCAGACCTACTCGACGTCGACCAACCCTAAGCCCGAAGATTTCTATTTTGGGCCCGAAAAGGTAAGTTTGTTGTAGGGATGAAATCGAGTATGCAAAATAGAATGTAAATAAACAAAGGCAAACCAGATTCCGTCCCTTACAAATAATTACAAGACTTCCTCCCGATGTAGTAGTGGGAAGTCAGGATCGATCCACAAGGAAGCGTGTCAGCGGATCCTAGGCAGCGGTGGAATCTCACAGAAGTCGACAATAGGGGTCCTGGATCTCGAGTACAGCAACTCGATAGAAGATCGAACAGTCGAACACAACGCAGCAACTCTCGGCAAAGGCTACTCGATCTCGACAAGGGTGATGAGCGGTTTTTAGTCGCATAAACCGTATCAAAATAAAACTCAAACCTACAAACTAGTATAGCAAGCAAGTAAGAGGTCGATCCCACAGAGAATCAAGTATTCCTTTGCAATATGTATTTACCAATTAGTGAAAAGGGGGTTTTTGGATGATTGAAACAAGAAAGAAAATAAAATAAACTATAAACAGATTAATGCAAAACAAATTAGAGAAGATCGCTCTACCTACAACTATCCACTTCATTTGTTTGAATTGATATTGTAACTTCCTCTTGTCCTTTTAGTCTTCCTATGAATGCCCTTGTCCCGACCTAATATAGTTACTAGTCCAACCAGTCCTAGCAACCCTTATCAATCGAACAGTCCCTAAAGAAGGATTTAACCCAATTGATAGCTTTAAGTTCAGAGATTAGCCAAGGTATTTGCAGTCCCTAAAGAGGGATTTAACAACACATTCAACTTCCTACTCATTCAATTAGTTCAACCAGCCCTAAAGGAATAAGTTTGCTACTTGGGTTAAGGTTCGCAACCAGGAATCTACAAAACCCTAGCAATTGAATTGATCTAACTAGTTGGCCAGACAAGATAGAACAAATCAATAAACAATCAAGCACAAAGAAGTTGAAGCATTCAATATAGGAAATAAGGAACAAGATTCAGAAACTCACAATCAATCCAAATAAAGCTTCAAATTGCAAGTAGAACGAAGAGAGTTTAGTCGCCCATGGCGAACATCGCTTCTCTCTCTAATTGTCTGATAGAACGTAAGAATAGAATGGAAGTTCTCAAAATAACATAAAACTTGGCCTTTTAAAACATCAAAGTCGGCCCCAAAATAAACAAATAGATCTAGGGTTTTTTAATAGTCAAAACAACGCGCATCCGCGCTGACGGCAGCTGCGGCGGGCGCCGCAAAGTTGCGGCGGGCGCAGCAAACTATGCGGCGGGCGCAGCATGAATACCGCCCCTGGCGGCGGGCGCAGCAAATTATGCGGCGGGCGCAGCAAACTATGCGGCGGGCGCTGCATTGGGTTTTCCCGAAAATTCCGTCTCGAATTAGCTCTCGACGTCAACATGAAAGTTGTAGCTCTCTGAAAGAGCTTTCCAACGCATGGTCATAATAGTCGATCGGACAACCGAGGCCTCCAGAAAGTGCAAAACAAGTTCAGCATGTCTGGCGACAACTTCTGCAGACTTGTTCTTCGTTTAGGTTCGCTTCTTCTTCTCAGGACCTCTTGAGATCTTCATGTAAGCTTCTTCGATCAACTAGACATTCTCATCCAATGCGTTATCAACCCATGTCTCCTCCTCGGATCTACCATTACCTGAAATAATCAATAAAAGCATGTAGATTCCGACTCCAACCACACAGAGAACAAATATGCAAATTATACTTAAACCATGCATGATATGCATCTTAACTAAGCTAAATGCAACCTATTATAACTCTATAAATACATGCTATCAAAGGGCCTACTCGAGATCGAGTAAAGTCCTCGTCGATGTCGTCTTGACTCGTCGAGTACCTGCACACAGAAGCAACAGCGACCTCGGTCGAAGATCAGTAACTCGAGATCGAGGAGTGCTAGTCGATCTCGATGAAGACAGAAACTAAAACGAAAGAAAATAAATGCAAAGGCTTTGGGGATTCGAACTAAACTGTATAAAAGGGACTTCCAGGATTAGTGTTTGCAACAACGATAACCAAGCATGCATAAGGCAGAAATAAAACAGATAATCATGTGAATCGCATCAAAGGACTAAGCTTTCGCCTTTTCCAACAATTAGACAACTCTCTCAAGAAACCCTAATTGTCTCTACTGATTTTATGTTTACAATCCAAGTTGTTAGCATGGACCTCCATTAGATGGGTAATAAACACATAACAATCAGTAGATGCTCAAAACATGATAAAAGTCGGATCTTTACCTCAAACACGCATGGCTATCGTCGGGCTCGCCCCAACCCTAGAAGTGGGTGGACTACTCGCGCTTCATCATAATTAAACACATCAATAACAAAAGGAAATAAACTTGCATTAATGAAATAAAATAGAGCTTACAACCAAAGGAAGTCAATTCCGCTCTCGCTTCACAAACTCCTCTTGGCCACTCACTCTCTCTCTCTCTCTCTCTCTCTCTCTCTCTCTCTCTCTCTCTCTTCTACTCCTACTTCTCCTACTAATTGCTGTGTGATGGAATGAATAAAACTCAGCCCCCTAAGGCTTTATTTATAGCCTTCTAATCCTTGCTATTCAAGGATAGAATATCTATATCTATATCTAAAACTATATCTTAAACTTTAAAGATAAATAAAAGCAACAACATAATTAAATCTAAATAAGGGAATTGTATCTAAAGTGTCTTCAAGTGGATAGATCTCTCTCTTCATGATGTCTTCGGATAGAATCGGCAATCTTCGGGCCCAAGGAATCCCAATCCGAGTAGGATAGGTCAAAACGCGTTTCGCGGCTTGTGGAGGCTTCCTCGATCTCGAGTAAGGCTACTCGATCTCGAGTAGACATGTCATCGACTGGGCTGGCTCGGCGTCTCGGGTAGCTGGTGCTCGACTGGCTCGGATAGGGCTCACAAATCTCCTCGACCTCGAGTACGGTTGTCGACATCAAGTTGAGATGGCTCGTCGACTGGTGTGGTTTGGTTGATCGGGCAATCCTTGTCGACATGCTCGGACACAGGCTCCCCGGCTTTGTCGACATCGGGTAATCAGTCCTCGATCTCGAGTTGGAGGGCATCATCGACCAGGTCTTCTCGGCAGCGTCGGGTAGACCTTCTCGTCATGCTCGGACATGGCTTCTGGGCGTCGTTGATCTCGAGGAACATTCCTCGATGTCGAGTTGGGTGTCCGGGCATGGTCAGGTAGTCTCTCGGTAACTCCAGGTAGTTTCTCCTTAGATCCGGATAATCCCTTCTTGACTCCGGGTTGGCTCGTCTTTCGCTCCTCGACATGTGCTCTTCGACTAGGGTGTGTCTAGGTGTGATTCATCGAGATCGACTAAGGCTTGTCGATGTCGAGTGACTTTGAGCTCCGGTTCTCGCTTCTTGATTTTCTCCCGAAATGGTTCCATATTCTGCAATATTAAATAGAAACTTATGTAGACCTCTATTTCTGACAAATACGCATATACTACATAAATCCGACATATTCCCAACCCGAAATATGCAAAAATGTAAAGAATATGGAACTAAAATATGCATAAAGACATGGCTACTTTGGAGACATCAAAGTTCAGGTATGAGTTCTACTCCTCCTCAGTCCATTAAGAAAAAAATGAATAATTTAAGGGGAGGTAAGGCCCCGTGGCGAGCAAATCTGCGAAGGATAAGGGCTGGAAAGAAGAAGAAGGAAGGAAAGAGATACTATGCAATCAACCACCTATCAACTAAGCTTGCATACTACAATCAGGACCTAGTTGATCCGGGAGAAGGGCTAAGCACAAGGGGGGATCACAATGACGGTCCTTGAGCGCAAACGGAGAAGTCTGCCTAGCGACTATAAAATCTAGAGCATGTCCATAAAACTTTTGAATTTTGGGACTTTGAAACTGTTGGTTTTGGTTTTGTTTTTGTTTCTGAATTCTTCATGTGGAATCCTGTCTTCGGGAAAAACTAACAAATTTGCAGGTCAAAAGAAACTGGAGTCGACCAACCTGGTCGATATCGACTAACCTTAGTTGATATCGACTCTTGAGGTAGTAATCGACCAGGGGAGGAGAAAAAGAAGACAACCGATTTCGACCAATGTTACTCGATATCGAGTAAGTTGGTCGATATCGACCAAATTCCCCGACTTCGACCAACACTTTGTTACTCGACAACCCTGTTTTGCCTCCTCGACACATTATTCGGTGAGTTCCTTCCTTTACCTTTGTTTTATATTTATTTTATACAGTTCAGACATTGTATATTTTATGTATGGGGTGGGGGAAGAGCTTAATATTATTTATTTATGTTTTATTCTTGCTTTTGGTGTTACATGGTGAATTATGAGTAAATTTTTAAATTTTTATGCTTAAATGCTAAGCTCAAAGTTTTATGAGACATCTCCCAAATCTTGTAAATTGTTCAAAGAAATAGTGTCATGGAAGCTTATATTGAACTCGACGATACAAAATTGGATTCATTAGAAATATAACATGAAATTGCCTAGTAAAGGGAAGTCACAATGAAGTGCATATTTTATTGAAAACCATGAAATGAGGTAAAATTTGATGTTGCTTTTGACATGTTGCATGATAAAAGGATGGAGGATTTTATATTTCCATATATGCTCATATTGTTATATCATAGCCATACCTATGTTTATGCATCACAAAAGCCATATTTATGCCTTATTTCAATCATTGCTCCATATGTCCTAAATATTTTCCATTCTTTACCTTATTTCCTATCCAGGGATTATGTTAAGAATGATGTTACATTATGGAGATATTATATGGTTGTTGTGTTTATCATTATTGGAGTTTGGCGGGAATGTTTGAAATTTATGGAAAATTTAAGGAGTGAAAGAAAATCCGATCAAAGATTGACCCTGCTCGCTGAGATAATAGTTTGGCGAGATGGGACACACAGGTGAGGAATCCAAAGCACTAATTATCCGGGGCCATTCATGACACCCATGTTTGCGACTCGCGAGAAGGCAGTGCTGAGTTTAGAGAGGTAAACGCATAAAATTGAAAAAAAGCATTGAGCGAGTGAGTGAAAGGTGATGATTCTTATGAAGAAGGAATGTGGTATGAAAGTTTTGAAATTACTACATTTCCCCGGATCATTAGCACCACATTGCCAAAAATTGACCACCTTAAGCCTTTTACTAATCTACTCCTTTTTTAGCTTAAATAAAGTCCTCTTGATTATTGTTGCTTTGTCACACATGAATTGTTTTTGCACAACCCTCCTTTTAAGAGTAGATGTTGTTTTTTATTGCACATGTATGGATTTGTGGCATTAGTACCTTTTCGATGATTGTAATTGATTGCAGGGTTATATAAAAATGAATCTAAGATGTTGAGAGTTTTTTTAATTCTTCTCCTGACACTACTAGAATACTGCAATTAGACATCATATCATTTAAGTCTGTCAATAAATCAATAAATGTTAAATTCATCTATTACATCGTTAATTTTTTTTGTGATGTCTAAACTGTTTTACACAGTGGTCAAATATGTGGACAGATGTAAAACTGTTAGTTTGAAAAAAAATCAAAACGCGCGATATGAGGGAAAAAGGCGGGATCCAAACACTTAGAAAAAAATTGGAGCCCGGGCTTTCAAATTTTGGAGGTAATGTTAACACTTAGAAAAAAAAAGACTTTTTGTTTCTTTTTCCAATAACCTTTGTAACACTTAAAAAATTTGAACCTTTTTTCACCTTTCCTAGAATTTATAACATAAAATATTTCTATCTTCTTATCTCTCCCCTCACATTCAATTAGGTCGAACTGTCGAAGCCCCAACTCAGCTTCCCCAAACCTCCAACTCATCTTCTCCTCTCTCCAGATCCAAGCTTCGGCCGGTAGCTAGCTCCGGTGACCATCGTTCAGTACGTGCTGCCTTCCGCCTCCGGCCATCACCAGTCAAAAGAATCGTGAAAATGGGTGGGGGTTGAAACCCTAAATCGCCGACAAGGTATTCGAGATTCCGACCTATAGGGTGCGGTTCATTCATTTTCCATCTTCATTATCCTTTGATTTCTGGTTTATTTTCACATTCAATCATCTCTCACTACTAGATCTGAGATCTCCTCCTCCTCGCTTGCCACTCACACCGTCTCTTCATCTCCTCCTCAACATCATCTCCCGCCCATGCTCAGGTGTGTATACCGACTGTGAACTTGATATCTCACTCATCTCTCCTCTTATCTGCTTCAATGGCGGGGAAGCACCTCTCCTCTTCTTCTTCCTCCGCCACCAGGGAGAGGCCCCTCTGCACCTCTCGCTTCCTCATCCTCACCCTCTCGCTCCTCTCTCTCCTCTTCCTATTCTTCTTCTTCTTCTCCTCTTCTTCCTCTCCCTCTCCCTCCCCTTATTTCGCCGCCAAATCCTCCATCCCCATCGCTAAACAGCCTAAACCTAACCCTAATTTCGAGTACTCCTTCGTCGCCTCGCTCGAGCACTTCCTCACCGAGAAGCTCCGTCACACGACGCCCAAGGACGACACCGTGAGCGGCGATGCGGTTAACGACGAGACTGTGGCCAGGCTCGATGATTCGATCTGGAGGACGGAGATCGACCGGCTCTACCAGGACTCGTTCTACCCGGCGTCTTCCAAGCCGCTTAGGGTTTATGTTTACGAGATGCCTGATAAGTTCACCTACGATCTGTTGTGGCTGTTTCGGAATTCTTACAAGGAGACTGATAATTTGACCTCCAACGGCAGCCCTGTTCATCGTCTAATTGAACAGGTATCCCTCTTTAACTACTCAATTTCTGAGGGGTCCGTTTCTTCCTTATCCAAGTCTACGAGTTACCTTCGTGACTTATGCAGCATTCGATTGACTACTGGCTATGGGCGGATCTCATTGCTCCAACATCAGAGCGGCTGATGAAAAATGTTGTTAGAGTTCGTCAACAAGAGGAGGCTGATTTGTTTTATGTTCCATTTTTCACCACCATCAGCTTCTTCTTACTGGAGAAACAGCAATGCAAATCACTTTACAGGGTGTGAGTGGTTCTCTGCGGTTTATCTTGAGTTATTTCTTTATCATTTAGGAGTATCTCACCATATTTGATTAGGCTGTCAAGAATGAGTAAATATTAGATGATTCTGTGTTGGATATTTGTGAAATATTGAATCCAAAAGTGATAATGATCCCAAAAATGATTTTAATCTTTTTTCTGGACAATTGAAATGGGAAAGTGATGATTGATGAATAATCTCTTTGTTTTTATACCGTGTGCTAGATAAAATCCATTCAATAAGCTACATTCTACATGTTATTGTTTTGGGCCATTCTATTTGTCACGAGTTGCTTTGAATATGTGTAGGCGTTTCTGTGCCTCTGGATTGTTGTATTTTGTTATTTGTGCTTTAGGATATTAAGATTCAAGGCTTAAATTTTGATGTTGATTGAGAGTTTGAGACAAAGGGGCTGAAACATGTTGTGGTTAAGTTGTACCATTCATGTTAAGAGAAAGTAACAGTGATGAGCACAAACGTGTGTATTCAGGAAGCTTTGAAATGGGTGACTGATCAACCTGCATGGAAGCGATCTGAAGGCAGAGATCATATCATTCCTGTTCATCATCCCTTGTCATTCAATCCGTTCGTAGATATGTGAAAAATGCAATTTGGCTGCTACCGGATATGGACTCTACAGGAAACTGGTATGTTCTGTAATCCTTGAAATCTTTTTGTCTGTCCTGCTAAAAACAGTATCTTATATGCTATATTCTCTCGTTATGCTTAGGTACAAGCCGGGACAGGTGTACCTGGAGAAAGACCTTATACTCCCTTATGTTCCAAACGTCAAGTTTTGTGATGCTCAGTGTATAGAGGAAAATAAATCAAAGAGAAAAACATTGGTTTTCTTTCGTGGAAGGCTTAAAAGAAATGATGTAAGAATTCCATCTCATTAACAACTTGTTTTTGCTTCTAAAAGTTATGAATGACAAACTGGATGGCAAGATGAGCAACCTGATCTGATAATTCCCTACTTTCATCTTGTAGATAGTTTGGGCACTATCATAATTTTGAGCGCAGATGTTGGTTTTTCTCTATTCATTAGTCCTGTTAAAATTACGGGTTCTTGTTTTTATTATTTGATATTTTAATTCCTCTCATGGTACCTTAGTACCTTGTATTGATTAGTAAGAATAAAGTGAATTAGTGATACTCCAGGAGTCCTTGTAATTGGGTCTCCAATTTATAGGTGGATGTATTGTGCTTAGTAGTTAGTAGTATGAGTTGAATGCTAATGAACCTCAATATTCAGGGTGGGAAGATACGCTCTAAACTAGTTGCTGAGCTTGCTGGTGCTGAGGGTGTTCCAACTATTTTGCGTAACGGTTTGGATCTTTTTATCTTAGGATTTTGATGCTTAAATGGACTGTGTTGACCTTGTACTTCTCTTTATTTCTACCAGGCAAACTTGATCAGAACAACAGCTATGAATTATTTACATGAAGCTAGAATTCAGTGGAGAGCAACACCTCTTGTCACGACATTTGATGGTTTCATCAGTTTTTTCTTAGTTTGCATCCTAGGAAATGACATGGCTGGGAATTGTAATACTGGCGATTATATTCACTAAACTTAATTTTTAATCAAAATACTTGGTCTGTCAATGGTTCTTTTGCTATAATATACTTGGTTGGGTTGCCCAAGAACAAAAGAAATGCCACAAAGACCTGCTGCATCTGTGGGTTTTGCTCATGCTAGTTGGCCAAAAGTACGTCAATGAAATGTCAATGCATCCTTGTTGGACTGTTGCACCGTGCTGTCTATCACTTTCTGATCCAGATTTTTTTTCTTTTCATTATTGATGATAATATCTTGCTCATTTGTTATTGCCTTCTCTTTTAAATTTAATTAATTATTTAAATGGTTAAGCTGTCTGAAATGGAGCAAGGTTGAGAATTCTTATCAAATACTAATCTACTTGAGTTAGTTATATTATAAGGTAAGTTTAGCAAATATTCCTGTTTCTTTAGATGTATATTTGCCAAGTGATGTATCGCTTTATACTAAATTGACTGTTATATTTTAGATGTCCAACATGATATTTCGGCAATAGCATCCAACATGATATTTTTCAAGAGAATGCGCCTTGGTTACCATAAGTGTAACAGTTTTTCTGATGAGGTTCTCAGATTTGTTGATTGTAAGTTATGTCTATGCTATCAATTTTTTGTGTTTGATTTAGTGTCCCTTTTAGGTTTTGGTTTTATGAAGCTTCTAATTGCTTGCCAGTTTGATGAGTTGCTGATGTGAGCAGTTTATTGTGTGTGATTATCTACTTTCTATTGTTAAATGTTAATCCATAAGTGACAAGTTGTAGGAATGATATATTTAGCTATTATGCCAAAACTATGGATTTTATCATTCTTGTTTAGTCATTAGGAAAAATTATGTTACTGGATTACTCTTCACAGTCTCCCTTGTCTTTGTGCTTTATGGATTGGTATTTGGATGATTTTACCTAGAAATTTATTTATTGAATGACCTATTCTAGTTAAGTCGTGATAGTATTCGAGACTTTGCGACATAACTGATCTGTGTGAACCGATATCATTCACCTGAATGAGTAAAGTGGATTAATTTTCAGGTTCTTCTATCTTTGAGATTGTTGCTCATCAACCTGCGTTCAGGGCTGTTGTAAGTAAATTTTGGAAGAGTAAACAAGGGGATTCAATTGTGCCTGGAAAAGAATAAACAAGGGCATTTAACTGTAAGTTGAAAGAAGTTGACCCTTGTTACAAATGATATTTCTCAATGTCAACTCTGATTGCAGGTTGAGGTTAATTTTTAAATAGCTTAATATTAATATTAATGTTGAGGGTGACTACTGTCAACTGTTTCAGGATATCATTTTTTTAATTACTTAGATGATTATCTTTCATTTTGTTTTTATTTCAGCAAGGTTTAAAAAAAAAGATAAATGCTAGTGAAAATTCTGATGGGAAAATGCATTGATCGGTCATTAGTTTCAACTATTTGGGCATCAAATTGCCATTGTACGTTCTCTGTTTGATTGCCATTAGTTTCAACTGTTATTAGTTTCAACTATTTGGGCATCAAATTGCCATTAGCTTCAACTGTTATTTCAAAATGATTAGGATAAATGAATAACTTGAGAGTTGATGTTTAAATATTCTTCTCTGTTTGATTGCACTTCTTTGATTAGGATTTTCCAGATAGTGTAAATGTGAATATATTGCACTGAGATGAATGTAGGTGAAATATTCTAACGAGACATTGCATGGATCAGTCTCTTAGATATTCCCTTCTCATTTATGGAATTGTGTTTATTGATCTATATTTTGAAACATTTGGAAGTGGCCACATTTCTGGACTTATGTTTTTCTTTTTTCTTTAGAAAGCAAGGCATCATTTCCCATCAACCGAAGTTTTATATGTCCTTCACTACTCCACATGTCGTGCAAGTGAAGATGGTTCTACTTCAATTGGACATATGACCAAATTCCTACTTCAAGTGAAGATGGTGCTAGCCTTACCTTTTTTTGAGATACAGCTGGCCAATTTTGTGGCTATCAATGACGACATCGTATTTTGTAAATGTTACAATATGGTGCTAATATTTATGTACATGTTTTCATTAAACGACCTATTATTTCGAATAACAAACAAAATGTGATGTTTTATTGACAAAAGCGTGTTGTGTATCCAAATAAAAGACATCAGATTATATATGAAAATTGCAGTGCGTTCATATGTTTAACATCAGATTGGTTTATGGAAACAAATGCCAGTATAATTATACACATCAGTTCATTCATCTAAATCAACGTGCAACACCAGTTTGAACATTACAATGATATATAAACTGATATATATTTATCAAAATAACATCATTATCTACTAAATAAATCGATGTGTCATTGCAGCAACAACATCATTTTATTTTGAAAAAACTGATATAAATGTGGGAAACGACATCAGTTATGCCTATATTTCATATGATCTGTTAAATTAAAACAATATAAAATCATAAATTATATATCGGACATGATTATAAACGTGATCACTAAAACAAAAACTGTTGTCTATCTTGTCTTATGACATTACTTATTTTATAAATAAAGATGTAAATGCCACTTTTTTGCTTTAGGAGGCCATCTTCACATGTTTTCAAATAACAAATCATGGAGATTCATCAACAAGTGAATATGTCATAACCAAAATTTAGGGACTGTAATTAAGAAAAGACATCTGCTTAAAACCGATGTGAAAAGTTTGGATCTTTTACTACACGCACAAAGAGATCGGAAATGTTTTTTGAAAGACATCTGCTGACAACAGATGTCTAATTGAAGTTTTTTAGTAGCGTGAATGACCATTCAAGTTATTGCTTGGGGACAAGCAAACTTAAGTATGGGGTTATTTGATGTCCACTAAAGTGACCATGTCTTTATAGACATATTAGCTCCTTATTCTATGTACTTTGCATATTTCAGGATGGGAATATGTCGAATTTGTGTAGTATATGCTTATTTGTCAGAAATAGAGGTCTACATAAGTTTTGGTTTAATATTACAGAATTTGGAGCCATTCCGGGACGAAACCAGGAAGAGAAGATTAAAGCTGAAAGTTACTCGACATCGAGGAAGCTTCCTCGAAATCGACTACACCAGAGAGCAAAGCTTAATCGAGGGAGGAGAAGCTGCTCGAGAAGACGAGGACAAGGCAAGATTTCCTCGATGACGACCAAACCGGTCGAAGTCGACCAAGCCAAAAACCGAGTCCAGTTCCAAACATCGACCAAGAGAAGCTGGAAGCAGAAGATTCAAGTCGATATCGACTAAGCCTTGTCGATATCGAGTAACAAGCTGGTCGATTTTGCTTCCTAGAGCCGAGATCGAGTTGGTGAGCTAAAGACGGAGAAAATGCTGGTTGATATCGAGTAAGCCTACTCGATATCGAGTTGACCAACAGTGGTCGAAATCGAGCTAGTTCGGTTCTTGTTAAGTTTATATCCCCAATCCAATGGAGATATTTCCGAGTGAAGATTCCAACACATGAAGATTTTAGATATTTTATCTTTTTATCTGTTTTATTTATCCTAAGGGTGGAACAATTAATTACCCTAGGATTTATCTAGTTTTATCTTATTTAGATATATTTATTTCCTCAGTAGAATTATATCTTCTATGTTATAGATATAGATAGAATTTCCTTCCTTGGTTAGCAAGGATTGAAAGCCTATAAATAAAGCCTATGGGGCTAGTTTTCATTTAATTCAATTCTAGGAGAAGAGGTAGTAAGTAGATAGAGAGAGTGGAGGCCGAAAGGAGTGAAGGAGCGAGAGCAAGTTGGCTTTGATCGGTTGGAAACTCTGTTAGTTTATTAATGCAAGTTTCTTTTCTATCAATGATGTCTGCGATTGCGATGAATAGCGAGTAGTCCACCCACTTCTAGGGTCGGGGCAAGCCCGAAGATGGCCATGCGTGTTTGGAGGTAAAGATTCGATCTTTGTTATGTTTTGAGCATCTACTGCCTTTTATATGTTTATTACCTATTTAATGGAAATCCATGTTAACAACTTGGATTATAAACATAAAATTGGTAGATACAATTAGGGTTTCTTGAAAGAGTTGTCTAATTGTTGGAAAAGGCGAAAGCTTGATCGTTCGATGTGATTTGCATGATTATCGTTATTTATCTTGCCTTATGCATGTTTGGTTATCGTTGTTGCAAACCCTGATCTTGGAAGTCTTTTTCATACATAGTTTATTTCGAATTCCGAAAGATTTGTTCTTTATTTTCGTTACTATGTTTCTGCTCGACTTCGACCACCCCTTGGTCGACGTCGACTACTCACTTTCGATCGAGCAAAGATCGCTGTTGTTTGTATCTCTGCAGGAACTCAATTTTGACCAGCCTTCTTCGACTACAACCAGACAACTCGACATCGAGTTGGCTTCCTTGAAATCGACTAAAATCCAGTGACTCTGCTTGCTCGGATATGACTGTACTCAGGCCCCTGTCGACTAAACCCTAGTCGAGGTCGAGTACTCTGAAGTCGATCACTGTTGTGAGCCTAATTCGCCATGTTTTACAGTTACTTTTATATCGATTTCTGCATACATTTCATACATTTGGGTTAGAATAATACAGAATCTATGTAGTTTACACTTATTTGCAATATATGGAGGTCTACACAAGTTTTTGTTATATTTCGCAGAAATTGGACGCACTTTGGAGCTTAAAGGAAAACTCGTGAAGAAGCTAAGGATGGTGCAGCCAGAGAAAAGGCCATTTTTCGGCATTCATTATTCTGATTCAAGTTCTGATGTCTTCATGAGAGTTGTAGCCCTCGGAAAGAGCTTTCC
This sequence comes from Persicaria maculosa, assembly GCA_963922045.1. Lineage (NCBI taxonomy): Eukaryota > Viridiplantae > Streptophyta > Magnoliopsida > Caryophyllales > Polygonaceae > Persicaria > Persicaria maculosa. The sequence goes on along the minus strand of OY998252.1, from coordinate 41,026,918 downwards.
AACGCATGGTCATATGCGTCAATCCGACAAACGATGACTCAGGAAAGTGCGTTTCAAGAACAGAGCAGGATGCTGAGAAGACTGGTTGATATCGACCAAGCACACTCAATATCGACCAGATTTAGGTAGAAATTCTCCAAATCGACCCAGAGTTGGCTAGAATCGACTAAGGAAGAAAGGAAGAGGTCGATATTGACTTAACCAAGTCAATATCGAGTGCCCCATATCGAGTCAACGTCCTGGAATCGAGTCAAGAAAGCTGGAGCCGAGACATGCTAGTCAATATCGAGTAACTCAACTCGACATTGAGTACAAATCAACTCGATTTTCATCTTTGGAGTCAATATCGACCAGCTGAAGAGAAACCGAGGAAGCACAGGTCAATATCAACTTAACCAAGTCAATATCGACTGGACCCACGACGGCGGATTCCGAGCTTAACTAACTTCTTGTTAAGTTTCTATCCAGAATCCAATGGAGATATTTTCGAGACCAAATTCTATCCACATCTATCAAGAGCTATCAAGTCAAGGGAGAAGATATTTTATCCACATTGGATATAATTATGGATTTAATTCCTTTATTCCATTTATTTATCTTTAAGCCTTTAGATATTTAGATATAGATATAGATAGACTTTCTTACCTTGATTAGCAAGGGTTGGAAGCCTATAAATAAAGCCTTAGGGGCTGGTTTTTATTCAATTCAATTTGAGAGACAAGTAGTTACACAGAGAGAGAAGGAGAAGAGGTTGTAAGTTTGAGATTATTAATGCAAGTTAGTTCTTTTTCATCAAAGATGTCTGCAATTGCAATGAAGAGCGAGTAGTCCACCCACTTCTAGGGCTGGGGTGAGCCCGACGGTAGCCATGTAAGGTGATGCGGTAAAGGTACGATCTTTTTATGCAATTCGTCTTCTATCCCTATGAGCATGATTCTTTTGCGAGAGTTGAAGGTGATCCTTGTTTGTGTTATTGAAGCGAAAGTGATCTTAATGCAACTTGGGTTAATTATGTGAAAAAGGGTTAGTAACAATTAGGGTTTATGCGAAAGCCTCTATACTCCTATTTGTTAATAACGAAAGTTATTTGATGGAAAGCATGATCTTTTATGCCTTTATGTGTTACTTTGCATGGTTATCGTTGTGGTGTTGATACCCTGGCTTTGGAAGTCTTTTAATATATTGATTTATTTCGTTGGAAATCTGAGTTCTGTCTTCGAAGGTTTGCAATTTAAAGTTTCTGTGTTTGCTTTATTTTCTGCTTTCGTTTGTTATTTCTTTCTTTCTTTCTGTCTTTCTGTTATTCTGTGAGATTTACAGCTACCTGAGATCCACTGACACGCTTCCTCGAGGATCGATCCTGACTTCCCACTACTGCATCGGGAGGAAGTCTTGTAATTATTTGCGTGGGCACGAATCTGGTTTGATTTATATTTTATATTTTAAACTCGATTTCCTCCTACAACAATCACCACCCGTGAGATTCTTCCACTACCTAGGATCCGCTGATACGCTTCCTCGTGGATCGATCCTGACTTCCCACTGCTACATCGGGAGGAAGTCTTGTAATTATTTGCACGGGATGGAATCTGGTTTGCTTTGCTTTATTGATATTTTAATTGCAAGTCTCGATTTCCTCCCTACAACATCGACAGGGTAGTCGAAGTCGAGTACCATACTCGAAGTCGAGGATTCTTCTGGTCGAAATTGTGCTGAGATTTGGGATTGAAAAGGCGGGCGCTGACATGCTTCCTCGTGGATCGATCCTGACAGCCTTCTACTACAACGGGAGGAAGTCTTGTATTTTATTTGCTGAGACAGGGAGTCAGTTTGAGTTCATATTTTATTCATATTTTATACTTGACACGTCCTCCTGCAACAACAAGTTGGCGCCGTTGCCGGAGAAGCAATCAATCGCGCCCTTTTTAGTTCTTTTTCTCTTCCTTATATTTGTTTTTTCCTTTTTAGTTCCTTTTTACTTGTTTCTTTTTGATTTTGTTTTTTAGGTGTATGTGAAGAACTGATCGCACGCCTATCGACCAAGTTCTCGAGCCTGAGCGATTTTTCCATCTTCAACAAAGGCTTAGGAGGAGACTCATGTCGACATCCAACAACGAGAATGTGGGCCAGCTCACACCAGCACAGGAGCTTGAGCAACTCTGCCTACAGATAGAGGAACTCACCGCTAGAGAAGTAGAACACGCCCAACGAGAGGCGGAATATACACAGAACCAGCAGCGGTGGGAGGCAAGGTTAGATCGCGAGGTCAACGCTAGAAGGGAACTTGAGGAGCAGATTGGGCATATCCTAGCCAACACAAAGGAGTATCTGCATCCTACTCTGGAAGTTCCAGAATCGCCGATCGTTCTTCCCCCTATTAATTTTGGAATTCGTCCTTCTTTTATTACTAAAATTAGGAGGAGTCAATTTAGGGGAAGAATCAATGAATGTCATGTAGAACATGTCACCACTTTTATAGACTTATGTGAAGCTATTGCAGATGGTGTTAATTTAGAATATCTAAAACTAAAGGCTTTTCGTTGGTCCCTTGCAGGAATAGCACAACAGTGGCTGGAAGGATTGCCTGCACGATCAATTCACATGTGGAACGAGCTGCAGGACTTGTTCCTCAACAAGTTCTTTCCTCCTGCAAAGACAGCAGCGCTCAGGCAACAAATCACGACTTTCAAACAGAAGCCAGGGGAAACACTTGCACAGGTCTGGAGCGCTACAAAAGGCTTCTGAAATCCTGTCCTACGCACGGACAACCACCCTACATCATTCAGAAGATCATCTTCAACTGCTTGGATGCACCAACTAAGGAGCGGATCAACACCTACACATCCTATGGGTATCTCGAGTACACTCCACACCGTGCTTGGGATACCTTTGAGACGCTGGCCAACTATGACAACACATATGGGACTTCTGCGGCTTCAGATGAAAGGTATGAAAGGCCTGCCCTATCTATGCCATTTTATGAGCCACCGAAGGAGATTGATCCGGAGGTCAGGAACCAATTCCACAATGAACAGGTACATCGTCTTACCAAACAAGTCAAGTTCTTGTCCAAAAATCAGCCTTGTTTGGAATGTGGGTCGGTGAGGTACAACACTACTGCGTGCCCACACGTCGATCAAGTACAACTAGCGGAAACCCACGAAGAGGCACGATACACAGGGCACTACTCAGGGCAACATCTGAATCAAAACTGGAGCTATTATCACCAGCCCCAACATCAGAATCCCCCGCCCTACAGAGCTCCTGGTCACCCTGACAGAGAAGGTAAGAAAGATGACCTGCAGCTTATACTTAAGGAGGTGCGGAGGAATCATGCAGACAACAAACAGTCCATCAATTCCATCCATACCCAGCTGCATGGCGTCAACTCTATGCTTGGAGACATTGATATATGGCGGAAATTGATTGAAACCCAAATTGGTCAACTGGCAACATCCGTCCGCAAGCAATCAGGTACGCTCTCTGGATCCTCTAAACCTAACCCCAAAGGTAAAACTACAGGACAGGTAGCCGCTATGAATCTAAGGAGTGGGCGACAAATCCAAACGCCCAAGCCCAACACGGACGGAGAAGCTGCAGAGGACTACTCGACATCGAGCAAACCAGTCGACGTCGACCAGACTCCAGTCGACGTCGAGGACCCCTTAGGCGAAGTCGACCAGAACCCTGCACCTACCCCGAAGTCGACCACTGTACTCGACGTCGACCAGCATACAATCGATATGGACCACCCTTCTGACCACGTTGACTACCCTTCTACACCTCCGACGAGGAAAAAGCTGCCATTCTTGACAAAATCTCAAAAGGATCCAGCAGAGAAGAAGTCCCAGCGGTTCGTGAAGATGCTTCAAAGGCTCAACGTTACAATTCCCTTCACAAAAGCTCTTCATGAGATGCCGTCCTACGTAAATTTCCTCAAGGAGATCTTAAGCAAAAAGCAATCAATGGATGAGATCGCAGAGGAGTGCAGCAAGATGGACGTACTTTAGAAAAGGCCAAACCATGCAAGTTTGCTATATTTGGTCAATATAAATTCAATGCTTTATGTGACTTGGGAGCCAGTGTGAGTATAATGCCTTTATCAATCTGGTCCAAGATTAAGATAGGTGCTTTAGAGCCTATGGATGCAAAACTATACATGGCAAACAACACGGTGGTCATCCCAACAAGCATGGTGGACAATGTACCACCAGTGCAGGTAGGTAAGTTCTTTGCCTCTGCTGATTTCTTAGTTATTGATATAGCAGAGGACCTCGCTTGTCCAACATAAGCGTAAGGAAGAGATTACTCACTTTCAACATCAGCGATGAGGTAATTGAGTATTCTTTTAATAAAACTAAAAGGCATACAGGTCCCATGGAAGAGGTCAAGTCAATATCAGCCAGGTACATCACTTGCGGAGAACCTAAGGTAAGAAATATGACTCCCGAGGAGCTAAAAAAGAGGGACATGGAAGCCCAGGTGGAGGAGATCATGGCCATCCTGAACGACGACACAGAGGACCTACTCGACATCGACCAAGGTAAGTTGTCATCGACTAACTATTTTTTGGATGCCTTGCCAGGATTCAAGAATGGGGTCAAAGTCGACCAAAGATACTCGACGTCGAGTACTCTGGTCGACATTGACCAGAACCTGAGCCCTCTACCAACCGCAGCAGCGTCGAGCAATCATCCTGAAGTCGAGCACTCCTCGACGTCGAGTAACTTGGTTGACGTCAACCAAAACCTGTCTTACTCGACTTCTCCTTCCTCAATCAGCAACCCACCAGACGAAGGTAAGTCCTCGACTTCGAGTACCTGTACTCAATGTCGACCAGACCCCGAGGTTCCCAAATCCGATTTTGTGAAGGTAAGCCAAGGTACGGACATCTCTTCTCTTATTTCAATTAATGATTTATCTATATATGAGAGAGGTTTGCCTTAGTATGTGCGATTATGCAGGGTTTCCAATGATGATCCCAAGGAATATGAAGTTGGAGACAAGGTCTATGTCGCCAAATCAAAAGATCATTGGTTTCCCAACAAATTCAACAAGAAGAAGATGAGACCCTTCACGGTGAACAAGATCCATTCAGGAGGACCGCAACTGATCGACAAAAATGGAGTCTTGTTTGAAGCCCAAGCTACATGGGCCCTGCAAATGCCACCTTGAGCTTAACGGAGAAAGTCAGCCTAGCGACTATAAAGTCTAGAGCTTGTAAATAGACAATTAGATTTTTGGAGTTTTTGGACATTGTTGTTTTTGGTTTTGGACATTATTTTTTTATGTTTTTCTATTTGTGGATATTTTCCGTCTAACAAAATCTTGCAGGTAAGAGAAGTTGCAGACTTACTCGACGTCGAGTAACCTCCGCGACATCGACCACACATTTCGAGCAGAAAGGAGCTTGTGGTCGAGAAGGCCACCCTGGAGGTAACACTGTGCTCGATCTCGAGTAGTACTGGTCGACATCGACCAACCTCCTCGAAATCGACTACCCTTCCTCGATGTCGACCACTTCTGCAGCAACATTGCACTCGATTCCGACACTCTGCACACCTGTCTAGTGAGTCTCTTTCTTTACCCTTGTTTTTATACAGTGAGGACACTGTAACGTTTAAGTATGGGGTGGGGGAAGAGTTTACTTTATGCATATTTGACTTTATTTGACCATATGTGTGCATATTTAAAATTTATTTCTCGAATTGCTTATACATGGCTACTTTGGAATTACCATTGATATCTATGTGCTTACATGTTTGTTTTCCAAAGATCGAAAAATCACCCCTCCCCCCCAATCATTTTCTCGAATTGCTTATACACAGCTACTTTGGAATTATCATTGATATCTATGTGCTTACATGTTTTTTTTCCAAAGTTCGAAAAATCACCCCCCCTCCCATCAAAATTTTGAATAGTGTCCTGGAAGCTTTAATTGAACTCGACGATGCATAATTGGATTCATTAGAGATATACCATGAAATTGCCTAGAAAGGGAAGTCACAATGAAGTGCACATTTTTATAAAAACCATGAAAGGAGGTAAATTTTGAAATTGCTTTTGTCATGTTGCATGATAAGAGGATGGAGGACTTTATATTTTCCATATATGCTCATATTGTTATATCCTAGCCCATACCTATTCTTATTTGCATCACAAAAGCCATATTGAGCCTTATTTCATATATTGTTCCACATGATCTAAATATTGCCCATTCTTTACCTTATTTCCCTATCCGTGGATTATATTGAGAATGAAAGCTACATTATGAAGATTATTATATGGGTGTTTGTGTTGTTATATATCATATATTGAAGTTTGGCAGGAAATTGAAAGTTTATGGAAAATTTAATGAGTGAAAAACAATCTGGTTACCTCAGGAGATAAAAGTAGATCGACCCTGCCTGCGTCGAGATAATAGTTCCACAGGATGGGACACCAAGGTGAGGAGTCCGAAGCACTAAGTATCCGGGGCCATCCCATGTTTGCGACTCGTGAGAAGGATGTGCTGAGGTTAGAGAGGTAAAAGAATTATAATGAAAAAAAGCAAACATTGATTTATGTGAGGATGAGTAATGTGCAAATTATGAAAGGAGAAAGCGCAAGAAAGCAAAGTTTGAAGAAATTGTCCCCAGATTTAGCACCACAATGCCCAAATATAGCCCACCACTTTACCTTTTACCTTTTCTTCATCATTAGCTTAAGTTAAAGTCCTCTTAATTATTAATGCTTTGTCACGAATGAATGTTTTTGTATAACCCTCCTTTTGTGTGAGAAGCTGCTTTTATTCACAAGCATGGATTCGTGGCACAGGTACCATTTTTGAGGATGGTAATTAATTGCAGGGACGTATGGCAATGAATCTAGGATGTTGAGAGTTTTGATTTCTCCCCCTGGATGACAATTAAAAGTATTGCTTGAGGACAAGCAAGCTTAAGTATGGTGTTTGTTTTGAGCCTAATTTGCCATGTTTTATTCTTACTTTTATATCGATTTCTGCATGCATTTCATACATTTGGGTTAGAATAGTACATAATCTATGTAGTTTATGCTTATTTGCCAAATTATGGAGTCTACATTAGTTTCTGTTTAATTTCGTAGAAATCGAGGCATTTTACATAAATTCAGAGAAAGGACGGAAAGCCCGAAGTCAATTACCGAAAGTCCAAGGTCAAGAAGCAGCAAAAAAAGGACAAATAGAGCAAAGGACGAGAAAGATCAAATCGACACAGTCTGGTCGATGTCGACCAACTTTGGTCGATATCGTGTAAGTCAAGTCGAATTCCAACGAAGTCGAGCAGAGCCACTCGAGGAGCCCAGTCTTGGTCGATGTCGAGTAAATTGCTCGATGTTGAGTAAAGCCGACGAGTCCAGAAGATGCTCGAGCTCGAGTGCGATCCGAGGAAAGAAATCCTACTCGATGTCGAGGAATTTGGTCGACGTCGAGTAGCCCTGTCGAGCAGTCCGAGTCCGAGATCGATTTGTTGCCGAGAAGATAGAATTGCTTGCAAGAGAAGATATACGGAATTCTATCCATCCACATCAAGATCTATCAAGGGAAGAAGGATTTATCCACAACTAGTCCTAGTTTCCTTTTAGATTTATTTCCTTTATCATAATTTTTTATCTTAATGTTTTAGATAGAAAGTTTAGATATAGATAGATATTTCTTTTCTAGATTAGCTAGGAAATGAACACTATAAATAAAGCCTTAGGGGCTGTTTTCTAGGCATTCATTTACACACATGATTAGAGAGATAGCAAGAGAGAGAGAGAGAGGCTTGTGGCCGAGTCGAGTTGTGAACCGAGAGCGGAATTGGCTTCGATCGGTTGTAAGCTTTTGTTTATTTTCATTAATGCAATTTAGTTCCCTTTTATTATTTATGTGTTTCTTCATGATGAAGAGCGAGTAGTCACCCAACTTCTAGGGTCGGGGTGAGCCCGACGGTTGTCATGTAAGGTGATGCGGTAAAGGTATAATCTTTTAATGCGATTTCGTCTTCTATCCCTACGAGCATGATTCTTTCGCGAAAGTTGAAGGTGATTCTTGTTTGTGTTATTGAAGCGAAAGTGATCTTAATGCAACTTGGATTAATTATGTGAAAAAGGGTTAGTAACAATTAGGGTTTATGCGAAAGCCTCTATCTTCCTACCTGTTAATAATGAATGTTATTTGATGAAAAGCATGATCTTTTATGCCTTTATGTGTTATTTGACATGGTTATCGTTGTGGTGTTGATACCCTGATTATTGATTTATTTCATCAATTTCGTGTTTTATCTTGCGAAAAGTTTCGAATTTTTTTACGCTATTTACTCGAGATCGAGCACTGTTGGCCGACGTCGAGGAAAGTTGGTCAACATCGAGTTGGTTAGGTCAAGTTCGACTAGTTTTGCTTTTGGTTTTCGTTTTCTGTTCGTTTCTGCTTTCTATTTTAGTCGACAGGGTAGTGGATGTCGAGTAGCTTACTCAAAGTCGATGACTCTTCTGGTCGAAACTGTGTTGAGATTTGGGACTAAAAAGGCGGGCGCTGACACGCTTTCTCGTGCATCGATCCTGACTGCCTTCTACTACAACGGGAGAAGTCTTGTATTTTTGAGACAGGGAGTCAGTTTGAGTTCATATTTTATTTATATTTTATACTTGACACGTCCTCCTGCAACAACATCTTCCTACAATATCAGAAGAGCAACATGTAAACGAAGCAAAGACCAGAAACCAAGTAATGCAAGCCCTTTTGACCCTAAGAGTGATTCAGATTTAGAAATCAATTAGGCGAGAAAACAAGGCACAATATTCAAGTAATCTTCCCTGTACACAGAATTTTGCAATATCGAAGATAGCAAGTAGAGATTAAATTGCAAAAGAAATAAGCCACAAGTCGGATAACAATGATAGCAAGTAAGAACAAGCGACTAATGTGTAGGAAAAAGAATACAATGTGATGCAATAATAATTCAGCAATATGATGGTATAATCAATGCAATCACAAGGGTAAGCATGTGCACACACTCTGTCAACTATTATCTGACGGTTGCAACTCGGTTCAGAAAAAGAGGGGTGTGACCAAGGCTCCTGTGTTGGCACAGCACAAAATCACACAAAGGGGGTTCTTTTGTGAAGCTTAAAACCAATCAGATCATCTAACAAGTAGCAAATAAAAGAAATAACAAAAGGAAGAGTTACCAACTCAACAATGTAAGGTATGCTATTCTCTTTTCTTTTCTTTTTTTTGAATTTTTATCTCGGTTTTTTTTTACGAAGCTACTGTTATGGCGGCAGAATTTGAGAAAACTAAAAAACAAAAAAAAATAACTAAGCTACGATGATCTAAAAGTAGGGTTCTTTAGTGGTGCAAGTTCATATAATGCTTTAATCCAAGAACCACATTCATAGGCATGATATGTAGAAAAAATGAATAAAAATCAAAACTTGCAATCAAGAACTCAATATCTTCCAAATTATAGATCCAAATAAGAAAATAAACCTAAATAAAGTGCCAAATTTGAAGGGTGAAAAATAAAAATAAAAAATTTATGCAGCGAGAATGGTGAAAAACATGGCATGAAATAAATCACTAAATAAAGAATCAAGAGAGTAAAGAACTTGCATAAACTTGAGATTCCGATACCACTTGATACGTTTGGGATACCCGATCCTTTGCTTGTGGGTGCAGAATCAAGAACCACGTTGTATATTTGCCCGATCTTGCAATGCTCTTTCGATATCTCCTGATTGAACAAATTAATCAATTTAATTAATAAGCTAATTAAAGCGACGAACTAAACTTACAACAACTAAAACAAAGAGCGACGGAAAGAGAGAAGCGGGAGAAAGCCGGAAGCGCGGCACTGGGTGCGCGGGCGTTGAGCACGTTCGCTGGGAGCGGACACGGGAGCGTAGGAGCGAGGGCTCCTCAGGGCGCGGAGCCGCGTGTGAGAGCGAGGGGACGAGTGCGAGAGCGAGGTACCGAGGGTGCCGGGGAAGTGTGAGCGCTTGCGCGCCCGGGAGCCAGGTGACCCGCACTCGCTGCAAGCGAGGACGGACGCGAGCAACGCCAAGGGCTCCGGTTCTCTTTTCTTGCGACGGTTTGGTGTTTAGGGTTGTGTTGGTTTTAGGTTCGGTGAGGTTGAATGGAGATGACGGCGATGATGGTTGAATGGGTGCCGAAAGTAACTTGATCACAAGAGCAATGGAAGCTTTTGGGATTGAAATCGAAGAACCCTTTTAATCCTTAAAAGGGGCTCCTCAATTCTATTCAATCTAATTAATTCAATGGAACTACAATGTTTAAATAGAAAAACTATGAACCAATTCCACCTTGCAAGAGTGGAGGTTTGGTTTCTTAAAGATAGAATTTTAATCCTAAAGATAAAGCAAACTTAGAAGATAAAACTTAGTGGACTAGACTTCTATCTAGAGTAGATATAATCTTCCACATTATTAATCTTAGTTACATAAAATAACGAAACTAATGAACAAAAGAACCGGACCACACAAGAGGACTCGACAAGCCCATGGTCTTACTCGACATAGGTCATGCTCCACTCAACATGTCTTTGGTTGCACTTGACATATGTTGTGACTGAGTGTCCCATGTGTGTGTCGAGTGTGTCTTCAAGGCGGATGTTGACGAGTCTTCATGAGCTCCGTTTGTTGCATCTTGAATTCTCTTGGCCCTTGCACGAGTGATAGGACCATCGAATGTAACCTTCATGTTGTCCTCAATGTCACCAGGAGTCATCGACAATTGCACTACATCAGAACTCCATGCATGTTCCACGATCACAAAGTGAAAGACATGGTTGGCTGGGCTGCTTACCACCTCACCACAAGCGTGTTCGAGAAGGGGTGTCGCACCCTCTGGCAAATGAACTGTGAGGTCTGGGAGTACTAGCTGATATTGAGCCAGAGAAGTGGGCCATCTCTAAGGATGGGAGTGGGGGGCGAGATATGGTTTGATGACAACAAACTTATCTGAGGTTTTTAATGGTGTTCTAAAGGGTGGGAGGAGTCTTCCAATCATATCTCTTGTTCAATAGACATTTTATATGGTGAACAGTTACTTCGTGTAGAAGAGAGGGGACGCTGGCACTCGCATCTCGGGCGGTTTCCCACCGACGGAGGCGACCGATAACAAGATAGCAGCAGTGGTTGAAGCTCCAAGAAATGCACACGTCATATCATTTGATTTGCATAAAGGAATATTTGAGGTGATTTTGAACCCGTGGGGGTCACAAGGTATGCGAAGTGGGCTGTCGTACATAGTGAACTTACGTCGTAGGACATGTGCATGTGCAAGTTTGAAGTTGTTGAGGATACCATGCGCACATGTCTTGGCGGTTTCCAGATCTCAGAGCATTTCCTTCGAGCCATTAGTAGAGAGGTACTTTACAACGGAGTTATACTGGTTGACATACCAAGCAACATTTATGCCAGTGGGTGAGCCATTCAACTGGCCAGAAGTGGGAGGTCCCATGTTAGTCCGCGATCAATCGCGTCTGCGAGATGTTGGGCAAACCCCATCACGAAGGATTCAGAATGAGATGGATTTAGGAGTCCCAGGTCAAGTGCGTTGTGGCAACTGTATAGGTTAGGGCACTACAGAAGAAGTTTAAGTTATAACCATCACGTGGTAGTTAGGAGCAACTTCTTGATAAACCCCCGTCGGCGCAGTCATAGGTGGGATAATGAGGCGTCTGGTGATACGTGTGTACCAAGCCATATATTGTGAAGTAGCCTCATCCTCATCGTCCACCTCAGCTACGGCTTGAACAGAGTTTTCCCGCTCATTCCACAATTGGATCCATTTTGTATGAACCTGGGTCCAGTTGTGGTGGGATTTTCCCTTTCGATCCCTCTTGTGCAATGCCTCATCATATCCACACGCTGGGTGACCACATGCACATCCCCAAACTGGTGGGAAACACGCTCTAGATGGTGCTCCTCTACAATCTCGAAGCATATGAGAGGTGTGGTAGATCGTCAGATATTCTCATCTTCTTGACAGATGGGTGCATGGTGAGCTAGCACGTCGCTGGGGTAGGGTTCCACACAAACGGGATTTTAATGTAGTGCAATTGACTAATTAAGATTGTTGGTCATTCTAACATAAACGATGATGAAAAGTAATGAAAAATCTGACTAACCTGATCAGAAGTTTGGCGATCGAATGCATCGCGGTAGTACATCAACGTCTTCGTGGTAGTTCCGTATGAGTATGAGCAATGAAGCCATCTCATAGCTAAAGAATCCTCCCCATCTGCAAATCGGGAGCTAAATGGGTGATGCTGGGAACCATAGCATGTTTTCTTCCTAGCTTCTCGCCTTCTCGCCCTTCGAATTGAATTTTGGTCGTCACCTTCACCAAGTGGGATAATGCAGGGTGGTCTACTAATGGGTATGCGCTCCCATGCCCAAAACTGGTGTTATTGTAAATTTAATATGTTAACAAGTTATAGAATTTGAAAAAACAGACAATGAAGTGGTTGTCAAACCTGCAATAAGATGACGGTGCCTACGATCTCAACTTTCTCCCATTTTGTAGCTCTACAAAGCTGTCGATAGAGGAAGGCCAATGTTTCACTGCCCTAACTGTACTAGCTAGCAGCCTCCAAATCCGCTAGCAGTGGGAGGTACAATAATTGCACTTGACCGCCACTATTATCAGCGAACAGGACACCTCCCACTAGCAGTAGAATGTATGCCCTAGCTTGGCATTGCACTGCATGTTCCGCCGCAAAGTCGACGAGATGGGACATATGATGTTTGGGTTGACAACTAGGTGCAAATTCGATGAGATGGGAGAGATGATGTTTATGCGCTAGTTGTTAGGGACTTCATGCTACTCACCCTCATGTTAGATTTCAGGGAGTTAGATGGTGTTATCGACAATTTCTACCAATCTAATTTTGTTTTTCAACCGATCCTAGAGTAATCTGCATAACCAATTTGCATTATAATAAACAACCCAATGATCATGGAATTACCATTGTTGCAAACAATGTTTTAAAAAACGTTTGGTGGGTGCTTGAAAGTAGAGTAGGGTTAAGGGTCTAGGCAGGGTGTAGGCAGGGTTTAGGCGGATCTTCATAGTCTAGGTAGGTTTTGACAACCTTGACGACCTTGGCGGTGGGGTGAGGTCAAGGGTTTATTAGGCAGTAATCTAGAAGGGTCTTAAAGGGTTTTTAGAATAGTGGTTACGAATGTGAGTGAAACTATATTCATCATTATTATTCATCAAGCAATCACTACTACTTTAGTTACTTAATGCTTTCTTCATACTGATTTACTACTTTGTTCCTTTGGTTGCCATTACAGTTAGGAAATCGTACGTGCTCTATGTGGGATTGACCCCATCCTTGGTTACGAATGTGAGTGAAACTATATTCATCATTATTATTCATCAAGCAATCACTGCTACTTTAGTTACTTAATGCTTTCTTCATACTGATTTACTACTCTGTTCCTTTGCTTGCAATTACAATTAGGAAATCATACGTGCTCTATGTGGGATTGACCCCATCCTTGTTCACTATACTAAAGTTAGTTAGTTAATAGGTTTGGGTATTACTATTTGGGGATTGAACCACGACATTCACGTCCATAAAATTTCTGGCGCTGTTGTCGGGGAGTGCCGATTTTTCTTAAGTGTGTTTGTTAGCAATCACATAGACGATGAGGTTCGTGCTAAATAAATAAAATCTCATACACACGATATAAAGGTAGAAAATAACTAAATGGGTCGTGTGTACATTTTGGGGCTGCAAACAAGAATAGGCTCGTAAAGTTCCTTCGTTCTCGCAACCAAGATCGGGTTGAGCACATGATCGGTCTAAAACCAACACAGCAAGCGTATAGTGTCGATTGTAGAATATTGAGTGTTGAATTCACGAGAACTGTGTGAATATCAATTATATAACCTCAACCAATTTACTAAGCCAAATAAAAGCAATAATTTTGAGTAATTTCTAAAATTAAGAAATAAAAAAAAGACAAGTTTTATGAAAAATATATGATGGAAACATTTCAGAGTTATGGTTCACCGCAATAATGCATCATCGACAGATCAATTTGATTTTTCGGCCTCAACAAATTAAAAAGCGATATTTGTAGATAAACTATCTAAGTTTATTATTACTCAACATGCGCTTTTCATAATAAATATCTCCAGTTTACTCACTTATCACTTAGCTTACATATGTTGCAGAATTCATCAAGTTGAACCTTTAAACACTTGGACTCTAGCAAGAAAATTGATCAAAAATTAGCCCACGCGATCTGGGTAACCAATTCAAACCTAGGTTATTCGATAGCTTATTATTCCTCAAGAGAACTAAGTAGATTTCTCATAAGCAATTACTTGTTTAATCCTAGTTTTCCAATAAAGTTATAAACTTTATATATTTATCCAATCTCAGTTCGCAGTTTTAATTCACACGTTGAACATCAAAAGGATTTTAATTAATATCAATGAATCAGATGAAATACTCAAGGATTAAATCAAATAAATAATAGAATCTATTCATGCACTCATAACGCACATGTCTATCTCAACATCGTTGGGATCATCACAACACCAAAACAAGAAATTTATCTATACATAATTTCAGATACAATCAAAGAAATCATCATTAGAAAATATAAAATTATATTAAAAAGAATTAACCTAAAACCCATCAAAAGAATCTCCGAAGGCAACTACTAGAAAAGCCTAAAACTATCATTATCTGAATTGATGGAATTAAATCGAATTGAACATACTCTCCTAAAACCTAACTGATATAAGGAATTTATAAGGCTAACAAGATAAAATATCCTTAAATGAAACTAGATAAAATACTATAAGATAAATAATAGATCCAGATAGAAAGTCCACCGAAACGGCACAAGCATTGACTTGACTGAGGTGAACATCGACTCGACATACATGGGCGTCGACTTGACGTGTCGTAAACGTCCTTTCATCGAGATCAGGTAGTACTCGATGAACCTCGACTTGATTGAAGCACATATCAACTTGATGGATGCAATGTTGAATCGACATGTCATAAGAATCACTATATCAACCTAGCAACAAAAGATTTCGACTCGATGGAGATTAATGTGGCCTCGACATCTCATGGTCTAGAACATTTCATCGCTTTTGTCATGATATAACCGGCCGAATTTACAAAAACACTCAACATGAAATTTGTGTATCTTTGAATTAGCTTTTCAAAAGGCTATAGAACGACTCAATCCAACTTTTTTAGATTTCAAATGACTTATTTTACTAAGACGTTGTCAAGTAAGAACTGTCAAAAAATTGTTGACTCAACACTAAGCCTTTCTTAGCATGATCCTTAGCACTCGAGATTGGTATGCAAGGCTCTTTCAGAGTCCGAACATCTCAAATTTGGCTTTAAAGAATCTTATTCCATTGTGATTCCAAAATGACATTGAACAACCTCTACATTACCTCATAAAACACAAGTGCAGATATCTATTCTAAAAACAAAACAAAAAATATATAAAAGACATGCAAAACATATAAGAATGACTAAAAATTGACTCTAAATTATATCTTATAAAGTGTAGAATATGATGATATCAACACACTAACTCTCCACACACCGACGAGTGTTCGCAACCCGCGATACATGGGAACGTGGAAGCTATCTCCATGAAGTTGACATTTGTCCCTTCTCGAGGACACTTGGTCTAACCAAAGGACACATGTCAAGCATGTGGGGCGAAGTTCATGACAGGAAACTCTGGTCAATGCCTATAAATAGGAAGGTAGAGCAATGGTGCCAGGGTCGGTTTTTGGAAAATGAAATGGCTTAGGCCAAGTTCCATGGATTTGAGAGCTTTTCCAAGCGGGAGTTGTGTTGATTCATATGAACCGACACGTGTTGAGCCGGTATTCGGCCGAGGGGGGACCGTATGAGAACTGAACTTCCTCAACAACCTTTTAACTTATTGGATTTGGTCTTATCACTCACGTATCTTATTAGCACGCTAGAGCTAATCTTATCGCTCACACAGCTTATTAGCACGTTAAAGCTGATCTTATTGCTTGCACGCCTTATTAGTGTGCTAAACCTGATCTTTATGACCCACATAGCGTCATAGCATGTTGGAGCCGATCTCATTAGCATATTGTAGCTGATCTTATCACTCGTGCAGCTTATTAGAGTGTGTAAAGGCCTTGATTTTCAAATCATAAATTTCAGATAAAGAAATTAAAAATCGGATTTACATAAGATATTTCAAGGAAAATTCATCCTCAAACTAACAGATCTTATCACTCCTCTAGGCTCCGAGCCTAGACTCACCACCGCGAGTCAGATCTAAGCCATGGAGTTCTGTCTCGCTGCGGCAAGTAGCCCCTGGTTTCGCGGCGAGTTAGTTTCCAGCGTCGACACGGCAATATCTCCTCATAGGGGTGAGACCCCCTCTCATGGGGGCGAGTTAGTTTCTCGCGACCGCGACACTCCCATCTCGTGGGGTGCTCGCTGGGTGTGTTTTGCCACGGCGAAATCATGTTTTGCCCTGGCAAAACACCCCTTTGCCAATGGTTTTGACTTGGTAACTTGGGGATCTTGCTGAATGTTTTCAAAAACAGGATTTTATGGTTTTGGGGATTTGATATGACTAACTTGACGCTTTCAACTCGGGTTTTGGAAAATGAATTACGAACGTTTTTAATGGTCGGAAGTCCTAGTTATTTGACTTGGATTTTCAAACGGTTTTGGAAATAACTTGGGGATTTGACTTGTTCGGTGACTGACTAGCATGATAATATGAACGTGTGACTAATACCATATATGGATGACTAATAGCATGTATGCGTGACTAATGGTATGATATCGTACTATTGAGTTATGGCATGAGTAGTGTCTTGCGGAATGTTATGCATGATGAGATGTTATATAACTGTATAATCTGATGAGCATGCGAATTGGCTAAGTATATTATGGACTTTGTTATAATCTAATGAGTTGGATAATGATATTATGAGATGGTTGATCATGACGAGTGGAAAGTATGGTTGATGCGAGTTGTTTATCTATCTGATTGTGTGATGCATGTGATATATGTCTTAGAGTAGCTATAGAAGTAGACTCATTATATCCTCGTTATCTATCTGTGGTTGTGCTTGTTGTGTGCCGAGTCTACTATTTTGTCGCTCTGCTTAGCTAGGTAAGTTTCTTCGGAGCTTACTCAGATTCAACAAAACCACTTCTCTACTTATATGTGCATGATATACTAGTTGTTGCATAATCATAATAGCATGCCATGTTGATGCAGATCAAGATGGCCTTTTGTGGGTCAAACAATGATCTTGATCCAGGCGAGCTCTCAAGACCGATTCGAGGACTATTGATGGCGAAGAGTGTCATCCTCAAAAGGAAGAAGAAGGCTCCACCATGGAACAAGGTCCAAAGGAGCAAGGTGAGCTAATGTTCAAGTTTGTGTTCGTTCTTAATGGGTTGACAGCATTTTGACGTCTCAGTAAAACGGATCGTTCGGAGTCCATATTTATCGGATGGGATTGTGCCATACCTTGTTGGAACGAGGACGAAAAGATATACAACTTTTCTGTTGAAGGTTTCTCTAGAATCAACCTTGAGAATGACCGAAATTCATCATCTTTACCGCTGTCACTGTTTGGACGAATTTCCACATATTTATTTAGTTAATTTCGAATTTTAATTAATTAGATATATTTATTTTATACAATTAGGAAATAATAAGGTGGAAGGAAAATATCTCATCTAGGTAATTCTTTTTCCACCAAGTTGTTAATTTCCTATCCTTAGTTAGTTTTAGTTATCTTAGGAAAGATTTACATATCTTTAGATTATTTGATTTATCTTTAGTTACCAAAAATGTATCTTTTGCACAAAATAGAATTGGTCTATTGTCTATTTAAACTCATGTTTTACATTCAATAAAAATTAGATTGGAATTAATATTGAGGAACTCCTTTATGGATTAAAGGGTTCTTCGATTTGCCAATCCAGAGGTTCAAACTATCTTATGTTCTTAATCACCTACGACACTTACACAAATTCCCCACATTCATACGTCAATCACCCAAACTCCAATTACATTTCAATCCAATCGGCATTCACCTAAACACAAACCCAATTCCAGAAATCCGTCGCCATTAGCTCAGAAACGTCGCAAAACAGTCCTTCCCCTCTCGTATAAAATTGTGCTAACTCAAGAGAAATCAAGGAGCTAAGCAAGATCACGTTTTTATTTTAGCAATTGGCCGGCCTAGCTGATAGCTATATATCAATTGGTATTCAGAGACAGGTTATGCTATGCTTTTTGTTTCTTTGAGTTGATGTTATTAATATTTTGATTGGATGGCGTGGGAAATTTGGGGCGACTGGGAGGATGATCCTGATCCATTGGATGGATTTTTTGCTTTGGAACGTGCTAAACAACAACGACGCCAACAAGAGTTGCGTCGGAGAGCTTGGCTACAACAACAAACACTAGAGCGGCAACGCGAGGCCAAAAGACGCCAACTTTGGCTTCAACGTCAAGAAGAAGAACAACGTCAATTGGAGATCGAAGATAAGAGGTGTCGACAACGCTATCAGATTCGGGTTCTCCAACAAAGAGAGGCTGAGGAGGCAAGACAACAAGAGCAGGAGGAGGAACGACGGCTAGAGAAAGAGGTACAATTTCTAGCCGAGATTCAAGCACATTTTGCCGCCTTGGATGCACAACGTCAAGCGAAGTTCGAGGAAGAAGAGGCACGACGTCAAGCCAAACTAGATGCCGAAATAACGGCTATATACAAAGAGGCCGTGGAGGAATTGATGGCCAAGTTCAAGAAGGGCGTGAAGGAGCCTTCTGTTGAAATCGTTGCCACGGATTCAACACAGCGCACTGAACTTGTTTCGCAGATTCCCGTTGACTCCAACATCGGAATTGAGTCAACTCAGTTTTGTTGCGAAGCTGACTCGACGAGCTTTCCAACGGTGGGTCAGAGGCTGCCAGACTCCTCCGGTAAGACCTCCGAATCTACGCTGTAAGTGGACTGCGGTGTTGCGCCAGATGTGGTAGTTGCTTCTGATGACAACAATGAGGACGTTGAGGACACTTCTCTTGAGTTAGCTATTGTACCTCTTGAGAACAATGTTGAGACTTCTGAAGTTCATAGGGGTATTGAGCCTAATGATATTTTTTCTCTTGATTACTCAATGTTCCCTATGACAGGTGTTGTTTTTGAGGTTCCTTTGTCTCGAATTCTGTTGGCGCTATCTCAAGTTGATTGTCAAGGAAGTTACTTTTTTATTGCTGATCCTTCCCCTTTGCTCTTCAATGACTCGATTCGAGGACGAATCGAAGCTAAGAGGGGGAGAATGATGCAGATCAAGATGGCCTTTTGTGGGTCAAACAATGATCTTGATCCAGGCGAGCTCTCAAGACCGATTCGAGGACTATTGATGGCGAAGAATGTCATCCTCAAAAGGAAGAAGAAGGCTCCACCATGGAACAAGGTCCAAAGGAGCAAGGTGAGCTAATGTTCAAGTTTGTGTTCGTTTTTAATGGGTTGACAGCATTTCGACGTCTCAGTAAAACGGATCGTTCGGAGTCCATATTTATCGGATGGGATCGTGCCATACCTTGTTGGAACGAGGAAGAAAAGATCTACAACTTTTCTGTTGAAGATTTCTCCAGAATCAACCTTGAGAATGACCGAAATTCATCATCTTTACCGCTGTCACTGTTTGGACGAATTTCCACATTTTTATTTAGTTAATTTCGAATTTTAATTAATTAGATATTTTTATTTTATACAATTAGGAAATAATAAGGTGGAAGAAAAATATCTCATCTAGGTAATTCCTTTTCCAGCAAGTTGTTAATTTCCTATCCTTAGTTAGTTTTAGTTATCTTAGGAAAGATTTACATATCTTTAGATTATTTGATTTATCTTTAGTTACCAAAACTCTATCTTTTGCACAAGATAGAATTGGTCTATTGTCTATTTAAACTCATGTTTTACATTCAATAAAAATTAGATTGGAATTAATATTGAGGAACCCCTTTATGGATTAAAGGGTTCTTCGATTTACCAATCCAAAGGCTCAAACTATCTTATGTTCTTAATCACCTACGACACTTACAAAAATTCCCCACATTCATACGTCAATCACCCAAACTCCAATTACATTTCAATCCAATCGGCATTCACCTAAACACAAACCCAATTCCAGAAATCCGTCGCCATTAGCTCAGAAACGTCGCAAAACAGTCATTCCCCTCTCGTATAAAATTGTGCCAACTCAAGAGAAATCAAGGAGTTAAGCAAGATCGCGTTTTATTTTAGCAATTGGCCGGCCTAGCCGATTGCTATATATCACATGTAGTACCATGCTTAGGACTTGTACTCATGATGAGTATTCCTATTCTATATGTGTTTGTAAACAAAACGAATGTTATCTATGAAGTAACTAGAGTCTTTGCTTGAAATACCCCAAAGTGTTTTTAGGTATTTCAGTTTTAATTAAAATAAATAAATTCTCTTTATATTGAATTAGGCAAAAATAAGTTGAAGTTAACATGTAGTAGTGCAAATAAAATATATTATATAGAGTGTTAGAATAATTATGTGATTCTATGAAAATGAAATGAATGAATTTACTTAAATAGGTTAGAAAAATAAAATTTTCTCAAATAATATGTATATATTATTATGGTTAAAATAACGGTCAACTAGTTAAAATACTTACCCGTTAATTTTCGACCAAAGGAAACGGGTCATCAGACAGATCCGGTCCAAAAACCTTCGGCGCAGCTCAAGGAGCTAGCCCAACCGGTTGTCATCCTCCCCATGCACATCACATTCCATTTCAAATTATTCTCCTTCCTTCTCCTCACATCAAGGTGATTTCTTGCCTTATTTACGAGCACACAATCCCATATATAATCACATGTTTTGATTGTTCAAATCCGAAAATCATATTCCAGCCTACTCATTTACATCCCACGCTCATCCTAACGCTCGCTCAGTCATCCTCTTCATCAGTCCCAAAGAACTCATCGACACACACGATTTCCGTTCGTTCCGGTCGTGCTCGATCACGATTTCGGCGACAACAGAGCCCACGAACACAACCACAGGTCTCCTCCAACACCAAGGAGACGAGCTTGAATTCCCCGACACAGTATCTCGTCGGGAATTGGCTGGAATCGCCTTCGGAAGTTGCTCTAGAACAGTGTTTGACAGCCCCACTATCGAGCCACACCACCACCACTACAACAATCCAATCACACTGATTTCGACGTGTACATGCACCTTGCATCACCCCCTGTCAATCCAAACTTCTTTCTTGCTCATAAACACTTTGAGGCGGTCATACCACAGTCCCGAAGTCGACTGGTGAGCAATTTCTCTCTTTGCAGAAAAGCATGGTTTTTGTTGGCTTAACAATGGTGGATCACACGGATATTTACACCACAAGATCAACTTGCAAGCAGAGGAAAAATAGAGGGATACGAGAGAGTCTTAGAACTCAGATGAAAACACACACACTCTTACTAACTGCCACTTCTCTATTCTTTGATTGAAATTGAAATACATACTCCATACTACTTGATAACTGCTCCACCACTAAGACTAGCACTACTTACACTAACATGACTCCATAACTATAGCTTTAAATGACACACAAACTGACTCCCTAACTGCATTATATTAGCTACTCCTACTTATAAGTTAACTAACTTACCAGACTACCTTAGCATAGGAATTGAATTACATATTTAACACCTCCCCTTAATTCAAGTTTCTCATTCCAATCCTATTCAGAAAGAAATGATGCTTTGCAGAGCTTAGAGAGTTTGTAAACAAATATGCATTTTGATAATTCGTTCCACAAAACCTGAGCACAACTCTTTCCTTATCCACGAGTTCTCGGAGGAAGTGATGCTGCACATCAATGTGCTTTGTTTTTGCATGAAAATCTGGGTTTTTGGTCATTGCAATGGCTGACTTATTGTCACACCAAATCTCCACAGCCTTCGTTTGCTTGCATCCAAGATCAGAAAATAACTTTGCTACCCATAAGACTTGCCTGGAAACTGCACCTGTTGCAACATACTTTGCCTCTGAGGAAGATAGAGCCACGGTGTCCTGCTTTTTTTAGCTCCATGTAATGGCACCTGATCCAAGTCCAAATACAAAACCTGAAGTACTCTTCCTATCATCTATACACCCTGCCTAATCATTGTCTGTGTGGCCTATCAACTTGAAGTCTTTCACATTTTCATACCAAATTCCAAGCTTAAGAGTGACAACTACATACCTCAATATTCTCTTTGTTGCTCCCATCTATTGCTTAGTATAATCATGCATATAACGAGACACTACGCTCACACAATAGGCTATGTCGGGCCTTGTGTGTGTGAGATAGTATAATCCTCTTACTAGACTCCTATACACCTTCTCACCAGCTTGCTCAGTGCCATCAGCCCTCTGCAGCTTCTCATTCATGTTCAGAAGAGTCTGAGCAATCTCACACCTCTCCATACTGAACTTCTTTAGCAGATCCTTGGCATTTTTCTCTTGACATAAGAAAATGCCATCTTCTCTTTGCTTCACTTCCAAACCAAGGAAGTATTGTAAAAAGTTCAGGTCTGTCATTTCGAATCTACTCATCATGGCACTCTTAATCTGTTTTAACGTCTTCTCTGAGTTACTAAAATATATGATGCCATCTACATATAGACACACCACAATGAAATTATCCTTACTTCCCTTCTTGACATATAAGGTAGGCTCATTTTCACTCCTTTCAAACTGATTTTCAAGAAAGAACATGTCAATTTTACTGTACCATGCTCTTGGGGCTTGTTTCCAGCCATATAGTGCCTTCTTCAACTTATACACCTTAATCTTTGCACCAGGTTTGATGAAACCTTGAGGTTGCTTCACAAATACCTCCTCCTAGAAGTCTCCATTTACAAACGCCGACTTCACATCCAGCTGGAATACAGGCAATCTCCACTGTGCTGCAAAGGCTAACAGAACCCTCATAGTTTCAAGTCTAACCACTAGAGAGAAGGTTTTTTCGAAGTCTATGCCTTTTTGTTGTGCATATCCCTTTGCAAACAACCTAGCTTTGTGCTTCTGTATACTCCCATCAGAGTTGTACTTAGTCCTGTAGACCCACTTGAGCCCTATCACATTCTTTTCTTGAGGCAAATCAACCAGCTCCCAAGTTTCATTTTTCTGTATGGATCTCAGCTCTTCTTTCATAGCTTCTTGCCACAGGCTCTCATCTTTTGCATCATCAAAGCCAGTAGGATCAGAGACAATCAAAGCTAAGTCATAACTTGCATAAATCTCAGCCAAAAACCTAAACCTCCTTGGAGGTGACTCACTGGAATCACTTGATGAGCTAGAGGAAGATGAACCTTGATCACTGGATGAGCTAGCCAAATCTGATGGCTTTGAGGGAGTTCTTGGATCAGAATTGTCACCATCATCATTGACATTACTGGGTTCAACTTCTTCACTTGAGCTTTCCATGGGAATCACATTTTCTCCCACATTTCCACTCTTCACAGACTCCCACTTCCACTCATCTTCCTGATTAAATACAACATTCTTGCTTATAATAATCCTTCCACTCTTTGGATTATATAAATTGTATGCTTTAGACTGTGAAGCATAACCAATGAAGATGCACTTCTCAGCTTTGCATCAAGCTTTTGCCTCAAATTTACTAATGCATAAGCTGCACACCCAAACACTGTTATATGATCAACACCAGATTTCACTCCTCTCCAAACTTCATGAGGATTTTTGTTCATAACTGCCTTGGTTGGTGAAATATTTAGTACATACACGGTTGTTGCTACAGCTTCACACGAAAATTGGCTAGGAACATATTTTGCTTTCATCATGCTCCTAGCAATTTCCACCACTGTTCGATTTTTTCTTTCAGCTACTCCATTCTGTTTAGGAGTATATGGTGCAGTTTTCTCCCTTCTAATTCCATGCTCAAGACAAAATTCATTGAACTCTCTTGACAAAAACTCTCCTCCTCTATCTGTTCTAAGAGCTTTCACCTTCTTTCCAACTGATTTTCAGCAAACACTTTGAATCTCTTGAAGTTTAAGAAAGCTTTTGATTTGAACTTCAAGAAAAATACCCAACTCATCCTACTGACATCATCTGTTATGTGCAAGAAATACTTGCTTCCTCCCATTGACTGAGTTTGCATTGGCCCGTAAAGATCAGCATGTAAAAACTCTAGGCACTCGGTTGCTCTCCATGATGAACCACTTGGGAATGATCCTCTGAGTTGCTTCTCATACACACTATTAGGAGGTAAACTAGTTATCAAAATAAATCAAAATAAACCAACTCCCTATCCAGGAAAATAAAATACAAGAAACCTTCTCGTCGTAGTGGTAGGGTATTCATGATCGCATCCACAAGGAAACGTGTCGGCGCTCGCCTTTTCAGTCCCAGAATCATCTCGTTTCGACAAGCAGAAGTCCTCGACGTCGAGTAAAGTACTCGATGTCGACTACCTCAGCCGATTGAACCTGCAATACAGAACAACAGAAACGAAAACCAAGCAATGTCGAGTAGGAGACTCCTCGACGTTGACCAGTTGTAGTCGAGATCGAGTGTGCTGTAGAGTAAAAACTTGACCTTTGCGAAATAAAATAAAGATGGAAACAACACCAAATCGGGGGGAATTAATTCAGTAAGATAAAAGCTTCCAGAATCGGGGTTTCAACGCCACAACAATAACCATATAAGAATCATACTAAAGGTAATAAAGATCATGCATTTTCATCAAATAACTGTCGTTATTAACAAGTAGGAAGATAGAGGCTTTTGCATAAACCCTAATTGTTACTAACCCTTTTCACATAATTAATCCAAGTTGTATTAAGTTCACTTTTGCTTCAATAACATAAACAAGGATCACCTTCGACTATCGCAGAAGAATCATTCTCATAGGGATAAAAGACGAAATTGCATTAAAAGGTGTACCTTTATCGCATTACCTTACATGGCTACCGTCTGGCTCACCCCGACCCTAGAAGTTGAGTGACTACTCGCTCTTCATCATAGAAACACACATCAATAATTTCAAGAAACTAAATTGCATTAAAACAAAACAAAGCTTACAACCGATCGAAGCCAAATCCGCTCTCGCAAACAAACACCTCTCTCGGCTCCGGCCTCTCTCGAAAACTCCTATTCTCTATCTATGGTGGAACACAATTGCTTGTGGATTGGATTGGATGATTCCTAAAATCAGCCCCTAAGGCTTTATTTATTGTATTCAATCCTCGCTATCCAAGGAAAGAATATTCTATCTATATCTAAATCTATCTATCTAAAGCTTTATGATAAAACCTGGAAATAAAACATATAAATCTCTAAGGTAAGTAAGACTAAAGTGGATAAATATCTTTAACTTGATGGATTTCCCACGTGACTTGGTGTAGAAGCAAGCTCAACAACTCGGATTCCCTTCGATTTCGACTCGGATTGATGTTGGAAAGTACTCGACATCGAGTACTGTAGTCGACGTCGAGTAGGTGTCTTCTTCTCCTCGAATTCTGATTGATCTCGACTAGGATTTGTACACTCGATGGGTACTCAACATCGAGTAAAGTCCTCGACGTCGAGTACATTTCGTCGTCTCGAGTGGTTCTGTGCTCGGCTCGTGCTCGATCGCATGTGATGAAGCTGAGGTCGACCAAAGTACTCGACATCGACTAGGTGTAGTCGACGTCGACTAGTCATGTTGAGTGCTTTCTTCCTTATTTTCTGCTCTATGCGTTCTGGTTCAGTTGCTACTTGACCTTGGACTTCTTGTATTCGACCTCGAGCTCTTTCATGGTTTCCTTCCTTCTCCGAACTGTTGTAAAACGCCTTGATTTCTGCGAAATTAGACAAAAACTAGTGTAGACTCCATAATTTGGCAAATAAGCATAAATTACATAGATTATGTATAATTCTAACACAATGATATAGAATGCATGCAGCAAACGATATAAAAGTTCGTGTAAAACATGGCAATTTAGGCTCACAACACATACAACCCTCACTAAACTCAAGATCATCAACTCTAGGCAATCCTTGAACCATTGCCTTTGTGCTCAACAATTTCTAGCTTTGCATATTCAAGTGCCCATATCTCTGGTGCAACAGTTTTGACACAATTTCAAGCTTTCCTGACATTTAAAGCCAAATCCAGGGGAAACATTTGGTTTTTTGGTCATGGATACTGTTAAGAGGAAAATAAAGTATGAAATAAATATCAAATAACAATTCCAACCGACTCCCTGAACCATGCAAATAAAAATTACAAGACTTCCTCCCGCTGTAGTGGAAGGGAATCAGTATCGTGTCCACAACGAAACGTGTCAGTCCTCGCCTTTTCAGCTCCTAAATCCTCTCGAAATCGACTAGCAGAAGTCCTCGACGTCGAGTAAAAGTACTCGATGTCGACTACCTCAGTCGAGTAAACCTCCAAAGCTGCACCACAGAAGCGAAAAAAGAGCCTACATCGAGTAAAAAGTACTCGACGTCGACTAGGGGGTACTCGATGTCGACTAGTCTTAGTCGATCTCGAGTGCTCGTCAGTGCAGAAATCGTAAATAAAAATAGAACAGAAATGGAAATAAACACATAATTGGTGGGATTGAATTCAATAAGACAAAAGCTTCCAGAATCGGGGTTTCAACACCACAACGATAACCATATAAGAACAATGCTAAAGGTATAAAAGATCATGCCTTTCATCATATAACTGTCGTCATTAACAAATAGGAAAATAGAGGTTTTTGCATAAACCCTAATTGTTACTAACGCTTTTCACATAATTAATCCAAGTTGTATTAAGATCACTTTCGATTCAATAACACAAATAAGGATCACCTTCGACTGTCGCAGAAGAATCATGTTCATAGGGATAGAAGATGGAATCGCATTAAAAATTGTACCTTTATCGAATTGACTTACATGGCTACCCTCAGGCTCACCCCGACCCTAGTAGTTGGGTGATTACTCGCTCTTCATCATAAAAACACAAATCAATAACATAAAGGAACTAAATTGCATTAAATCAAAACAAAGCTTACAATCGATCGAAGCCAAATCGCTTTCGCTTTTCACCTTACTCGGCCACAAGCTCCAAAATAAAACTTTAAATTGCCTAACTAGTGTTTGCTCAATTGCTTGAGGGAAGAGTGATTTCTAAAACCAGCCCCTGGGGCCTTGTTTATAGTTTTCAATCTCGGCTATCCAAGGAAAGAATAATCTATCTATATCTAAAACTATCTATCTAATGGATTAAGATAAAACTTGGTAAATAAAATAAATAAATCTCTAATGGAAATATCTAATGTGGATAAATGTTCCTTGAACTTGATAGATCTTCCCATGTCTTGATAGAATTCCACGTGCCTTGGTGTAGAAGTAAGCCCAACACTCTGATCTCCACTCGATTTCCACTCGGATTGGCCCAGAAGAGTATTCGACATCAAAAAGAGTAGTCGACGTCGAGTAGAACTCTTATTCTCCTCGGATTGTTCTCGAGCTCGACTAGCATTCAGACTCTCGACGGGTACTCGACATCGAGTAGGATACTCGACGTCGAGGACTTTTGTGCTCCTCGAGTGCTTTGCTCTGCTTGACTGGTATTCTGAAGTTGTAGTCGACTAACAGGTACTCGACATCGACCACTTCTAGTCGACGTAGGACTAGTCAACGTCGAGTACTTCTGTCAGCTTTCAACATTCTACTCCATCTTGAAACGCACCTTTCCGAGTCCTCGTTCGTTCGATTGACACATATGAGTATGCGTTGGAGATTCGAGGGTTACAACTCTCATGAACACATCAGAACTTGATTCAAAATTATGAATGGTGAAAAGTGGCGTTTTCTCCAGCTGCACCATCCTATGCTCTTCCTTAGCTTCTCCAATGTTCTCATGACTTTCCTTGAAGCTCCAAAGTGCGTCCGATTTCTGCAAAATTAAACAGAAACTTGTGTAGACCTCCATATATTTCAAATAAATATATACTACACAAATCTCATGCTTTCCCAATATAAAAGTATAAAATATGGACAAAAACCAACATAAAAGATAGTATAAAACATGGTGAAATAGGGCCACATCAGATACATTCACAATAATTTGACATGTCTTCTTCTCTCTAATGAGACAGGCGTCCTCGCCAAACAACAAAGAGTACCCTTTCTCCTGCAGTTGACCCACACTTGAAAAATTGTGGGCTAAGCCAAGCAAAAATTGAACATCACTCAAGGTTCTCTCTCCACTTGCACACACTTGATTGCTATCGTGCTTCTCCCTTCCACTTGCAACATTTTGTCATCTCCATATCTGACTTTGCTCTTTTTGGTATCATCAAGCTCCTTAAACAACTTTCTTGAGCTGGACATGTGGTTTGAGCACCCACTGTCTAGATACCACATGGCATTAGAGCCATGAACAACTTATCTTCATGCTCCACCTTTTTTGAGTAATTTACTGATCTCTTCTTCTTCTCTAGCTTATCCCAACAGTAAGCTTCCTTGTGACCATACCTCTTGCAATGTAACATTTGATGTTACTCCTGCGAGACCTTGAGTCATTACTCTATCCTCTACTTGACTCTCTTCCTTGATCTCTTCCCGATTCGCCATCTTGCCCCCTACCTTGGCCTCTTCCTCCTCGACCTCTATAACTCCCTCTATGACCACCTCTGCCTCTATAACCTCCTCTGTAGCCTCCCCTATTTCCTGAGCCATCAGACTTGCTCTTAGAAGTTTCTTCCTTTACTTGAAGTAACTTCTCATCCTTCTGCTCAATAGTTCTGCTAAGTCGATCTTCATGTGCTTGCAGTGAACTTGTCAACTCTTCAAACCTATAAACTGACAAATCATTAGACTCTTCAATGGCCGCCACCACATGATCAAACTTCCTAGTGAGACTCCTTAGCACCTTACTCACAATTGTCTCGGTGTTCATATTCTCACCATATGACCTCATGTGATTCACAATGCCTGACACATGAGATAGATACACTTGCACATTTTCTTTCTCTTGCATCACTAATGTTTCAAATTCCCTCCTAAGTGACTACAATTTCACCATGGTAACCTTTCTATCTCACATGTACTCCTGCTTTAGCACTTCTGAGGCCGCATGTGTAGTTGTGGAGGCTATAATTCTTGGGAAGATCTCTTCATCCAGGGTAGATTGAATCATGAACAACTCCTTAGAATCCTTCTTTCTCTTTTCCCTTAGTTGTTGATCTGGTTCAGCAGGTTGAGCATCTTCGAACCCCTCATCCACCAAGTTCCACATCCCTTGAGACTTGAAGAGCGTGGACATCTTCAAGCTCCAGAAGTGATAATTAATTCCCTTAAATATTGGTAATTGAGGATTACCAACATTGTTGTTCCCATTGCTCTGCATTTTCGCACAGCAGACTCTTCACTCTGTGTTTCCCTTGTGTTTGAATCCTCACCACACTCAATCCCCGGACAGAAACCCAGCCACACAACTGCGTAAGCTCTGATACCAAATGTTGGCTCAAGAATGGTGGATCACACAGATCTTTACACCACAAGATCAACTTGCAAGTAGAGGAAAAAGAGAGGGATACGAGAGAGTATCAGAACTCAGATGAAAACACACACACTCTTACTAACCACCACTTCTCCATTCTTTGATTGAAATTGAAATACATACTTCATACTACTTGATAACTTCCCCACCACTAAGACTAGCACTACTTCCACTAACATGATTCCATAATTTTAGCTTTGCATGACACACAAACTGACTCCCTAACTGCATTACATAAGCTAGTCCTACTTATAAGTTAACTAACTTACTAGACTACCTTATCATAGGAATTGAATTACATATTTAACAGTTTTTAGTACGTTTTTCTTCATTCCTTCGATCCAAGGGTTGTTGACTCATAAAAATCCTTCCTTTTTAGATCCATATCATAACAAGGGATAATAGATTCGAAATTTGGTTGCTTTCGAGTCTCGTTTGGGTAACATATGTTCCGTTTCTCGCGTTTTCTCGAGTAATGATTGAGTAGTCAACCTTACAATAATATGTATGTCATCTTGAATCAGTTGGCATTCATTTAGGCTCTTGAGATTGCTTGGTTACAGATTTGGGTTTCTTTTGGATGAAATCAAGGGAAAGTTTTCATTTTTTAAAAGTTACCGGGTCATTTCCGTAATTTATGAAAAGTTACTAATGCCCTTATATAAATCTGTAAAATCTCAAGTAGCATATCAAATTACTATCCTCAGCCTCATTGAACCATTTTGTCAAGTTAAGGCAAGTGGTTTGGTTCAATCAGTGCATTTGTGCAACCTTTGTACATTCGTGTCGTTGAGATAAATATGCAACTTAGCTTTGTTTGTTGCTATTTATCGATTCCTTAATCTCACATAGCATGAAAAATCGGGTAATTATAATTTGATCCCGTTATTTGAGAAAATTATATTAAATGCCCGAACTTCCTAAAATCATGATCTGCCCATTTTGTTCCCTTCATGCTAGTTAACTATGTTATATTAATTGTCTTGGATATCCATGCTTTTCATTTATAATATTTCGTGCACCTTATAGTTTTAAAGTGCACAACCTGCCTTTTGTGGTCACCTAGGATGTAATTGTGAATTTGTAATAGGAAAGTATGCTATTGTGTATTGTTATTGCAATATTATTATTGTTGTTATTTTATTATTATTATTATTATTATTATTATTTTTTTATTATTATTATTATTATTATTATTATTATCATTATTATTATTATTATAAGAATAGGAGTTTGCAAAGAATTAGTGGGGAGCCGAGAGACAATCTGGGCCCCCACTTCTTTAGCAATAGAAAACCCCACCCTAGTGAAAATATGAGCCGCATTATGAGCTCCTATATCATGAGCTTGCGCAAATTTCTGGATCCTCTGTAGAAGGGCTATGGTGTCTGCCTCAAGTTCCCCCAATGCAGAAAAAGAGAGGGGTAAGAACCCATAACCAATGGCTTTACACTTATCCTGATACTTGACCCGCTTACGACGAGCCGCCTCGACCACCACATGTCCTGGAACAAAATCAACCATCCCAGATTGCGTCAAAGGGGATGTCCATGTCAACTCAACACAAACATCCATCCCATCATCCCACGTAAATAATGGAAAACGGTAAAGTCGGGTCAAGGTTATGTTATACCTTGCTTTATATACGTCTCATGAGATGCCCATTTGAAATTGCAAATCTCTCCAATGGGTACATATACCTACGGGTAGTAGGTCGTTTGCCCATTATATGCGACCGAGACCGGTATCACTTGTCCTAAATAAATAATGAAGTTGTGTATAATTGTATTATTATTACTATTATGTTGTATATTATTTTATTAAGTGACCCATTTTTCAGTGAAGTTATATCATATTCCTTCCGTACTCGGAATATGATTCCTAGGGTCTTTGGGCCCACATCCCATTCAAACATTCGGTCCTTATGGATCATCCGATTATTCTATCACAGTCAAATGAGTCTTGTATCCAAATAAATAAATCCCTATTTTTATTTTTAGTCTACAGTCACCAATACCCTTTTATAGACATGAGCACGGGTCGGACCCGTCGGGTCAAGGGTCGGGATATCCCTGACCCTAACCCTGACCCTTCCAAGCCATGGGTCAACGGGTTGTGGTGACCCGCCGGGTCAAGGGTCAACCCTTTGACCCGTCAGGTCATGACATGTCATTTAATTTTTTTTAAATTTTTTTTTAAGTTTAAAAAAAAAAAAAAAGAAAGAAGGGCATGGACCGATTTTATAGTTGTTTACGTATCTCTCGGGGAAGAGGAATCAAAGCTCACGTAGTTCTTTACATTCGTTTTGATCCCTACTTAGCTTATCCCATACTAGGACTCTTCTCCTTACTTTGCATCTGAGCTCCTAACCATTGTGTCATCGTCAAGTTCTTCATCCGAGTCTGACTCGATTAAGTGGTTATTATTTTGAATTTGCCTCTCCTCCCTCTTCCAATAGTTTAGGCAAACTTAACCCAGAGTCTCGGGCAAGAGTCTTCTCTAGCTTCTCGCTTAATATTTGACCACATTGGCTAAAACGTCGCTAGAGTTGAGCAAGGAGCGGCGAATATTTGACAAGTGATTGCCTATAGAGTAGGAAATTAGGATCTCTCTAGATGGCTCCGTCATTCTATAATGTTGAATTCCTCTTCCTCTTCACCTCGATTTTTTGAAAAAAAGTAGATGACTCAGTAGGTTCGACCCGTCGGGTTCACGGGTCAAAATCAGTTTGACCCTAACCCTAACGCTTGACCCGCCTCGACCCCGACCCTTGTCGACCCTAACCCGGGGGTCGTCGACCCTTCAGGTTCCCACCAGGTCAAAACCCATCGGGTCCGGGTCGACCCTTGACCCTTGCTCATGTCTACCCTTTTATGGTCAATGGGTGGTAGATGGATTCTTGAACATTTTACTTCCTACTGCTTGCTAGTTGTAAAAAGACTAACCATCCTATTTTTCTTCTCTTGGACGGCTAGGGTCCTTGGTTTGCATACTATATCTCAGCCACTAATCCGCAGGTTTAGGTAAACGGTCTTGAGGCGCCGAAGAATAAAGAAGTCTAATATTTTTGTTCAAATTTTGTTTTAAGGTATAAATCCTTAAAATTTATTGTGCTAAAGTTTATTTATATCCATTGTAACTCTTTCTGACTTTTTGCCCTTTTTGGGGGGAGGATCTAGTTCCTTGCCAACTATCGACCCCGATCTCTTTTCACTTTTTATATTACCAAACCCATCCTAGCCTTCGTCAATCACACTAAAGCAGAGCACCCAACTATGGCAAAGAGCACCCAACTATGGCAACGCCTCCTTAATTAAGGCTTAGGTTATTCAATCCGGCTCGAGACACGTTCGTTGACAAAACACCCGGAGACCTTTCAATAAAGCGAAGGCGAACTGATCAACGAGAAAGAGGCCCTACTCACTACAAAGGAATACACTACAAGATCGAACTGCAGGAATGATTCTCGCTTAGCAAACGCCCTATCACTCACTCAAGCACCCGCTTTCGCTATGTGAAACGAGAGCTCAAGCTCTCACAACGCTCTATCACTCACTCAAGCACCTGCTTTTGATAAGGCATGTTTCCAATAGGCATTATAGATTATTTTAGGTGCATTTGATTACCATATATTCATGTTTTAGTGTTAATTAGATTAGCGCCCGTTTTGTGGAAAAGTTCGGAATCTATGCTATTTCGATGGTTTTATGTAGATTCGTAGATTCGAGGCAAAGAACAAGAGGAACGGAGCTAAGTAAGGCTAAGGCGAGACTTGGGAGAGCTTAAGGAAGAAGTCCCGAAGAGAATGGAACAACCTAAGGAGCAACGGAGCACGAAATCGAGGTCTTAGAGCGAAAACGAGGGCGAGTCGCGAAAGCTGTCCGCTCGGCGAGCTGAACTTGTAACGCACTTTCCGGAGGCCTCGGATGTCCGATCGACGCATATGAGCATGCGTTGGAAAGCTCTTTTGAAGATCTACATAATGGTGTTCTGCTGGATTTTCGCTGACAGTGAATGACTTTCTGCTGCAGCGAATCAAGTCAACAACATCATGTGCGCGAAGGTGTCCTGAGCAGAACTCGCTGCCAGCGAATGGGATCTCGCTGCCAGCGACTGGAGTCAGCGGAAGGATGTCCTGGAACCAGCATGTCTCGCTGCCAGCGAATGGAGTTCGCTGCCAGCGAGTCGAGTCATCCGGGAGCCAGCGAGCAAACACCATCCGCTGCCAGCGACTGGACTCGCTGCTGCGGAAAGGCTTCGCTGCCAGCGGGATGCACCAGTTTGATGAAGACTCGGCTACTCGCAGCTGCGGAAGGAAGGACTCGCTCCAGCGAGTGGGAGCTCTCGCGGAAGCGGAAGGAGTGACTCGCGGAAGCGAAAATGATGGAATCGAAGAAGCGGAAGGAGTGACTCGCTTGAAAAATATTCTAAGGCATGGACATTCGCTGCCAACGAGTGTGGTAGCGAAAATCCAACAGGAGCTTGATTGAGGCCATTCGCTGCCAACGGACATTTTCGCTGCCAGCGGAATTTGACGCTGAATTAAATTTGGAAAGTCTATCTTCTATCTAGTTTGTTTAGGAAGTTTCTATCTTATTTGTCTATCTTTTACCTTGTTTATGCAAGACTTTAGGCTTATAAATAGGATGTTTTAGGGTTATTTTTCAAAAAGGATTCAAGTAGAGAAATCACCATTGAAGAGAAGAAAGTTTAGGTAAGCCATGTTTGGCTAATTTTGTAGTTTCCGCCTACACTTTCGAGACTTGGTTGGTGGTTTGTGAGTTTCTAATTCAAGTTATTTTTCCTCTATAATTCTTTCAACTTCTTTGTGTGATATTTGATTATGTTATTGATGTTATCTTGATTAGCCACCTTGATAATATTGATTTCATGCTAGGATTTAATACTTTCGTATTTGTGTTATTTCCGTAGTAGCACGCATAAGAATGTGGATTCCGTGTTTGAAGCATGATTATGTAGGGAGTTGACATATATCTTAAACATTGATTTACCGTATTTAATTGGTGTTATTTATATGCTCAAGTTCTTGGGATGTTTTGCTATCTCTTTGTTAAATCTTGAGTGTGTTAGGGTTGCATTGAGATGTAAGGGATTAATTGGACTCGTAGGACTTTTAATCAACTTAAACCGAGACGGGAGCAATTCGTAGGAAAAGATAATAACTTGAAGAGGATTCGATGACCAATAAAACCAACCAAAGTCGAGAACTTGTAGGTGGAAACTCTTTTCTTCTATCTTTTATTTGCTTTTGTCAATATTACTTTCTTTTATTTTCATTCATCAAAATCTTTTCTTTTTATATTGATAAATACACAATATTTAGAAATACTTGATTCTCTTGGGTTCGACCCCTTACTTGCATACTATACTAGTTTGTTTGTTTGGGATTTATTTTTTGACGAGGTGAATCAACGACTTTCCCTCTGTCATTTCGCTACGTGAAATGATAGCACTTTCACTATCTGTTTCAAAGAGCTCTCTTGGCGTAAGAGACCGGTTCCCTATCACTCAAGCACCCGCTTTCGCTACGTTAGTCACGCGCTTCGCTTAACGCTTGTGCTAAGGAATTGTGGGTTCTAGTTTGCTTCGTGGTAGTGGTCCATGTGTGAAGAAAGAGGTCCAGTCGAGCTTCATTCACCTTTCTCCTTTAGGCCATAATTAAGATTTCTCTCCAAGTAGGATTTGAACCTACAACCAGTCAGTTAACAGCCGACCGCTCTACCACTGAGCTACTGAGGAATAACTCCCTTAAGGAAGCCGACTCTCGTCTAGCTCGAAAAAGGGGATGACAAGCTAGCCGACCAACCCTTAAGATTGAGCTCCGACTTCTTTATTTCGGCTTCGATGACGTGCGGGCTGCTACATGCCAATCCTCTCTTTGATTCACCGTGCAGCCCGCCTCTAGATGATGAGCCAGAGTGTGGGAGGGAACTGGCTTGCTAACGTTTGACTGACTTGCTTTTAGTCTCTCTTTTGCTTGACTAGGAGCTTTCCTGATAGTTGTTCTTCCGCTTTCCTAGAATCTTTCTTCCGGAAACTCTCACTAACCTCTCTAACTAACATACGGATACAATTTTACTTCACGGCACAGCCAAAAAAGAAGGAGTTGTCTTTTCAGCTGGTTGGCCTTCCTTCGATGACGAATGCCTTCTTTGTCTGAAGTCTACAACAAACAAGTGGGAGAGGCAGGATTCGAACCTACGTAGAAAAACTTCAACAGATTTACAGTCTGTCGCTTTTGACCACTCGGCCACTCTCCTTTTCCCGGGCCGAGGCCCTCCTCAATCAATGGGTTATAAGAAGGAGAACAAGCCCTGAATCAATTAATAAGATGCATCCCTAGGCAAGAGTTTAACTCACACAAATGCCCGGTCAAAGAAGGGCTAGCTAGAACCCTGAAGAAAGGCTTAAAGCAGAGTTTTCTGAGGAAAGGCTCCATCATCAGAAATGGTTCGAGAAGAGCTTCAATCGAAAAAGCCTTATTTTCGCTGCTATTATTCAATCTACTTACATACTTAAATTGGACCCCGTTACTTTGGGATACTTTATTTTAGATGATTGATTTTCATTTAAGTCTTTCGCTAATTTCATATCTATTATATTTTACTTTATATCATCTTTTTTATGGGAGCATGGTTGCATGTCCCTATAAGCCTAAGGCGGTTATAAGGACATTAAATTCCGAGTAATTGTTGGCGCTGCAACATCTCTTCAGTGATCTAAAAAGGGGTGTTACATTGCTAGGGTCATAGCACAGCCCAGTCCCATCGGGTCTCGTCCCAAGTCATTCGAGTCATGAGTAACACCTCTATGAGTAACACTTATATGAGCATGATTATGGGTTGAGCTTGCAGACTTGATTCAATTATATGGTTAATAAATGAATGGAATGCATTCACGAGCTGGTCAGTCTCCACCCTATTGGGAATAGGGGTAGTGATAGGAGAGGGATATGTCACTTGGCATTCTCTGCTAGAGCCCTATTCAATTTCTTCCGCATGTATATATCAACTGCTAGCATGCTTGTGTGTTAAATTATTGTCCTGCGTTAGAAGCATGATATTAGGATTAGTGTATATGTGTGCTTATATGTGGGGAGCAGCCAAGTGTGGGCCTCAATTTGATCCTATGCCCGCTTATGTTTTTAGGCATATATGTGATATGTGTGTATGATGATGATGATGATGATGATGATGATGTATGACTCTATGTGTGATGCATAATATCCGCATCATACTGCTAGAAGGGGATCGATCTTGACCATCGACTCCACCCGAACTGTAACCTGCCAAACAAGAACAAACGAGGTCGGGGCGGGGCTTGTCTCCCCCGGAGGACCCTCCGACGCTCAAGTCAGTCATCGTCCATCATTCATCTGAATATCTCCTCTTATTTATACTCGTCGAATATTAAATAAAAGAAACGGTTACAATAATTAATATAAAAAATCGTTACCGTATTTGATTCGGTCAAAGCTCTTTAATGCACAAAACCGTTACCGTATTTAATAGGTGAAACGGTAACCGCATTAATGTTAGTAAAAGACCATAATGCCCTTGTATTATGATTGCGGGATTTTCCCTATCACAAATGCCCCTCGGGTTTCTTCTTCATGTCTCGATGATGAAGGAAGCTGAAAAAAAAAACACATGACGAAGTTTTTCAAGTGAGTGACGATTTTGCCGTAAATGGCTATCGTTGACCATAAGTTACGATTCTTTGATCGTTCGTGGCGATAGTTGACCATAAGCGGTGATTCTTTTCGGCCTTAAGTGGCGATTTCGTTGGCCTTAAGTGGCGATTTCGGGGTGGCCGTAAGTGGCGATTTCGGGGTGGCCGTAAGTGGCGATTTCGGGGTGGCCGTAAGTGGCGATTTCGTTGGCCTTAAGTGGCGATTTCGGGGTGGCCGTAAGTGGCGATTTCGTTGGCCTTAAGTGGCGATTTCGGGGTGGCCGTAAGTAGCGATTCTTTCATTGCTTTTGTAGGTCCGATATGTTGTCGTTCGTGAACACAATTGCATTTGTATTCCTAAACCTGAAAACAATGCATTTCAACATAATTCATGATCAACCAATTAGTAGGTTTATCAAATTTCTTGCCCCTTACGCAATTAGCTTGCCCCTAGTATTGAACAGTGCCCCAATGCGTGTTGTTCGTAACACTAGGTCTCGTGGGCATACTGTTTGTAATACCCGAATTAATTCTTCTTTTCTGTAATCCTTATGCACACCTTTTCTATCACCCATGAAGAAACATACAACTGCTATATATAAACTAGCTAGGTTAATTAATTGCTTCAAATAATAGAATGTCTAGAGCGCATGCATAAAGTGTTGGTCATCTTCGTATCAAAATAATTGAATCATCAAAATAAATCAAGATGAGAGATAGGATACTTATCATTTTCATATCGACCGGACTCCTTTAACAATCAATTAGGAGTTGGGGTTAGGCTCTCGAGGTCGGCGATAAAGTTTTGACGTCCCAGTCGACATGTGCCTGCCGAAGGGCCTGAACACAGCCATGCTTGCTAGAGGGAAAGCGTATCGGACCGGGACAAAAGTCTAACGATGGACCGGAGATGGTACGGGTGATGCACATCCATCATCGCCATAAGAATCATCTGACATATGTCGATCTCAATTCCTTCGGATATGCTCCATTCAATAGTGAGACTTGAATTCGCGTTGTCCTCGGGGAAACACTCAATGCTTGTTGCCCATAACCCTTTATCAACACCTATTCAAGAGCACAACACCAGCGAAGCAAACAAAAACAAAGTAGAGGGTGCACACGACTATCGAAACAACCAGAATAAGAACAAGGTTAACTCAATTCAAACTCATTCATGCCTTGTACGGTAGAATCGCAAAGAATCGAATGGACTCAAGGAGGGTAGACTAGCATGTGGACTTAAAGCATATACACATACATTTATGTCTCCAAACCAAACAATACTCTAGTGTACTAACCAACACAAAAATCAATGGTCAAATAAATATATCAAATATTGAGCATAAAAAAGGAGTATAAACTCTCCTTTAAATCTAAACCGATCATGGAAAGTTACGAAGAGTAAGTGACCACCAATAATACCTATAGCCTCAAAATTTCTGAACCCATTCCCAACCGACAGACTTTTGAACCCAACACCGATCACCTCAAAACTATCCATTTGAGTGAATTCATATTCAAGTTAAATCACAAAAGACAATTTCTTCAAGCTCCTCAAGCAATCAACAAATTGGGCAACCGGTGCGCCGATGATTTGGCCAACAGATGAGCATTAATTTTAAATTGCAATCTAATTAAGCTCTTTTTAGAAAATTAGTCCTGGCTTCCAAATCACATGGGAAAGATTGGGTTATACTTACTGATTTGGAGTCAATTGTGGACGCGATCTCCCTTGCGTCTTCTTCTTCCCCAGTGAAATTGAGAGAGAGAGGGGTTCCGACATGGACTCTTTTGTACCGCTAGACCTTTGGCGACGGGGGTGGGGCGCATCCGATGAGCGGATCAGCGACCGTGCTCATGAGTACTAGATCTGGGCATGTTTTCGGTGCGAGGCAGTGGTGCGGCGCGACTCGAACGTGGGCTGGCGACCGATAGCGTCCTCGTGGCTCACTGAAAGGATACGCTCTGTAGCGGTGGCTGTGGTGCAATCCCCGAACCGAATCTATTCGAAGTCGCACAAAGAGAGACGGAGGAGGCCGGACTCAGCGGCTAGTTGTCGCTGCTAGGGTTCTAGCATGAGAAGGTTCGGATCTTGTGAGTCGCGATGCCCATTGTGCTTTTCTCAGAGACCGACGACGCCCCTACTGTGGTTTGTGGGCGAAGGCGAGAGGAGGACGGTAGACAGAGGTACTCCTGAGGATCCGCCGCCTCATCCCCACTCGCCAATCATCGATCTTTCGTCGCTTTGTTGATTGAGAATTTCGACCTACGGCTTTTCGATCGAATTCCCCACAGACGGCGCCAATTGTGATGCATAATATCCGCATCATACTGCTAGAAGGGGATCGATCTTGACCATCGCATCCACCCGAACTGTAACCTGTCAAACAAGAACAAACGAGGTCGGGGCGGGGCTTGTCTCCCCCGGAGGACCCTCCGACGCTCAAGTCAATCATCGTCCATCATTCATCTGAATATCTCCTCTTATTTATACTCGTCGAATATTAAATAAAAGAAACGGTTACAATAATTAATATAAAAAACCGTTACCGTATTTGATTCGGTCAAAGCTCTTTAATGCACAAAACCGTTACCGTATTTAATAGGTGAAACGGTAACCGCATTAATGTTAGTAAAAAACCATAATGCCCTTGTATTATGATTGCGGGATTTTCCCTATCACACTATGGTTGTAGGACTTTTGCATGGCGGAGAGAGAGCTTTGAGACTCTGACTTCACCAAACTATGATGGTTTTGAGATTTCGATACATGGATTTCGTTTTGATCCACCTATGTCGTGGCACACCTGTAAAGGCCGAATCTATTTTATATATTATTTTATTATGATTTTAATTAAATATATATTATGTATAAAAGTTAGAGAAAACTCATCCTCGAGCACCAAGTTTCGATTTGAAATCTTTCTAGCATCGATTTAGAATTTGGATTTTGACGGATTTTAATTCCTCCTTGGAGCTTCGACATTGATTAATTGAGAAACTAATTTGATTTTGATCATTTGTAAATAAGTTGTAAAAGTTGATTGGAATTTTAATTTATTTCGTTAAAGTTGAGATTAGCGAATTTCGAATTTCGAACTTTGAGATTTAAATTTATTGTTATGGGTCCACTCTCTTCCATATTTTCTTTTTCCTTTTTCTTTCCTCTCTCTCTCTCTCGCTCTCTTTCTCTCTTTGCCGTTGGGGAACATTCCTCATTCTGCAATTTTTCCCCAGCTGGCTCACTCTTTGTCTTATTCTCTATTGCATAGCTCTCCCTCTCTTGTATAGGTAGGCTTCTCTTGTTGATTCCCCATTCAGAAAATCACCAACACGCCAAAACCCACAAAAGTGGTCTCTCCTTCTCTCCCATTTCCTTATCTGTAGAAATCAGAGAACCCACCAAATATCAGGTATCCTCCTCTGTTGTTACCGCATTCACCAAGCATCACCACCAAATCAGCCCACTCCGCTTTTTGTAACCCAGCTCCACTGAGTGCGATGTCGCCTTCATCCCACTCCATCACCTTTCTCTCCATTCCGTTAACCGCCGTCATTACGCGTGGCCAAGGGTCGGGGACGGGCGACCCGAACCCTAACCCAGGAATTCCACGGGTTGGCGGGTGATTGAGTCTATTTTAGTTATGTTTTAAGTATAGATTTGCATATTAGTTTAGAGCATTTTTACATATTTTATAGCTTAATTTATATTATTTAGTTTTCGGAGTCTACACTAGTGTTTTTATATATATCAGGTATTTTAGAGGAAATTTGGAATACTTCGCATTGGACAAATTAAGCTAGATCGGAGCGAGATGCATATGTACTCAAATTATGGATC
Source organism: Persicaria maculosa (assembly GCA_963922045.1). Taxonomy (NCBI): domain Eukaryota; kingdom Viridiplantae; phylum Streptophyta; class Magnoliopsida; order Caryophyllales; family Polygonaceae; genus Persicaria; species Persicaria maculosa. The sequence continues at coordinate 40,985,755 of OY998252.1, read as the reverse complement.
AACCGAATGGGCCGGATGGAATCATACGGAAGGAGCCCACATGCGGCTTATAAGTGCTGCCTTGCCGTGACTTTGCTTGGGCTTACACGTGATTGGAAGGAGGAGCTGATCGGAACATATATGTATAGATAGAAGTAGATATATTATATTATATATTTATATTAAGATAGATTAGTTAGATTAAGTTAGATATTATATATACTTTCATTCAATTCATACGGCAAGGGGGAGGCCGAACAACAGTATACGGCCGAACTGGTTTTGTTTCTTAACCCTAATTACGTTTTATTTTCAGATTTTTTTATTTTCGTTAAAAAATTAAAATTAAAATTGCCGAGAGCACCTAGTTTTAGATTAAAATTTTTTTTTTAGGTTATAGATTACTGTTTTTTTTTTTTTGTTTTTTTTTTTAAAAAAAAAATCTCGTCTCCCTCGTTCTTTCCCTTCTCTCTGCCCATCTCAAACGCGCCGCTGGATCCCTTCTTCACCGCACCAGCCCCCCCCCCCCCCCCCCCTCCAACCTTGGTCGCCACCGTCCTCCTCTGTCGTTTCTACTCCTTGTCCGAGAATGCCACCCATCGCCTCTCGCCAGACCGCCGGACCCCCAGTAGCCACCCGCGCAGCAGCAGCCACCGCACTTCCAGACCACTGCCGGTTTCCGCCTGCCTTCATCTCCATCAACAGCCTCCGACCGCTGTATCACCTCGTCGCGCCATCTCCTGCCGACCGCCAGCAACCGCCATATGCCAGGAGCAGCCCATCCTCCTTCCCTTCGGATCGAGTCCAGAGCCTCGTCGATTCCTGGTAAGTACAGGTATGTTTCTTTATCTTGTTGATTGAGTTGATTGGTTGATTTATCTCGTTGGGAGGGGATTGAGTTGATTTATCTTGTTGATTTATCGATTGTGAACTTATTGAGTGAAATCTGCTCCTAATTTGTTAGGATTTACGGTATGTGTTGGGTTGATTGTGGTCCTTCTGAATCAATGAATTGATTTTTCATGATTTTCATATGCAAGATAGGAACTGTCTAAGGACCAATTTTGACAATGCACGAAATTTTGATAGGATTATCGCAATTTGTTGCATTGATGAGTTTGTTTAGGTGTGTCTTGTGATGAGTTGATAGGATTTTCGGGCTTTTGAGCATTCTCCTGGACTGCTATGAGATTTTTTACATTGAGTTTGTTTGCTTTTGTGTCGGTCTACTATTGATTTTGTTGAGATGTCTCAATAATGATTTTAAAACTCCTTTTTGTAAACTCTCTGGAGCTGATCGGTTTCTTCATATTATGTTTAACATCAGCCGAGTTCTTTTTGCTACTCTCTAAACAGTTGGGTTGTGCTTTACATTAGGCTAGGTGATTTATATGATTGGTGCTTGTCTCATGCTCTCTGTATCTATCAAATTTTTCATGATTTGATTTCTGAAAGATGGATGAGCCTGAGAGCTGATTTTTGTTACATCTATTCTTGGATGATATATTTTTCTTGGTTGTTGGAATGTGTTTGCTTGTAGTGCATTCTTTTTGTTGTGTGTCTTGGTCAGGCGTTTTGCAAAGAGGATAGGCCTATATTTATCCAACTTCAAGAAGGTTCACAAATGTCAATTGCATCCAAGAGTTGCTACTGAACACCTAGGGCTGTAAATTCAGATCTTTTATCATGTTTTAATGGTGTTAGTACTTAGGAATAGTCACCTATCTTGCTGAATTTTATGCTTTTGATATTCCTTTGTTACTTAACTGATTGCTATGCAAGTTTTATGCTTGTTTTTTTTGGTGTTTGTGGTGTTGGACAGGTCCTATAACGATGAGAAGTTGCTGAATTTTAGGGGATGTTCGGAGGCTACACCACTGCCTCTTTTTGAGCTAAGAGCTTGTCTTTGAATGCCTGATTACATTGTGAGTTTCCTCTACCTTCCTTTCTTTATTTTTATTTACTTTGAGGACAAAGTAAGATTTTAAGCATGGGGTGGAGAATTCAAGTGTAGCTCCGTCTTTATATATATATGTTAGTTTTCTGTTTTTTGTTTTTTCAATTTTTGTCATGCATTTCATCGCATTTAGGTGTTATTAAAGATACCCATCTTGGTTTAGTTTGTCATCTAATTCATTTTTATGATCTTAATTGCATAAATCCCATGCTTCGATTGAATTGCTTGAAAATGATTTTTGGAGCATGATTTGAGAATATAATTGAGCAAGTATTGTTCATAGTTGAGGTTTAATTGAAGTCTAGCAAAAACATAACCCTTTGTGAGATTTCGACCTTATAGGGACTATTCATAATTATTTCCCTTTTGCTTTTATTGTGTGATTATACTCTTCATATGCTTGTTTTTCATGACCGTATTGCACATGTTTGTTGCTTGTGAATTGCAAATGATTGAGGCATGTTTTCTTTAGCCATATTATACCCTATCTACCTTACATATTATCCTTTGCTTGAAGCCAATCTGAACCTTAAAGCCTATTCTTTTTTATAGCTCCACAAAAATATATCATAGCCAATGATTAGCCTGACCCTATCCGGGAATTATGAAGAAAATTGGTGAAAAATCTTTATGTTGGAGTTGCTTTGAGTGGAGATGATATATGTATGGTAGTACATTGCGGGAGGCATAGCCAAAATAAGGTAACCCTTCTTGCATAATAGAGATGACTTATTACTAGGGGCCTAAGGAGGATAAAATTCACTTAGGAGTAAAAGTCTAGTAAGCTTGGACCTAAGGAGGATAAAATTCACTTAGGGGCAAAAGTAAGCATAAAAGGAAAAAAAAAGTCATCATCCAATTAAATAAAAAAAATGCATAAGTTGTATGGCTATTGAAATCTAAGAGTGCTTATTTCTATGTAAGGGAGTTTATGTTATTGGAATGGTTTGCGAAGTATGGAAGTTTTGGTGTTGTTCTGGTTGGTTGTTGTTCCTTTTTCCCAGATTTTTAGCACCACAAGCCTAAATATTTCTCATGCCTTATGTTCCTACCAAAGCCCCAGTACAACCCTATAAAAGTCCTCATGATGTTGTTTGCAAGTGATAACTTTCACGGTGTCTAGAGCATTTTGAATTGAGTTGAGAGTTGAACTTTAAAGCCTAAACACATGGGAGTTTGAGTGAAACACATTATCCCGGTGAGGGTGGATTAAATTTGCCTTTACTATTGAATCGCTTATATATTTGCTAGGATATTTGTTCTCTTATTCATGGATCCTAATGCTTGATGTTGCTTTTATAAAATTAAAGCATGAAGATCTTATTTGTGGGATGATTAATTTTATATTTGTTTTTCATTGCTTGAGGACAAGCAAAAGTCTAAGCATGGGGTAGTTTGATTGAGTCTATTTTAGTTATGTTTTAAGTATAGATTTGCATATTAGTTTAGAGCATTTTTACATATTTTATAGCTTAATTTATATTATTTAGTTTTCGGAGTCTACACTAGTGTTTTTATATATATCAGGTATTTTAGAGGAAATTTGGAATACTTCGCATTGGACAAATTAAGCTAGATCGGAGCGAGATGCATATGTACTCAAATTATGGATCAACCGAATGGGCCGGATGGAATCATACGGAAGGAGCCCACATGCGGCATATAAGTGCTGCTTTGCCGTGACTTTGCTTGGGCTTACACGTGATTGGAAGGAGGAGCTGATCGTAACATATATGTATAGATAGAAGTAGATATATTATATTATATATTTATATTAAGATAGATTAGTTAGATTAGGTTAGATATTATATATACTTTCATTCAATTCATACGGCAAGGGGGAGGCCGAACAACAGTATACGGTCGAACTGGTTTTGTTTCTTAACCCTAATTACGTTTTGTTTTATTTTTATGGAGATCTAAACTCTCCCGTTCTGTCTACAATTTGAAGCTTTGTTTGATTGATTGTGAGTTTCTAATTCTTGTTCCTTATTTCCTATATTGAATGTTTCGACTTCTTTGTGCTTGAATGATTGATTGTTTTATTTTATCTTGTCTGATCAACTTGGTAGAATTAATTCAATTGCTAGGGTTTTGTAGATTCCTGATTGTGAACCTTAACCCAAGTGGCAAACTTATCCCTTTAGGGCTGATTGAACTAATTGGATGGGTAGGAAGTTGGATGTGTTGTTAAATCCCTCTTTAGGGACTGCAAATACCTTGGTTAATCTCTGGTCTTAAAGCTATCAATTAGGTTAAATCCTTCTTTAGGGACTGTTCGATTGATAAGGGTTTCTAGGACTGATTGGACTAGTAACTATATTAGGTCGGGACAAGGGCATTCATAGGAATCATAAATGGACAAGAGGAAGTTACAATATCAATTCAACCAAATAAAGTGGATAGTTGTAGGTAGAACGATTTTCTCTAAATTGCTTTGCATTAATTTGTTTATAGTTTATTTTATTTTCTTTCTTATTTTCACCACTTAAAACCCCCGTTTCATACTAATTGGTAAATAAACTTAACTTAGGAATAATTTGATTCTCTGTGGGATCGACTCGTGCTTACCACACTACATTAGTTAGGTAGGTTCAAAATTATTTTGATACGGTTAACGCGACTAAAAACCGTTTATCAGCGGGTTTGGGTCACCCGACGGGTCAGAGGGTCGGAGGGTCTACCCGGCGGGTTGTACGGGTTTGCACTTGTTCGGAGTTGTCGGAATTGTCGGGAACGGGTATTAAACATTTGAACGCATATATATTTGAAAAATATCCTTTCATGTTTGCCGTTTAGAACTTTAGGTACAAATTACAATATTACAAATTATAATTTTCAAGACTACAAGCCTACAACTATAACACTATAAGTCTACAAGAGTACAATACAATTTTACAATTTGTGTATGAGTGAGTGTGGGGGAAAAAAAGGAAAGAAGGACTTGAATCGGTTTCCCGATTGCCTACATATCCTCTCAGGGTTGAGGAATCAAAGCCCAGGCCACGTAGTTCTTTTACCTGTGTATGTCTAAACCCCGGCCCGGTTACCTACTCTTCTAGTCTTCTTGATCATCGGACCCTCCACCTCCTGAGCCATCTGTGACCGCACCGTCACTAGAGCTCCCAACGGACTCTTTATCTACTCCATCATCATCCTCGGAATTAATCCCCAAAATGTTCTTCTGAATCCGCATATCCGCCTTCTTCCAATCTCCAAGGCAAACTTGGGCTTCGAGGTTCTCGGGAAGCAACCTCAATCTCTTCTCCGAAAGAATCTGACCTCTGCGACTGAAAAGCTATTTGACGGCAACGGTGGAGCAAGTAATCTTGGGGTTCGAGGTTCTCGGGAAGCAACCTTTGAGTTTTTAATTTTTTTGACATTTTAAAGTTGATATCTAATGTTTAGGTAATTTTTTCTAAGTTGTTAGGTAATTACTGTTGTAGGAGGAAATCGAGACTTACAATTAAAGTATAAATAAAGCAAAGCAAACCAGATTTCGTCCTGTGCAAATAATTACAAGACTCCCTCCCGATGCAGCAGTGGGAAGTCAGGATCGATCCTCGAGGAAGCTGGTCAGCGGATCCTAGGCAACGGAAAAATCTCACGGGTGGTCGTCGACTTCAGGGTACTCGACCTCGACCAAGGGTGGTCGACAGGGGTTAGCACAGTCGATTTCGAGCAAGCAGAAGACTCTGGGTGGTGGTCGACGTCGACTAGCCTTACTCGACGTCGAGTAGGTTGGTCGTAGTCGAGTAGCTGGTCGAGTACTGCAAAGACACAGAAGCAACAACGATCTTGCTCGATCGAAAGTCAGTGGTCGACATCGACTAGAGTCTAGTCGAAGTCGAGTAGGCAATAGTAACTAAAGGAATGCAAATCTCGAATTTAAACAATGTATGAAAAAGACTTCCAAGATCGGGGTTTGCAACAACGATAGCAAACATGCATAAGGCAAGGTAAATAACGATAATCATGCAAATCGCATCGAAGGATCAAGCTTTCGCCTTTTTCAACAATTAGACAACTCTTTCAGGAAACCCTAATTGTATCTACCGATTTTATGTTTATAATCCAAGTTGTTAGCATGGATCTCTATTAGATAGATAATAAACACACAAAAGGTAGTAGATGCTCAAAACATGATAAAGGTCGAATCTTTACCTCAAACACGTTTGGCTATCGTCGGGCTCACCCCGCCCCTAGAAGTGGGTGAACTACTCGCTTTTCATCGCAAAGAAACTCATCAATAATAAAAGGAAAAATAATAAAAGGAAATAAACTTGCATTAATAAAATAAAGTAGAGCTTACAACCAAAGGAAGCCAATTCCGCTCTCGCTTCACAAACTTCTCTTGGCCTCCACTCTCTCTCTCTCTCTCTCTCTCTCTCTCTCTCTCTCTCTCTCTCTCTCTCTACTTCTTCTCCTCTCTAAGATTGAATGAATAAAAATCTGCCCTATAGGCTTTATTTATAGGCTTCCAATCATTGCTAATCAAGGAAGGAAATTCTATCTATATCTCTATCTATCATAAAAGATATAATTCTACTTGGAAATAAATATATCTAAATAAGTAAAACAAGATAAATCCTAGGGTAATTAATTGTTCAACCCTTAGGATAGATAAAAAAAGATAAAAAATATAAAAATATCTAAATCTTCATGTGTTGGGAATCTTCTCTCGGAAATATCTCCATCGGATTCGGGATAGAACCTTAACAAGACTCGAACTTAGCTCGAAATCGGCCACTGTGGTCAACTCGATATCGAGTAGGCTTACTCGATATCGACCAACATTTCTCGGCTTCAGCTTCAACAACTCGATATCGACGTGAATCTTCCTGCTCAGCTCCCTTGGTCGATGCTGGGTCTTGACTCGATTTGGGCTTGGTCGACTTCGACCAAAGTTGGTCGACGTCGAGTAACATTCAGCTCGAGTTGTTTTCTTCTTCCTCCTCAACTTGGTTCTGCTTCAGCTGTAGTCGACTTCGAGGAGCTTCTGGTCAAAGTCGAGTAGAATCCCGTCCTTTTGTTTTGTCTCGGAATGGCTCCAAATTCTGTAATATTAAACCAAAACTTATATAGACCTCTATTTCTTGCAAATAAACATATACTACATAAATTTGACATATTCCCAGCCCAAAACATGCAAAGTACATAGAATAAGGAGCTAAAATGTATATAAAGACATGGTCACTTTAGTGGACATCAATTACTGATAGCATGTATTTAGAGAGTTATAATATGTTGCATTTAGCTTAGTTATGATGCATATCATGCATGGTTTAAGTATAATTTGCATATTTGTTCTCTGTGTGGTTGGAGTCGGAATCTACATGCTTTTATTGATTATTTCAGGTAATGGTAGATCCGAGGAGGAGACATGGGTTGATAACGCATTGGATGAGAATGTCTAGTTGATCGAAGAAGCTTACATGAAGATCTCAAGAGGTCCTGAGAAGAAGAAGCGAGCCTAAACAAAGAACAAGTCTGCAGAAGTTGTCGCCAGACATGCTGAACTTGTTTTGCACTTTTTGGAGGCCTCGGTTCTCCGATTGACTATTATGACCATGCGTTGGAAAGCTCTTTCAGATAGCTACAATTTTCATGTTGACGTCGAGAGCTGATTCAAGACGGAATTTCCGTGAAAGACCAATGCAGCGGCCGCCGCCCGGGACGTTGCAAAAAAAATACTGATGCTGCGGCCGCAGCATACATGCGGCGGCCGCCGCATCTGCCGACAACGATTATACATTACGTTTTATTAAATGAAAACCCTAGAATCTTTTGATTTCTTTTATGGCCGACTTTGATGTTTTAAAAGGCCATGTTTTATGTTATTTTCACAACTTCTATTCTACTCATTCATTCATTAGATTAGGATTCAAGACGATTTCAATTGGAGGGAGAGCGATGTTCGCCATGGGCGACTAAACTCTCTTCGTTCTACTTGCAAATTGAAGCTTTATTTGGATTGATTGTAAGTTTCTGAATCTTGTTCCTTATTTCCTATATTGAATGCTTCAACTTCTTTGTGCTTGATTGTTTATTGATTTGTTCTATCTTGTCTGGCCAACTTGTTAGATCAATTCAATTGCTAGGGTTTTGTAGATTCCTGATTGCGAACCTTAACCCAAGTAGCAAACGTGTCCCTTTAGGGCTGATTGAACTAATCGGATGAGTAGGAAGTTGGATGTGTTGTTAAATCCCTCTTTAGGGACTGCAAATACCTTGGTTAATCTCTGAACTTAAAGCTATCAATTGGGTTAAATCTTTCTTTAGGGACTGTTCGATTGATAAGGGTTTCTAGGACTGATTGGACTAGTAACTATATTAGGTCGGGACAAGGGCATTCATAGGAAGACTAAAAGGACAAGAGGAAGTTACAATATCAATTCAACCAAATAAAGTGGATGGTTGTAGGTAGAGCGATCTTCTCTAAATTGTTTTGCATTATTTGTTTTTATTTTGTTTTCTTTTCTTTTCAATCTCAATCAACCAAAATCCCCCTCTCTACTAATTGGTAAATACACATTGCTGAGAAATACTTGATTCTCTGTGGGATCGACTTCTTACTTGCTTGCTATACTAGTTTGTAGGTTTGAGTTTTATTTTGATACGGTTTATGCGACTAAAAACCGCTCATCAATTACTAAACAAATAATCTTATGAAACAACATTCACACAAACACAAGTTTATTATAAACCGACATACGATTACAACCCGTTACATAAACTTACTTACTTACTACATAACTACACTACTTACTTACTACATAAACTTACTTACTTATGAAACACCACTCACATTCACATAACATAAAAAGTTAAAAAACTTAGGATTAGGACTTAGGACTTAGGAATACTAGACTAGATACCACCACTCGAGCCCGATGCGCCATCGTTCTTGATCTTATCGGGGTGCTTCTTGGTGATGTGAATCTTTAAATTTCCATATCCAAGGTTATTTGTCACCTTGTACTTGTGACCGCAATGACGACAAACGGCTTCGAACTTTCCACCAGCTTGCTCCACCTTCTCGTAATGATCCCGGAACAACGCCGCACGAAGGTTATCACCGGATCTAGTTGCGTCGGACATGATTACGAGCTTATGAAATAAAATTGATAGGCGATTGATGGATTGGATGGGAATATGGGGGGTATTTATAGCCCCAAGCCGAATCTACCACTCAACTAGCCGTTATAACGGCTACAATTTTTTTAAAAAATCATCCGACGGTGGGCCCCATGCCAACGGTCAAGTTTTCAAAATAGGTCAACTTGGCGGGTCACCGGGTTACAAAACCCCGACCCTAACCCGGACCCGCTACCCGTCCCCACCCGCCTACCCGTCAACCCGGGCACGCCGGGTCGTTGACCCGCCGGGTCACGGGTTGACCCGTAACTCGTGGACACGCCTAGCCGTTGTCGTCGAAAAAGTTGCACTGCAACATCCCCTGTCTCTGGTTCCTTCAAGAAGAAGTCGACCGCCTCCACCCTCCTCCTCTTATCTCGTTAAGCACAGACCTAGCCGAGCACCCACCAAGTACCTTGAGTAGCAGTGAGCCCAGAAGCCAAGCACCAGCCGGAGCCAAGTCGATGACTGTCGTTCTCTCCCTCATTCCTCCGCCTCTTCTCTCCGTCCCCATGAAGTTGGAAAAGGGTTTATTCCAATTTTCGATCAATTACCCCCCTTAAAGGTCCTCCTTCCTAATATTTCCTTTCTTCCTAGGAAAATCCGGTGATGAACAATCTCCATCCAAGCTCAAAGCGCCCCCTGGCGGACGTTTTATGGCGAGGCCCTTTTTCCCGGTGAGCTTCTTCTTCCCCCTTTTTTGTGTCGTTTTGGAATGCCTCTGTTTTGCTCGGTGTTGGGGAGAGCGTGTGTGAGTGGTCGGGTGGGAACGGCCACTGGTAAGAGCCTGGGTTTCGCTTCCCTTTTTCCTCCATTTCCTGTCGTCCGTGTTCTTCCGGCGAAGGAGGAAGACAGATCCTGTTTTCTTTTCTTTCTTTACCAGGTTGGGCATTTTGGATTTGGGCCTGACCCAAATATCTCAGATGGGTTATATCATTTTGTTGTGGGGTTTTCCAGTTGGGAAGGGTAGTGGATCCGGGTATGAATTCGGATCGGGTCTTCCCTCTTCTTTCTGTTGGTCCGGGTTCTGGGTTTGGGGATCCGGTTTTGAGGTTCCGAGTTGGGCCTTTCTTTTGGTTGGTTTGGGTCTCCTCTCCTCTCATTTCGGGTTGGGCTTCCTTCCGGGTTTCTGCTTCTAGGTTGGGTTTCAGTGTTGGGCTGATGTTTTGGGTTGTTGTTGTTATTTGTTATGTTTTAATGAGTGGTTACTTATATTATGTTGTTATATATGTTATGATTTTATTTAATTAGTGTTAGTTTATTATCATTATTATATTATTCTGTTTTCAGAAAAATATATTTTCTGAAATTATGATTATCCGTTTTAAAGGATTTTAAATTAATATTATTAAGATATGAATTTTGTGATGTTTAAATATGTATTTTTAGGGATTCTAAAATGATTTATTGGCTCGGATTATAATTAAGATTTGTGTAGAGGGTTTAATTTTGATATTTTATTTATTTAAGCATTGTTTGATAAACTATTTAAAAAGAGATCTTAAGTCCGGAAATATCTTTTAAGGATTTGTTGTTTGGAAAATCAAAATGCCGGAATTATTTCTATAACATGATTTTGAGGTATTGGTTTTAATGTTTAAATGTTTAATCTCGGGATTCTTTGTCTTGGTTTGATGATGATAGTTTTAAGAAGGAATTTTGGAAATATTGTTGGTACGATTTTATCAATGGGTTTGATTGGAGGTAAATGATTTTGGTTGATGTTGATCGTATCGGAAAGGTTTTGGAAAATGGTTTTACCATCGATTGGTTTTGAGGATGTTAAGAACTTGGGTCTCGTGTGTATGAATGTTGGTCCGGTAGCTTATGGCAATGGCTTGATGATAGGTGTGTATTACTGCTGGATTACTTTTGGACTTGCAATTGGGCCCTACTTGTGTTATCTTGCTGTTCTGCATCTTTAGGGAAGTATCCTACGGGACTTACTCAGCAACCTGGACCTCCTGTCTGATGTGTCATGTGATGTGTAGTTGTTGTATATTAAAGCATGCCATGTAGTATCATGCTAGGATTGCATTGAACTGAGCATGTGGCTACTATGTGTGTTTGAATACAAAACATCCGTTATCAATGATAGTCCTAGAGTCTTTGCTAGGGTCATAGGGTAGGCCAGCCTCATCGGGTGCCCTGAGTCAATCGAGTCGATATGAGCATGTTACGATAGCCCAGCACCATCGGGCGCGCTTGATTTACTTTACGTTGTTCTTGATGTTGATGATGATGATGATGTCGTGGTGCGTGCACCACCATGATGAAATGGGTACCGTGCTGGCTAGGTCCCCACTCATGAAAAAGCGGGTGGAGTAGGAGAGGGATATGCCACATTCTCTTGAGCCCTTTACAGTTTTTCTGCATATTATTATAACTGTCAAAGCATGCTTATGTGATTTAAATCTTGTACTGCATTAGTCATCCTTTATTTAGGTATAGGCATGTTATGTGGCCTCAGTGCAGCCAGAGGATCCGCATGTGATTACCGGGTCTGACTTCGTGGATAGTGTTAGGTACCGCTCTTCTTTGCTCCTTGCTTCTGTGACGGGGTATCTCTTAGTGAACCGAAGAATCTAGCTAATACTCTAACTTGGTAAAATGGTAATCACCCACTATTATTTGCGTTTGACCCGGCTCTGCCGTGGCACTTGTATCTAAATTTGCTTCCGCTCTACTTTCGTTTTAAATGAATTTCGCGACATAGTTTTAGGACAGGTTAAGGGTACCCAACAGCCCTTCGATGTTTTTAGGGTTTGAAATCCCTCTTTCTACTAATCTTAAATGAGTTTGAAACCTCGACCCGTACCTGGATTGCAAGATCCGAACAAGGGGTTTCATCCCTTGACACGTAACCCGGAAATCAAAATTTTGGGTCGTTACAACACCTATGTATTTGGTTTTAGACTTATTCTTGAGTTTGAATGCTAAAATGGTTTTCACGACTTAGGTCATAGGACAGGTATCGGAATTTTACCCAGGGTCTCCAACGGACCTCACGATATTTGGGTTCAGAATCCCACTTTATATTACTAATATTCATTTTAAAAACTTCAACCTGTACTCGGTGCGCAAGATCCGAACGAAGGATTCTATCCTTCGAAATGTAACTCGGGGTTTCTAATCCCGGGCCATTACAGCGTGCTCAAACTAGTCTTAGCAATTGCGCATCTTATAAGCACGTTGGAGCTGAACTTATCGCTCATCCAACTTATGAGTGAGCTGAAGCTAATCTTATCACTTGTGCTGCTTAATAGCGGGCTAGAGCCGATCTTATCGCATGTGCAACTTATTAGCACTCTTGATTTAATCTTATCGCTCTTGTATCTTAGCACATTGGAGCTAGGGTCTTATCGCTCACATAGATTATTAGCCTTGAAGTTGGTCTTATCGCTCACATAGCTAATTAGCGCACGTTGGAGCTGATCTTGACGCTCACGTGACTTATTAGTGCACTTTAGCTGATATTATTTCTCACTCACCTTATTAGCGTGATGTAGCCAATCTTATCGCTTGCGCAACTTACTAGTGCATAATCTAATAGCGCATTGGAGCTGATCTTATCACTCATGTAGTCCATTATCGCGAATATAGTAAAGGTAAAAATACTTAGACCTAGAAATACATGAGGTTTGATTCTCTTTGAAAGAGAAACAAATAGGTACTAATGTATATGGTGCATCGTTTTATTGAACCCAAGTTAGCCCAGATTTAATTGATGTTCGAGGAGCTATGACGAGGCCCTAAATAAATATGGGTGGACACAAGCAGAAATGAGGTTACCAGTATATAAATAAAACCTCATAAGTACGGCATAAGGGTAGAAATGAGGTTACCAGTATATAAATAAAAACTCGCGGACAAGAATAGACTCGCAAAGCTCCTTTGCGCTCGAGATCGGGTAAAACACTAACACTCCGTGTATCAATGAGCCTGCGCAGTTGATGAACTCATCAAACGGTGGAAAATATACTATGTGCGGGAAACAAAACTAACATTTCGCGTACTGGAGACCGTCCACGGCCCGTACGTAAACCCGTCAAAAGCAAGAATGTGGGAAAACCCACTAAGTGGAGAAACTCTCACTTCTTCCACCCACAACCACATACTTTTTTTTTACAGTAGGCAAACATTCGGAGCTATTACAAGAAATGTAAACGCGCTCCGGGATCATCTTGATGGATGATGGTACAAAGTTCCCTATTAAAAGGGATTGTAGATCTATCACTAATGATACCCCTAATGGCTATGTAATCTGCAACTTTGTTCGCTTCTCTGTAGATGTGATTGAATTCAACCTTTTCGAAATCTGTTTCCATGATCTTGATTTCTTCTGTCTGTCGCATAATCTCCCATCTGCTATCTCTTCCTTTAGATAGAATTCTCATCAGCTCTTGGTTGTCTCCTTCTACAACGATCTTGGTCAAGCCTAATCTTCGAGCTACCTTCATCCCTATTAGAACTGTTGCTGCTTCAGTTTGAATAACCGTACCTTGATCTACTTCTTGATAGAAGATCTCAGTTACATGGCTCGTAGAATCACGAATGATTCCTTCCACCTGGCTAATGCCGGTGGGTTTGACAGAACCATCTACGTTAATTTTGTAGATGGCTCCTACTGGTCTAGTCCATTTAGATCTAGACCTTTTTTTCCTCTTATTGATATCTTTATTAATACTCCTGGGATTTGTTTCTCTCCAGTCTTGGATATTATTATTAATTCGCTTAATCATGTTACAAAAGGTGTCAGGGCTTGTATGTTTAAAGATTAATTTGTTTCTAGTTTCCCATATCATTTCCCAAATAACCACAAGATCTTCAAAAAACTGATTTGCCTGCTTGATTTGACTAATATTGTCGCACAGGGAACCTTGTAAGGAGAGGTTGTGAAAGCGCTTACCCGTTGTTTGTTCAAACTGGGCTATTAGTTCCTTTGCAAAGGAGCACTCCGTAAAGAGGTGAGTGGCATCCTCATTTCTAAGGTTACATAGGGAACAGGTGTTTAGTACTCTGTTGATGTACCCATTAAGCCTACTGGTCGTGGGTAGAGCATCTATTTTAATTTTCCATACTAGGTTTTTAAGGCGAGGAGGGAGGTTTAGATTCCATATCCAGTTATGGTTTTCTATGTTGTGGTTATGGGTGTTGGTAATCTTCTTAGCAGATTTGGTGGTGAATTTTCTTGTGGGATTAGGCGCCCAAATTAGCTTATCTTGGGCTTGCCATGATGGGATGTTGAGGGATAAAATACAATTAGCTACATTTTGAGGGAAAAGACTCTGGATGAGAGGCTTATTCCAGAGCTTTTGAGGGGTAAAGAGGTGGTTGACTTTCATGTTCGGGTCATTGTTACCCATGAAGGTTTGGAGATTTGTATTGGGTATCCAAGCGTCATTCCAAATATTTATGAGGTTACCGTCTCCTATAACCCAAAGGAGGCCTTTCTCAAATTTTTCTCTAAGAGATAAAAGTCTTCCAAATTGCCAAGAAGTGGTTTGACTTGGTTTGTCCCTGATGTTGCTATTGGGGAAATATTTTTCTTTGATGACTCTAACCCAAATATTATCTTCATTAGTATAAAGTTTCCAAAGTAATTTAAACTGGAGGTTTATATTTAGGTCTTCGGCTTTTCTAATACCCAACCCACCTTGGGCTTTACTCTTACAGATGTTATCCCAGCTTACTAGAGGGGTATATCTCTCCGAGTGAAGTTTATTCCAGAAGAAATTTTTGTTTATTTGGTCTATTTGATTAAGAATTCCTTTAGGTAGCAAAAAATTTTGCATCAAATAGTTAGTTTTTGAACTCAGATTGGATTGAATTAAGATGGCTCTGCCTGCTTGAGACAGATTTGAGGCTTTTCATTTGGACAGTTGCTTTTTTAGATTTTGGATAGCTTCCTCAAAAACTGAGTTTTTAATTCGACCGTTGATCATCGGAATACCTAAATATTTTTCAAGAGTACTCGCGATTGGAATTCCCATACTCTGAGTAAGGTCTCTGGCTAGGTTTTGGTTTACATTCTTAGAGCATTGGAGAGAACTTTTACTATAATTAATAGTGAGACCCGAGAGGTTGGAGAAGTTGTTTATCATATTCTGAATGGTATTTAGACTAGTATGCGCAGCTTTAGCAAAAATAATCGTGTCATCTGCAAAAGTAAGGAAAGGTATAGGGTTACCGTTTTTTGTGAGTTTGATTCCGATTAACGCATCCTCTTGCAAAGCCTCCTTGTGCATTTCTCTCGCTAGGCCATCCATTACTAACACAAAGATGTAGGGTGCAAGTGGGTCTCCTTGACGAATTCCCCTGTTAGGCTTAAACTGTTTACCTGGACAATTGTTAATTAGAATTGAGAAGGAGGATGTTGTAAGACACGTCATAACCCAGTTGATCCATAAAGGATGGAAATCAAACTTATGAAGAACCGCTTTGATGTAGCTCCAGTTGATTTTATCGTAGGCTTTTTCCATGTCGAGTTTTAATGTCATCCAACTAGTTCTTCCTTTTCTCTTATGAAAGCTATGGAATATTTCATGATCTATTAAAGTATTATCCTGAATGGATCTACCTTCTAGAAATGCTCCTTGAAAAGGGTTGTTGAGCTTGGGGAGAATAGGTTTAAGCCTGTTTGCTAGAATTTTTGTGATTACTTTGTAAATGGTGTTACATAAACTGATCGGCCTGTAGTGGTTGATTGTGGTAGGGTTCTCAGTTTTGGGGATAAGAGCAATAAAGGTTTTGTTTATCTCGGACAATAATTGTCCTGAGTGGAAGAAAGCTTTGACTGCTTTACAACAACAGGGTCCTACTATATGCCAGTATTTTTTATAAAATTCTGGGGGGAAACCATCCGGGCCGGGGGATTTATCTTCTGCCATTTCAAATATAGTAGTTTTGATTTCAGCTGTAGTCGGTTGAGATATTAGGTTTCGGCTTTCCTCTGACGTTATTTGAGGTTGAATGTTCCAAACATCTCCTGGGTTAACTTGATATTGATGAGATCCTATAAATCTTTCCGATAGCTCATTTGTGATTTGATCAGAGATTGTGTCGTTGTCAGAAAGGATATTGCCCTGTTTTGTTGTAAAGGATTTAATTGATCTTTTTGAATTTCTAACTCTGGCTGTTATTTGAAAGTATTTCGTGTTCCTGTCTGAAAATTGAAGATGGTTTGATTTGGCCCTTTGTTTCCATAACTTATGGTTGCATTCTAAGAGTCTGTATCTCTTGAGTTCTAATCTCGCTAGCTTTTCTTCATCTTGTTTACTGATGTTACCCCAAGGTAAAAGATTTTGCAAATTCATAGTTTGGCTTTCGACTTGAGTAAGTTGTCTAGTGGTATTACTGGTTTGATATTTACACCAGTTTTTGGTATTACGTTTGAGCAATTTCTGTTTCTGTATTAGTTTAAAGCCATGGGATCCATTAAAATTATTGCGCCAAACTTGTCGAATCATAGATTCATACATAGGATTTGTCATCCATGCCATTTCAAATCTAAATGGAGCGCCTTTAGTAGGATTTCGAGATCCAATTTCTAGAGAGATTGGGCAGTGGTTAGAAACGGAGAAGGAATGATGTTTCGTAAGAATCTTTGGAAACCAATTGAAGATTTGTTGACTTGCCAGAATTCTATCCAAACGTTCATATGTATTGTTAAAATTTGATTTGTTTTTTCTCCAAGTAAAGGGAGAACCAGTGTATGGAACAATTTGGAGATCAAGTTCATAGTTGACATATTGTAATCGTCTAAATCTAAATAGGGATGGAGTGGCACCTCCTATTTTTTCTGTATCATTTTCTATATCGTTTAAATCACCTATAATGAGAACTGGGAGAGAGTGTTTGTGGGTTATCGAAAAAATTTCTTCCCATAAAGGAGTTTTTTCTGATTCAACGGATGGAGCATAGACAAACAGTAAAGCCAAATCATGCTTGTCCACCATTGTTTTGATCATGAGAAATCTGTCATATTGTTCCAAAACTATACTTAAGTCTTCAAATTTTGATTTGTAGAGAAAAAAGATGCCACCTTTGTGACCCTTAGCACTGATGTTGAAAGCTGTGTGAAACCCCGAGGCTTTGATCATCTTATCCGACGGAGCTTCAGAAGCTTTAGTTTCAGTAAGCAAAAGAGCATCAAGGTGATTTGTAGCTCTAAGATGGTTTATTTCTTGCCAAAAGAGAGGCCTTCTAGAACCTCTAACATTCCAGTATGCGACTTTAATCATAAGAGTTCCATTTAAGAAGAGCTTTTAGCATATTACAGTGTAAGATGGTGCAAGATTCAACAATATATCATTTAAGATCTACACTTGGAGAGCTGCTGTTTTGGTTTAACCATTCAAAAAGTTTGAGACAGATCCAAGCTTCCCTCACGTAAATCCTGCTGGTATGAAGATGCTGGTGCCAGCTTCGTTGATCAGTTTTCGCCCACCAGTGGGTTTGAGATCTGCATTGAAATTTAAGTGTATGTCTTGCACTTGTTGCAAGGAGGTTTGTTGAAACTTTTGTTTGTAAAGGTTTGGTAATGAGGTTTGTGTAGCATGTCGCCACCAAGTTCCTAACGAGACCGGTGTTGCAATGCTTGAAGTTTGTCTCATAAGATTTTTTACAAAGTTGGAGAGTAACTTTGAGATAAAGTTTGTTTCTGAATGGTTGGTGCGGCCTTCCACCACACAGAGTAGGGAAACTCTGATGGGGAAACAACCAAGTTTTGGAGGATAGAGTAGAGATGGGCATCTTACCATATCCGCTAAAACAGTCGGCCATCATCAAACTTGATGCCACAACAACCTTGAGCCTGCACTGAAACATCAAACCACCATAGCCCCAATCTCCATGGGAACCATGGATAATACCCTGGGCTTGATACCAAGTCTTATGCTTTTCAAACTTATAATTGATGAAGTAGAAAATCAAAATACTAAGGCTAACATGCATAAAACTCAACCCTTCAAAGTTAAATAGGACATAGTTGTAACCCCCATTATAATAATAAGACAATTCAGGGTCAACAATCCAATTTCTACTCACAGTTTTTTGAGAAAGATGATATCGATCATATTTGAACCAATGCAATATGGATCTTAACAAATCAAGAACAGTCATGGAAAAGTAGACTAATAAATACAATTGGGACATCCTGTAATGCATGCAATTTAAACTGTACTCACAGGTCATAAAAGGAGTGGTAGAGTTATCAACCAACACAACAAAAGGAATCCGATAATGACTAGAAGGGAATTTTATAGGAGTGCGGAGATGCTCTAGAAATATTAGAAGGGGAATTATAGGTTCATAGGGGAACTTAACTGGTATGAGGTAGCGGGACTTCTTGGCTAAACCCCACCGCCAGACGTTCATCCTGATCGCAGCATGCAAAGGTGGTGCTAACATTGGGTTGCTGCGCAGAGCATTCCTGTTGCATGCAATGATTCGGGCCTGAAAAAAGGATATCTTAAGACCAAGAGTTGTCAGATAAAACATTTGAAAGCTAAAGGTTTTGTGCTGAGATTTTGGTGTAAAAGGTTTGGGTTTAAAGTTTTTAATTTTCGGATTTGTAAATAAACTGGGAAGAGCCTGATGAGTAGAGATATCATTAGATCTCATTTGCCGACCACCCGGGAAGGCAAGCGCCCACCAAGGCAACCGGGGAAATGGACCAGGCGGCCACCAAGGAAACGACGTTTGCAGCAGCGGGGGGTAGAGGCGTCGTCGAAGGCGAGGAAGAGCACCCTCACCCCCTCAGAAGGAGGAGCTGAGCAATGTGAGTGCAGGAAGGAGGGTAGGACGGCCGGAGGACCATGAGCAGCCGCCGGCGCAGGCCATCCGGGACCCAAGAAACCATCCGCCAGCACCCAACAAGGCCCAGAAACCGCCCGGTGACTTCGATCTTGCAGCCACCAGATCTCCAACTTCCACCGAGGGCCACGACTTAAAGGTGTAGGAGAGCCACAGCTCTTTGATCTCTCACTTTCCATCGGATTTTCCATTTTTTGCCTCTTTTTTTTTTGACAACTTTTTTGGGTTTTTTTTTTTTTATGAAACTCAAATCCCCTTTCTCTCTTTGAGAAATTGGGTGTTTGATTGTGTGATTTTGTTTAGAAGGAGGCTGAATTCGGATCTGATCTTTGAGATTAGGCTGAGATTTGGGGTTGTGGCGGCTGGTTTTTTGCTTAGGGTTTTCTGGGAGAGAGCTTTTCATGAGAGAGAGTTTTTAGTAGCTGGAATGTATCACCCACAACCACGTACTTGTCCAAACGTGTGTGACGATCTTCAAGCAAAGACACTCACGGACGGTTTTGCTTATAAATAAGGATTTGAGCCGATCATGATGGGGTCGGTTTTTAGAGACTCTAGTAGCTTAGGGTTATTTTCATTACTTTGAGAGCTTTTCCGGGCGGAAATCCTCTCGATTAGTAGGAACCGATACATGATGAGCTAGGATTCGATCGAGTGGGGACCATACAAAAAATCGGACTTTAACAAAAATAATATGAAAATTGTATATAATTTAAACAAATTAGGAATTGTTTTGTAAATAAAAATTGCATATTCCATAATATGGATGACATGATATATGTGGGATATATCTTTTCATATATTTCATTGAGATACTATTCTTGTGCTTATAATACATAGAATAGCAATTATTATTTTGTATAATTAAATGATCTTTCATAAGATAAACGATGAGTGTGAATAAAAAATATAAGTAATAATTGATAAATAAATATATTATAATGTTTTGAAAAATATTTTAAGATCAGGTGAGAAATTGAGGTAGTACGTGATATTTTATTTATTTTTAATTTTTTTAGATGTTGTGAAAATGCCATAAAAATACAACGTAGAGGTGAGATGTTATTTTCTTGACATTTGAATTCGATCTCCGGCTTGTAATAAAAGCGTGTTTGCTAAATAAACAACTGGATACATAGTTAAATTTCGCAACAAGTTGCAGTGTACTATATCAGAGGCGTCAGAATTGCGAAATATAAAAAACAAAATTAAATATAGGGACTTCGCACCAATGCCTTAAAAAAAGGGGGGGGGGGGAAATTGCCAAAAAAAAATACTTACTTGCATAAAGTAGCCTCAACCTACATGCAAATTCAAATAATATACAAAATAATTACAAAAAAACAGCCTTCGGTTGCCTTTAAATTAAAATTATTTACAAAACCTCTCCAAAATAAATTTTATTTAAAAAATCATCACTTCAAATATAAAAAAAATGTTACACTTAATTGTTGTTATCTAAACTCATAACTGAATTAATTATAAAAACTATCTCAAACCATATAAATACAACTTAAATTTATTATTATAAAAAATTAATTAGATTATTTAAATATCATTAAAAGTGAATAAATACTTAAACTTCTACTCGCAATTGATCTAATAAGCGATTTAGGGCACCGATGTTCTGAGCAAAACTAGCACAAAAAACAGTTAAGCATGCATTATACGAATATTGTTTTAAACCTAAAATTATGGTAGTTCTATTGAAGAAAAAAGTGTGCATACGTTATTCACCCAACAATGGTTTTTAGTTCAACATTGAGTAGATTGTGGGATGAAGATAAATTAATTTTATATTAAGAAAAATAAAGATTTTGTGATATTTTTTTAGTAGCCTTTTTTTAAAAAATTATTTATTTATAAACTTTATATGGTATAAGGTATTTTTTTATGATTAATTCAATTATGAATTTAGCTAATAATGACTTAGTGATAAAAAGTATTATCAGAAGTGGTAGATTTTGAGAATAAAAATTATTTAGGCTATTTTTTATATAAAAAGTGATAATTTTTTTCAATAAAAATTATTTTGGAGAGGTTTTGTAATTAATTTAAATTTAAAGGCAACCTATGGTCGTTTTTTATAATTAATTTGAATTTGAAGATAATTATTTGAATTGGAATGTAACTTGAGGCTATTTTCTACAACCAAGTAAGTACTTAAACTATTTTCTGCATTTTTTATAACTCGGGCTATTGAGCGCAACAAATCATAAAGGTTTTGATATTTTTTGCAAGCTTTCCTAAAAAAACACCTCCCCTCCAGTAGTCCGCAAGGAGGTGCGAATTACTTCTTCCTTTTTTTTTAATGTGCGAGAATTCCGTAACTAGTTAGTTGTGGAATTTACATATTAAACTTTTTTTTTGTCTTGAATTTGTAGGGCATCTTACAACAGGTTGCGAAACCTACTCCACAAAAGATTACGAAAATTAGTGGTGTATCATGCAAAAATTCAGTGGTGTATTTATTAATAAAAAACAATTAAAAAAAACGACATTTGTATTGAGGCTTTTGGTTGAATGATTTTATATATGGTGTAGAAGGTGGGACATAAACAAAAAGTTTGGTGATGCTAAGGTGTGCTACAATATATTGATATTAGAATATAGGTATCCAAAACATAGGAAGGATGAATGATGCATTTGAATCAAGAAGGTAGCAAAGGGTGGACGTACTAGACTGTTGAGCTGCAGAGCCAACCACCTAACTGCACCTGCTAAAACCGGCCATCATATATTCATATATATATTGGCATATATGAAAGCGAAAGATTCATGAATCTCTTCTTCTTGTGGTCACGATTACCCCCGTTGACTCTTTTTTTTTTGGTGAAAAAAGGCCGATGCCCCTGCTCCGGGGAGCCCTTAATTGAAACTAAAGAAACAAAATTACAGGCCGTCCTCGTTGACCATTGATGTGCGCCTATTTTGTCATATTTTGCATTAACTTTTATATCGATTTCTGAATGCATTTCATACATTTGGGTTAAAATTATACAGAATCTTTGTAGTTTATGCTAATTTGTCAATTATGTAGGTCTACAATAGTTTCTCTTTAATTTCACAGAAATCGAGACACTTTACAAGCAATTCGGAGAATGCAAGAAAACCATGAAAGAGCTCGAGGTCAACTACAGAATGGCCAAGGTCAAATAGGAGCTGAGCAAGAACACATCGAGCAGAAGACAAGGAAGAAGGCACTCGTTAGAACTAGTCGACGTCGACCACTCTGGTCAATGTCGAGTACATCTAGTCGAAATCACCAAGTAGAGCACCAGTCAATCACCAAATCACTCAAGAGCAACAAATCTACTCGATGTCGAGTACATGTCGAGTACAATCCTAGCCGAGATCGAAGACAAATCCGAGGAGAAGACAAAGTCTACTCGATGTCGAGTACACCCTGCCGTCAGTCCGAGTCGAAATAGAGTGGAGATTCGGATGCGAGATTACTTACCTACCAAGACACGAAGATCTATCAAGTGGAGAGGAAGATTTATCCACATTAGATATTTTCCATATTTACTTTAGAGAATTTTATTTGTCATATTTTGTTTTATTTACCAAAGTTATATCTTAGGAAAGAGATAAGTAGGATTTAGATATAGATAGAATTGTTCTTTCCTTGGATAGCGGGGATTGAACACAATAAATAAGGCCCTAGGGGCTGAGTTTTAGGAGCATTCTATTCTTAAGCAATTGAGCAAACACTAGTTAGGCAATTCAGAGATTTTATTTGGAGCTTTGGCCGAGTGGAGTTGAAGAGGCGGGAGCGGAATTCACTTTGTTTGGTTGTAAGCTTTGTTTTGATTTAATGCAAGTTATTTCCTTTACAATTTTGATGTGTGTTTTGATGATGAAGAGCGAGTAGTCACTCAACTTCTAGGGTCGGGGTGAGCCCGATGGTAGCCATGTAAGGTAATGCATCAAAGGTACAATCTTTATTGCAATTTCATCTTAATGCAAACTTGGATTAATTATGTGAAAAGGGTAGTAACAAATTAGGGTTTATGAAAGCCTCTATATTCCTATTTGGTAATGACGAAAGTTATTTGATGAAAAGGCATGATCTTTTGTACCTTTGGCATGATTCTTATATGGTTATCGTTGTGGCGTTGAAACCCCGATTCTGGAAGCTGTTATATTATTGAATTCAACCCCACCAATTTCGTGTTTAAGTTCTGTCTTTATTTTATTCAAGATTACATTTTCTGCACTGACGAACACTCGAGATCGGCTACTATTTAGTCGATGTCGAGTACTGTTAATCGATGTCAAGTACTGCCCTACTCGACATCGTCTTGCTTTCGTCTTCTGTTGTGCAGATTTGCAGGGAACTCAACGGAAGTGGTCAATATCGAGTACTCTACTTGGCATCGAGTACTCGTCTGGTCGATTTCAAGAGCATCTTGGAACTTGAAAAGCGAGCGCTTACACGCTTCCTCATGGATACGATCTTGAATACCCTACCACTACAACTGGAGGGTTCTTGTATTTTATTTGCTTGAAAAGGGAGTTGGTTTCGTTCTTCATATTTTATATTTATTTGCATTGACTAGTTTCCCTTCCACGACAGCCATGGAAGCCAAGTCCTTCAACAACACAACATCAGCCCCAACCGGGGCATCCTTAAAAACCGCAACACCTAATGGCAAAGAGAAAGCCAGCTTGGCCAAGAAGTCCGTTAGGTCATTGCCTTCTCGTCTCGTATTTTAGATTTGGACGAGCCAATCCCTACTCAGGAAGCCTTGGCACAAGTGCGCCAGACTAGCACAAGGATGTGAGAGTGAAACCCCATCCTTCAGCATCTTCACCGTCACCTCCGAATCTGTCTCGCAAATGATTTTCTTCAATCCGCTTGACCAGGCCACCTCCAAGCCTTTCACAATTGCCCACATTTCCGCCTTATCCACCGAGCAAGAGCCAATATTAACTCTGAAGCCCACCATCCATTTGCCCAGGTGATTCCGAATAGCCCCACCCGCCAAGGCTTCCCCCTCCTTCCCAACCGCTCCATCAGTGTTAAGTTTCACCCACCCATCAGCCGGTGGGATCCAATGCGCAGCATCCTTCTCTCTTTCCTTCTCCCTGGCGATGCCCAATATCCTTCTTCTAGCGCTTCCATGATCTGCCGCGAGCATCCAGATATGTCTGCGCTTCAGGCACATAATCGGGCCGGACTTGAACACCATGATGTTCCTTCTGTTCCAAATATTCCAGATCGCCGCCGCGAAAAAGGAATTCCATCCTGGTTTCCCTTCCACAACTTCCGAGTAGAGGATGTTGAGTCTTAACCAGGCCGCAAAGGGAGAATCGAAGAATTCGCTTCTCCTTTTGGCTCCCATCACCTGCAACCAAAACGTTTTAGCAGCATCACAGTCCCTAAACATTTGAATAAGGGACTTACTAACGTTCTCACAACAAGGACAAGCATCCGAGTTACCTAAGTGACGTCAGAGGTGTTCGAGATTTGTCATCACCCCACCTTTGACCACCAACCACACAAATGCTTTAATCTTCTCCGCCACATCCAACTTCCAAATAGTCTTGAAGAACCAGTTGTCCATGTCGCTTTTGGTTCCAAGATTTATCAGGGCAAAGTATCCAGACTTGACCCTGTACTCCCCCGCTTTGTCATGAGTCCAACCCAACACATCTTCCTTGTCCGTGACAGTCATAGCTGCTACCTTTGAGAGGATTGACGATGGCAGGTGATCAGCAAAGTCGCCCCATTTCCAGCTCCCATTCGCGTCCCACAGGTCCGAGACCCACACATCTTCCGTAGGAGCATGCCCGTCTGTGGTTTGCTGCTCTAGGATTGTCTCCCCCATCCACTTGTCCTTCCAAAAACGAATGCCCCGCCCGTCACCAAGGCACCAGTGGACGTTGGGTTTAATCACGGTCTCCGAAACTTGTTTAATCCCTTTCTAAATCGTGGAAGCTTCGGACAATCTCCCCAGCGATTTATTCACATACTTGTTGAAGAGAATATTCGTCCATAGCCCTTTCTCATCCTTGAGTACCCTCCACCCAATCTTGGTCACCAGAGCGATATTGAGCTCCTTTAGTCTTTTGATTCCGAGCCCTCCCTGATCGATGGGCTCCGTAATCTCGTCCCAGGCTACTTTGTGAATGCGCCTCTTGTTCGGGGAGGATCCCCAAATGAATCCCCGACACACCCCTTCCGGCAAGATTATGGTGGACATAGTATGGACCGGGATAGCCGAGAGGACCGCCCAAGTCAGCGTCGTCCTTCCTTCAAAATTCAGAAGCGAAGCTCTCCATCCAGAGAGTTTAGAGGCGAATTGATCGACCACATGTTTAAACATACCTTTGTTTACTCGCATGTGGAGAATCGGGATGCCTAGGTAGTTGCCTAGGTCATCAGTCGTCTATATGCCACCTTCCGACTGGATCCTGCTCCTTAGCTCCTCCTTCACATTTTTGGACACAAACACCCTAGACTTTGGGAGGTTGACTTTCTGTCCCGAAGCATTGCAAAAGGCCTCCAAGCACACCTTGACCACCCTAACCCGCGCGACCGAAGCTTCTGCGAACATGAGGATATCGTCGGCGAAAAAGAGATGTGAGATCGCAGGACCACCTCTCGCCACCCTCACCAGTTTCCAAGACCCGTTCGACACCGCACATGTTATAAGGTGACTTAGTCTTTCCATACGCAAGATGAAGATATAAGGCGATATGGGATCTCCTTTCCAAATGCCCAGCGACGGTATGAACTGCTCAGTGGCCTCACCATTCCACAAGATCTGCATTCTGATAGTACAGATGCATTCCATAACCCACCCAATCCAAACACTTAGGAAACCTGTGAGATTTAGCATATCCTCAATAAACTTTCAGCTTAATTCGTCGTACGCTTTCTCGAGATTCCAATTTCAAGCACATCCACCCCTTCGCTCCCTGCTTCCTTCTCATCGAGTGGATCACTTCTGTGCGATGACAATGATATCCGAGATCAATCTCCCCGGAATGAAACTCCCTCACGTCGGGCCAACAAGTTTGTCCATGACCTATTTCAGGTGTGATGCCAACACCTTCGTGATGGCTTTGTATATCACGTTGCAAAGGCTCACTAGGCGAAATTGGTGAAATCGTTCTTGCTTACCAACCTTGGGCAGGAGAGTAATAAGGGTGTCATTAACCCCAAGAGGCATATTGGATGAGAAAAAGAAATCCCTGAAGAAACTGAACACCGACTCCCCGACAGTATTCCAGCATCGTTGAAAGAACACCGGATGAAACCCATCGATGCCCGGAGCTTTATAGGCCCCCATTGATTTGAAAGCCCCCTTGATCTCTTCCTCACCGGTAATGTGAGACGTACTCGCCCACACTCCCTGCTGAAGCCTAGGAAAATTGTCGGGTACATCCGCAGAATGCACAACCGGCCCTGCCTGATACAACTCTTTAAAATAGTTCAAGGCGGTCATTTCGACTTCCTTCGCATCCTCAATCCAGCTGTCCCCAACACCCATAAGGCCTTCAATCCAGTTTCGGTTCCGTTGGATCACCGTAGATGTGTGGAAGTAGCTCGTGTTGCGATCCCCAAAAGCATATCCATTTGTCCCTCAACTTCTGGTACCACAAGATTTCCTCCTATTCAAGCGCCGCCTCAAGATCAGACCTCAACTTTGCCTCCGTATCCTTATCCCGTGGGTCCACACTTCTCGCCATCTTGCGTTGAAGAGCCTCCAAGGATTTGGCAAGGCTCTCCTTCCTGCACTGGATTCTTCCAAACACTTTCTTATTCCACTTGGATAGGTCCTCTCCCAGGCTCCACAAAGCGTCTGGAGTCATGTCCCTTTTCCAATTGTCTTTCACAAATTTGGGGAATTCTTCGTGGTCAGCCAAGCACCTTCGAAACGGAACGGTCATCTCCCCTTGTTCCTCACAATCTTCGGGTTGATCTCAAGTAAGAGGGGGCAGATTTCCCATCTAGTTGGTTTACACCGTTATCTTTCCTTATTCCTTTGATTATTCCCTCTGCGGCTCTGCGCTGATTAAGATCCTCATTTATACCTTGTTCATGAGGGGAGACTTTCCTCCAGTTTTCCATAGTATGGAAATAATTTGTTTGACAACCTCATGTGATGGAGGTGGTTCATGTCTAAATATAATTTGGTTTTTGATAAACCATATGTGGTCCACCAACTAAAGGATAATTTTTCCTTTTTGGTTTTCTTTGCTCCAAAAAGGTGAAATTGCTCACCCCGGACGCCCCTCACCCCCGGCTCGGCGGAAATTTTGAGAAGAGGTAAATCATGGTAACTCAACCGGTAACAAGGGTCTGGAACCAGTGCTGACTGCGCACAAGGAGCATTGGTAGGGCTAGGATTCTCGGTCAGGGGGTGCTAAAAAAATTCCATGAAAATAATTTTTTTGTTGTATACTTATTAAGAATATTTTTAAAAAATATATTAAAAAACACTAAAATTGTGATTTTTAGGAATGTTTTTTCGTATTTAAATAGTTGAGAGTCACCAAAAAAATAGAAGAGAAACGAACAATATTGAAAGAAAAGGTCAAATCTATAATTTATACATCAATATGACATTTTTTGATGAAATAGTTGATAGAAATAAAAAAAAATATAGAGAGAAATGAAGAAGAATTAATAATATAGTAAAACAAATAAAAAGTGAAGAAGTTGAGAATTGAACTCAAGACCTTTTTATTTTAATTCTCCTTTCTTCCCTCCTTACCACTTGAGTTTGATAGAACTCTTGTTTCAAATATCATTTAAATATCTTATATTACCTTCAAAATATTTAATATATGCAAAAAAAATGTATTCCCTCCCCCCCTCCCCCTCCTCTCAAATTTGCAAATGTAGCAAATTGTCCAATTTATTTGCAAAAATAACTGGTACCAAAACCCTCAATTACAAGTTGCACATGGAGAAAGAAGGGAAGAAGGAAAAAAATAAAGGAGGAGGGGAAGGAAGAAGGAGACGTGGAGGGCTAAGGCTGAAGGAGGCGGAGTGGATGGTGACAGTTGTGGTGGCTCTAGGTGGCTGGTGTGGCAGCCCTCCCAAAAGCTTGAATGGTGGCGCCACTCTTAATCATTTGTTAAAAATTTATATAGATGTCATGTAGAATGTGCAGAGTAAGTATAGATTTAAAATATTCATTTTGGATAATTATTTTCCTCAATTTTTGAAGGTTAACAGGTGAAAAAATAATATCTTTTTAGAATTAATGACGTTTTGCATCTATCTCCAAAAATATTTAAAAAAACTTAATAAAAATTTAAGATGTCTATATTGTATAATAAATGTAAATTTTAAAAAGAAATATTATTTTGACAATCATTCTTTTTTAAGGGTCAATTGTTACTTTGACATTTGAATTAAATATTCTTATTAATTCTTGAGTTATCACATTTCAATATATTAGTCAATTATTTATATACATGTATAAACATAAGATTATGTAAACATTTGATATTTCAAATATATTTTTTATTTTTAGATATTCTAATTAAATTTTTTTATAATGGTTACATAATAGATTATGGATAAGACTTGTATAAATATATGGACCAATTAATATGTGGCTTCTGGTCATCATGGTTAGAGCTGACAAAATCTGACCCGACCCGAGAAATCCAACTGACTTACCGAACTCAGACCCGACTGAAACCCGAAAATCCGGAATCATCCGTAACCTGAACTCGAGACCGAGCCCGACACGAATCTGACTCGACTCGAAATAAACCCGAACACAGACAAAACCGACCCGACCCAAACGGCCAAACCCGATCCGACTCTCAACCAACCTAACATTCGGAATGATAGTATCCAAAATTGTGGTCCTAATAAATATATAATATTATTGATATGAATGAAATGTATAAAGAAAGTCATGATATTAATGAAATAATGATATAAAAGACAACACGAAATAATAATATTCAAAATTGTGGTCCGACGTATATCAATGTAAATAATCTTTTCTATGAAAAAAGGAAATAAATATATTTAAAATAGATCACAAATTGATATAAGCCTATCAATGTAGATACTCTTCGTATGAAAAATAGGAAACAAATATATGTCAAATAGTAAATAAATAATTTTAGCATTAATATTGACCAATAAGAAAATATCATTTGAATAAAAAAATCAACTTTAATTGTGCGTGTGACACGTCAGCAAAATGCTAGCAGAATTAGTAATATTAATAGATTAATAGATAGATTAATAGATAGAGGAGAAGTCGGCTGAGACAAATCGCGACTTCTCCTTAAAAAGAGTCATATGAACCAATCACACTTTTTGAAAGAAATAATTAATATAATACAAGATAAAATTAAGTATATTTATTCAATCAATCAATATGGGTGTGTATGGGCACCATTTTAACAGTTTAAAAACTGTTAAAAATGGAGGCGTTTTTTTTTAAATAGTGTATGGGTGTTGTTTTCTTAGAGTTTGTGATTAAAAATTTGTGTTTAAAAATAAGCTAATGGAACCTGCTTTTTTGGTGTTTATTTGGTTTGAAATTACCATAATACCCCTAATAATAACCAAATAAACTCATTTTTTTACAAATAAACTCTTTTTTATCCCATACGGTGTTTATATTATTTCATAATCTTTCAACCTTTATTTTACATAAATTTT
This sequence comes from Persicaria maculosa, assembly GCA_963922045.1. NCBI lineage: Eukaryota > Viridiplantae > Streptophyta > Magnoliopsida > Caryophyllales > Polygonaceae > Persicaria > Persicaria maculosa. The sequence continues at coordinate 40,956,215 of OY998252.1, read as the reverse complement.
AATTTCAACTGTTTTAGAATTTTAGCTACTTTTTTTAACTCCGTCCCATACGGACCCTATATATATCTATATATGCATAAGATAAAATTTTATTCCAACTCTATTTAATCAATATATACACACACACACACACACACACACACACACACACACACACATAAGATAAATTTGACCCAATTTGATTAGATATGGATATATTTTAAGAAGACATTAATCAAATTTAAATACTATTATTTAAGATAAGATTTAATAATTAATATAGGGGAATTTGCTAAAGTAACCCAAATATCCGGACCCTTTGCACCCCCTATCCACTATCCAAATAAATTGCAAAACCTATCCCTTGCCCCACCCCCCCCCCCCCCCCCTCCACCCCAAAAAAAATCCTTTGTTACCTCACATGTTGCAACTAGGAGAGAGAGAGAGAGAGAGAGAGAGAGAGAGAGAGAGAGAGAGAGAGAGAGAGAGAGAGAGAGAGAGAGAGAGGTCATAGGGCATTTATGGCCTATCACTGTCACCAACCATTTCTATTTATACCTCTATCCACTTCTCTCCATCGTAGAGCTCCATTGAAGAGTTTATGTATTATTTGATTTATCTGTCTTCTATCTCTCTACCTTCGAGGATGACGGGATCTCCATGGGAGCTTGAATTCGGCCTGCGCCGCTGGTGTGAATCGTCGTCGGAGCACCGCTTTGGTGCCTTCATCCTTCACCTTTTTTGTGATGGCTTTTTCAAGTCAATTCGAGGCAAGTTGATCAAAGGCCAGATTTGGAGTAGAAGAGGGGGAATCGACGTGGAGGAATCCTCGCAGATGCTTGGTGAACCATTTTGTTTTTTTTTTATTGATGAATGAACAATATATCAACTTTCCACTCTATGGTTTCTTACTGGACACCCTTTGGTACTCTACTAGACACCCAAGGATTTCCTACTGGACACCCTATGGTTGTTTCCTGTCTTGCGTATTGTTCAATGTTTCCTTGGTTCTACTAGCGCCCTCTCCCCTAAGCTTAGGCGGTAAAAAGAGAAAGGGGCATTGGTGCATTAAATGAGAGAGAGAGATTAGTGAGGGTAAGATAGAGATTAGAGAGAGATGGAAGAGTGACAGTGAGAGGGGTATTAATATAATTTGAATTAAATCTTAAGTTTCAGATAAAAACCGTTGAAGAAGAAGCAATTGGACGGGGTTTATTTGCAGGTTGATGTGTAAGCAGTTAGTTTTAATTGGATAGCCAAAGCAAAACGACATGAGACATATTGTAATCGATTGGACAAGAGTTATCGAAGCAACAGATTCACCATCGACTTCAGATACAAAAATGTGTAAGTTTTCTTCAGATTTGAGGGAGACACCTCTCGCATAACCTTTATCGCCGCCTGGGGATGCTTCGCACTGGATCTTAGTCTACGTTGTCTCCAGCTTGTACGGGTTTGGCTCGCTTGCTCGTCCGGGATTACGCCTCCCACTTTGTAGTTGTTGCACCTTTTTATATATGTAGAGACGATTTCACCGTCTGCCGACTTCGTTGGACTCTCGAGTTTTCAGGTATGCCTGACTCTCGAATTATTTCCTAATCAAAAAATAAATAAGATTTTACCTATGTAACATATGTAACCAATTTTAGAAGATATATATAATATAGATATAATAAATGATAAGTCGTATGTAACATATGACATCTTCTCCTTATCCTAATAGTAATAATCAATCAAAAAATAAATTATCTCCACCTTAATCAATTTTAAGATAATAGTTTTCATAAGTTTTTATATGTAGATATATTTTGGAAAAGATTTTACCCAATTTTGTAAGATTTTGATAATAATTATAGAAGAGTTTGATAATACTTTCAATATATTAATCAGAATTAATGGTAATTTTATTTAAATTGTATAACAATTCAAAAGTGTTGAAATAAACCAATTAGCTCTCTGAACGGGGATTTATATTAAATTTATTTAAATTGTAAAAAAAACCGCTCACGGTGCGGGTACTGAACTAGTATATAGTATTGTGCAGTTGTTTGTTTGCATATATGCTATATATATTTTCATTTGAATTAATTTCCAACAAATTATAATATATTATAAATGCTGATACCTCATATTCATTTTGCATGTTCATGTGGTGTAGTTTGCAAGCAAGGTATAGCTAACCAATGCGCCCATACGGCCATACCCTAAAAATAACGGAAACCATATATTCAAAACCTTATCAATTAACCAAACCAGCTAATAGATTGCAAATGCTTACACATGTAATTCAATGTATCATGTATGTGCGTACACTGCACAAAAGTAAATATATATACATGAATATGATGTTGTATTCAATGTATTAGAAACATATATTCACGTTATAAAATAGTGTATAGCTAGATAGCTAGGTTATGGGTATATAGTCATTATAAGTTTTGTATTCTAATGCTGCCTTTTTGTCAACCAGCAACTGTAATAAAGGATGCCTCTTTTGACTCTATCCAATTAACTTTTTCACATATGCAATGCATATCACCTTATTTTTATTCCCCCTCTCTCTGCAAAAAAATTGAAGATAAGTTGGTGATATATTAGAAATGTTATGTGGCTTGTATCATCGTTGACCGGTGACGGATTGGAAAGTTTGCCTCTCGGCGGTGGTCTCGTATACCGTCTTTACGGTATGCGATGTTTATTATAAACGGGTTTATCATCTGTCTATTTTGGACTTTCAGTCAATTGTCTGTTTAGAGTTTCATGAGTCTTTCCATATACTCCTGAAACGCCAACCCCTTGTAACCCTAATCTGTTTTCGTCTTCTCTCATACAAAACTGGTTCTCTACCCATATACGTAGGCAACACACCGTTGCTGAACCACGTAAAACTTTGTGTTGTTGTTCGTTACTTTCATTCTCGCTATAACAAGAAATATTTGTAAGGGGCTGATCTTTTTTTCTGAGAAATATCGGTTTGAATTGAAGTCTGAAATCGATGTCTTTAAAATTACAAGAGTTGTCAAATTGATTCTGTTATATGAACCAATGAAGCAGGAGGTGTTGCTCAATTTTTACTCTCATATCTTGGCGTGAAGGGAATTCTCTTTGTTTTGTCTTTCTTTCTAATTTCAATATTTCAATAATTATTGATTAATTAATTTCATACATATATTACCTTGTTAGTTTGATCATATTTATCTTCCCCCCCACCCATTTTAAAGGTAATTAACTAGGGAGACAGATTAAGATAGTGGAGATCAATCAATCGAGCTATTGAATTATATATATTAGTGTTCATAATACAATACTATCTCCGTTTGGCAAAACTTATCGTTTACTATTCACGTACATTTTTTTAGAATCATAAAACTATATAAAATATTCATTTTAAAAAAATAAGATTGTACTTATTAATAATAACTACGAAATTGTTAAAAAAAATTTAAAATTGAATATTTTATATAATTTTTATCATTCTAAAAAAGCGTGTGTGAATAGTAAACGAAAAGTTTTGCCGAACGAATGTAGTACATTAAATCAATTTTGTTAATTTTATTTCGGTGTAATTCAGGGGAAAACACTATTTATAAAGGTTTTCACTTTTCTAATTTAAAATATATATATAAAAAAAAAGAGATTTGTGGATGGAGTAAAAGGAAAATCTTAACCGTTAAATCTACAAATCATTTTTTAGTGTTGTTAGATACACCGTAAATCCTTCATCAAAAGTACACTCGGATGTAAAGTGCGGGACCTTTCCAATTAATTAGCACGCTAAAAAAAATTAATTAACCCACTTCAATCCTGCACGTGATCAATTCCGACGTGCAGGATTTTGGGTGTATTTAGTATGCTCAATAATTTTTTGAAAAAATTTGCAAAATAGGCACTTTATTTGGACGTATTTGCAAAATGGTCGCGTTTTTGGACAATTTAGCAAAATGGTCACTATATATTCTTATTCTCGGTTGTACGGACATTTTTTCCCTCTCTCCCAAATCCTCTCGCCCTCTCGATCTGTTTTCTCTCTCTCGACGCCGGATCCGGCTCCGATGGCGGCGAGTCGCCGGACCTCCATCTTCCTCCTATTCGCCGGACCTCCACTCGCTCGCAGCCGCCCTCACTCGCTCGCTGCCGGTCTCCAGTCCTCATCGCCCTTGCTCGTTGCCACTTTCCCCCTTGCCCTCGCTCGAACCCTAGCCGCTCGAACCCTTGAAGCCGCTGGCGACTCGCTCCGCCTCTCCCCTTCCTGTTCTCCGGCGACTCGCACCTCCCCCTCGCCTCGTCTCCGTCACTGCATCGCTCCTCCTCTCCACCTCCTCCTCGCCTCGTCTCCGTCTCCGGCGATCGAGCATAAGATAAGGTACGGTGTTTTGTGAGTTGATGATTTTGTTGGATTTTGGTTGCCTTGCTTCTGAATTTGAGCAAATTTGTTGATTTTTTTGTTCATTTGTATGGATTGAGATGCGGTTTTTGGAATCTCAGCTACTTCTAGGGTTTCACAGTTGAATCTAATAGCTTTCATGAATTTTCACCATTTATGTGGCCCTTTATCTATAAGATGAATTGTAGATCTAAGTTGGTCAATTATAATTTCAATTTTGGAATCTCAGCCATTCTTATTCATAGTTGTAATTGATCATCTTGTGCAGGTTATAGATGAATGCAGCCGTAACCAGGTGACTTGTTCTCCTTTGTACTCTTTTTGGTGAAGGTGAAGTGCAATTTATGGATAAACTGTTCGGTCTTTTTTTAAAACAGTAAATGCAGTTTATGGATAAGTTGGTCAATTATAGATGAATGAGTTTACTGTTGGATTTGTGCTGTTGAACATAGTGACTTGTGGTGACTTGTATCTAGTTATCTGCCGTTTACTTATGTGTTATTGAGTTCCTATTATACATCGAGCCTAGGGTTGCACAACTCGAGCCTAGGGTTGCACAACTCGAGCCTAGGGTTGCACAACTCGAGGCTAGGGTTGCACAACTCGAGCCTAGAGTTGCACAACTCGAGCCTAGAGTTGCACAACTCGAGCCTAGAGTTGCACAACTCGAGCCTAGAGTTGCACAACTCGAGGCTAGGCTGAAAGAATGAGCTGCAGACATTTTCTTTACCTTGCTTTATGTTTTTTGCTCCAGTGAAATCATAGGTAGTTAATTGTTCTGAATTCTGATATTCGGGTTTCCTGCATTTGTTTTGGGTTTCATTATTAATAAAATGTGTCTGTTTCTGTTCTGCTGCAGGTGGTACATTTGCTCTTTACTCATTGATATGTAGGCATGCCAAGGTTAGTCTAATCCCAAATCAGCTACCTTTTGATGCTCGCATATCAAGCTTCAGACTAAAAGTTCCATCTGCAGGACTTGAGAGGTCACTTAAGATTAAAGAACGGCTTGAGAGTTCCTTATGTCTGAAAAAGCTTCTTCTGGTTATAGTTTTGGCTGGTACCTCCATGGTTATGGGACAAGCAAAATGGGATTTTTTGTCGGGTAAGCATATGAGCTGAGTTGTTTTATTTCCATGATGCCTACTTTTGGACTTGGGTTTTTTCTAACAGTTTAGTTCTACAGATTAATATGAGCTGAGCTGGGTTTTTTCTAACAGTTTGGTAGGTTATTGTTGATGGCACATATGCCTTGCAGGCAAAACTACGGTCTTTGCTGGATATTCGGGTTGCAGTGGTAATTTGATCAATTTCTTCTATTTTGATTCTTATTAATCCATTTCGTTGGCAGCTTGTGTGAAATTTAGTTTTGCACGTATAGGAATTAGGGAGTTTTTTATTTTTTCAGGTTATAATGCATGGTTTGCTTGCAAATATTTTGATTAGGTTGGCGGTGTTCATTTCAGTCTTCTTTCAAACGTTCAGTATGACATTGGAGATTCTCGTTCTTTGGATAATCTCATTGACATCATCTTCTTGTTGTTTAGAAAGCACATTGAGCCTGACCTACATCATGCACAGGTTACTCTTAATGATATGTTGCCTTGGAATTTTTCTATAATGATATGCTGACTATTGGATTTTGCCTAAGATGAAATTGATTGTTGAATCTTCATAGATACTACTTATTTGAATGACTTGTGCAGATTAGGATCAACAACAGTTTTGTCTCATCTTTCAGGGAGGCAATTTACAAACTAAAGTGTAAAAGTGAGATATGCCATATTCTTAGGTTCTTAATTTGTTGCATTGATGTATGAGCTATATAGCTTTTTTTTTAAGGAACATCATAGCATTTATTTTTAAGCTTAGTTATTTATCTGTGGACATATGGAGCTAAGTCGACAGTTTTTAGAGTGAAATCGTCTGTCAATGGTGTTATTCTCAGTCTATTTGGAGTACTTACACATAGTTATGTATCTAATTTTTCAGATGTTGTAAAAGATATATTGGCCTGTTTGTTTAGTTTTTGAATCATTATCCTACAGTCGTAACTTCTTTGTCATGTCTCTCTTTGATAGTCACCAAATGGACACTCAGACTTAATTTTTAATGGACAAGAAACGCAAAGAGATAAGTAAGTCTTGATATATTTCCTTTTTTCTTCGAGTTAAATGATACTTTAGTATCTTAGTAGTAATAAGATTAAAGTGCAGGGACATTGCCTTCTAGCTCCCTTAGTCTATCATCATCTGTTGGAACTTGAATCACCATCTGCTCAAGCGCCACTGCATTTTTCAGTACATATATTGCAAGCTCCATCTCATTCCAACTGTAAGTGAATCTGGTAACCTCAATTTTCTGCATGATATATGTTAAGAGTTGAGTCATGCATCTTCTATAAAGCTTCAGTATACTGTTTGTTAGATGTAAGGAAAGATAGTTCCATAAGCATGAAATAAAAGTGTTTGCTCTTTTTTTTTGGTGCATATTTGTTATTCATATCTTTGCAATTGCAGCAACAAGCCTATTCAAGATGCTCCCCAAGTACAGACCTGAGGATAAGGCAGCAAAGAAGGAACGCCTTTTGAACAAAGCACGGGCTGAAGTTGCTGGAAAGGATGCTGCATCTGCTAAGAAGCCAATTGTGGTGAAGTACGGTCTCAAGCACGTGACATACCTCATTGAGCAGGTTGCTTATTTCTATAGTTATCATGGGTTGTAAATGTTTTGAGATCTCACAGTAGGAATTGGTTTCTATCCTTGTGGGCCGATTGGTTGTTTCTTATGTACAGAACAAATCTCAGTTGGTGGTTATTTCTCATGATGTGGACCCGATTGAGTTGGTTGTGAATTTGTGACTTGCCTTGACTTTTCTAACTTAGAAGCATAGATCTCCAGGACTGATTTGTTCACCTTAGATTTAAAATTAGTTTAACATTTTGTATATTATAGCCAGATTTCGATGCCATTTCAACTGTTGATGAAAATTTGATCATCATTTGTTCTAATATATGTTTGTTGCACTCGAACTAATCTATTCCTCCTACTCTCTGGACCCGGGTACTTGCAGACAAAAGCAGAATATGACAAAGAATGCAAGATTTGTACTAGGCCTTTCACTGTTTTCCGCTGGAGACCAAGTCGTGATGCAAGATACAAGAAAAATGAGATTTTCAGACATGTAGTAAGGTAAAAAATGTAAGTCAAGTCTGCCTTTTGGATCTTGAATATGGTTTGCCAGTTCAGGTCCGAGATACTGCTCTCAGTATCAACTCAAATGATTCGATTCTCAAGAGTGATGTCAATTGGGAATATTTCGATGAAGAACATGACCGTAAGGAATGCATATTGTCAACAAGAAAATAGCTAACTAGCACATATTTTGTAAAATAGAAGCAAAGCTCTTGAATAAAAAGAATTATCTATGAGACATCCTTGGGACTTCTGTTTTGCGATTCATTGCTTTGGGCATTTGGTCTAATCAGTCTCTCTCCTGTCTCTGTTGGAGCATTTGGTTATACATTTAATTGCTAGAAAGAGACTGAGGACAACTTAATAAGCTGATTTCTCGCTGACATTATTAAAAAAACAGCCCAGAAGGAATAAAGAAACTTTGTTAAGAGATGGAGATCGATCATACCGATGTTAGAATACTTATGCTTGCATGGTGAGGAAATTATACTTTCTGAAGTCCTTAATTCAATTCTTTCATTCTCTAATCTATTCACTAAGTTATCTTTATCTGATTCTCAGGAAGATGCAAGTTGAGAAGTCGGTTGTTGCTTCATCATTTTTGTGCTTGCCACGCACATCCAACAATGAGCGAGGCTTTGAAAGAAGCAGCAATGGCCACCTATGACAAGCCAATTCACATGTATGTAAGTGAGTTAATTCGTTTGCTCACTCTAAGACCGAGTTGTGCAACTCTAAGACCGAGTTGTGCAACTCTAAGACCGAGTTGTGCAACTCTAAGACCAAGTTGTGCAACTCTTAAGACCGAGTTGTGCAACTCTTAAGACGGAGTTGTGCAACTCTTAAGACGGAGTTGTGCAACTCTTAAGACGGAGTTGTGCAACTCTTAAGACGGAGTTGTGCAACTCTTAAGACGGAGTTGTGCAACTCTTAAGACGGAGTTGTGCAACTTCTAAGACTGAGTTGTGCAACTTCTAAGACTGAGTTGTGCATCTCTAAGACTGAGTTGTGCATCTTCCTTGTCTCTCCATCATGCAAAACAGAAAAAATGCTATGAAAAACAAAGATTATGTGGTGGCAGAACATCAAGCTCTGCTAAATGTCTCAAAGTGTTCCTTTATGGCTTCACTATTTTCTGCACATCCACAAGACTCGTCCAAGTCGTCAAAGTTTTCTTCTATTGGATCACCCTTCAAGGTAACCTTGTGCTTTATTTTTTATGATACTTTAAAGTTCTTAACCAAACTCAGTAGTTTTATGGCTTTGTTAAAGGATTAGTGCATTTGGAAGCGCTACCGATTTGCTTCAGTATTTTCTTTAGTTCTATAAATGACAATTGCCTACTGAAGAAAAGAGGAAATCATTAGAGAGGAAACACTTCTAGAGGGTGCTTCATTAGGGTGTCATCACACATTTCTAACATATAGAGAACCTAATTTATTCTGAACTAATTATGCTTATCTTCGAACATGTTTTAAATTCTTTGGTTTTTGTGTTACAGATGCAACTTCAATCCTTGATGGAGACCTTAAGTGCAACAGAACCTCACTATATAAGATGTGTGAAGCCAAATAATGTCCTGAAACCTGCAATTTTCGAGAATGTAAATGTCATTCAGCAATTACGCTGTGGTGTAAGTTGATCGTCTCGGTCTCCATGTTGTTTTGTCTTCTATGTGATTAGTTTAAGATTTTATCACATCTAATATATTATCAATTGAAAATTTGAAACTGAATCTTAAGTTCTTAACTAATTAGGGTGTCCTTGAGGCTATAAGGATAAGTTGTGCTGGATATCCTACCAGAAAGACGTTTTACGAACTCCTCCTACGATTTGGTGTCCTAGCTTCAGAAGTATTGGATGGAAAGTGAGTTAATGCTTCTATTGATTATTTTGAGGTTGATGGTTATTATGAATATTGTCTTAGTCTAGGCTGACAGCTTTGGCCACATACTCAGGAAGAAAGTCCGCATGCTTGTTCCATCATCCATCAAAATACCAAAAATAGCCAGTAATCGTTCATGAAAGTCCGTATGCTTCATACATTTTGGTTGTGTAATTTTGCTTTTAGTTGCTTTTGAAGTGAGCAGATGTTGTTGGCTCTTGAAAGGGGCATTTTGGTTATGAGATATGGTGATGGTTGTGTATTTTAGTTCGAAACTCAGCTGCGATTATTATATCCGGAATTATTTGGCTTCATCCGACTATGATGGCATTGTCAAGGTCAACATTATTTGCCATGCTTTCTTTTCCTTGTTTCCAGCATTACTATCTTTCCTCCTTGTATATCTGGAATTCCAAATGCAGGTTGTTGATAAGGCGCAGCTGGATTCTATGAAATTAGCCAGTGGAAGTGATGACTACACCGTGCGAATTTGGAGCATCAACGAGGCAATCTCTATCCCTGCCTCCTCTCTCTTATAGTCATTGACATTGCATTTTTGTGCATCTGAATTTCTCTAATATCGCTCTAGTTATGGAAGTTGATTGTTGTGCAACTGAAAGAGAGAGTTGTGCAACTCCAAGAGAGAGTTGTGCATCTGTGTATAGTGTGTGCACTCTAATGGGAAGATCTAATATTTTTCTTTGCATCTCACATTTAGTCATTGAAAATTTAGTAGATAGTTGTTTCAACAAGTTTTAGGCTTGAGTACATGTTTCATCTCACTCTCTTAATATCATCTAGTTGAAACTTTTGCTCAAGGCTAAATGACACGTTGATGTGAGGGACTAACTAAAAAAGTATCTACTTCAGGTAGGGCATCCTAAGGAATCTCAGCCTTGAATAGATATATGTTCTTTCTTTTAAAGATTCTTCTGGATGCATTTCTCTTTTAATTGTTAATATGTAGTCCGCCCCCCTTGTTTATATGACTGAAAAAAAGAAAGTCAAGCACTATGCTCTTAAGTATGAAAATGCTAAAATTGGGAGCTATATGTTAGCACTATGATCTCAATGCAGAAGTTAAATAGATTAAATTACTAATGTATCCGGATAGTGTTGCGAGTCTCTGTGCTGTTTTTAGATATGTGCTAGTCCAAAGGGTAGTTCCAGATTTTTGTTGAGGTTGTCATCTGATTCTTTTTGCCCTGTTTTGAAGAGTTCAAATATCATATGCTTGTCCAAATTTCCCCATTTGGCCAGACCATTGCTCAGTTTGCTATCACCTAGACTATGACCTGCATTTGACATTGCCCTTGCATTACAGATGGATTAAGTTATTTCTCAAGCACAGTCTACTCTTGGGGCGCTTGTTCTTCAGCGTACAACATTTGGGACCATAAATTTAAAGATTGGCAATGTCAGCAGCCGGCTCCTGTCGGTATGTACTCTTGTTGCTTTGGCCTATCCAGAATTTGCATCTCAAAATTTTTTCATTTCAATTCAGTCGCCTAAATAGATAACTGAAAAGTTAACTAATGGGTTCTATCTGATGGCTACTTGAGGTACAATTAATAATATAAGAACACATTAATTCACTTGTCCTCTCACAATTTCTTCTCTATAAAGAATCAACTTAATCCATTTCCTGGATTTGGGATGTGTGTGCAGGTGAATAATATTCTTGCATCAATTTATCCAGAACCTTCTAATCAATGAGAAAGTATAACATTTTTCTTAGTTATCACTCAGCCAAGTGTCCTGTGTAAAGCTAATGCTCCTGCAGTCCTGCTAACAAGGTTCCCTATGGCATTGCAGAAGAAGCTCATAATGGTTGGCTCATGCAGAACCCTTTCTCGGGTCCCTCTGTTGAAGCTCCTCATCGACAAGGTACACGAGCAATCTGGAATCGTTAATGTAACCAAAGACGACATTGATCCCGACAGAAGCCTCAGGGGATGCTCTTAGATGATCAGATGAACACTATTTTTTTCCTTGCTGTTCCATATGACAATATAAGTGAGCCAATCTCGGCCCTCTTTAAAGAAGGGCCTAAAGTTTTGTCAATTGTTTTGTAACGGAGTTTTGGTATATTGTAAGCACAACCTTGCTCCTCTGTCTTGTACATGTAATCTAATCTCCAGCTATGAAAATTAGCTCTTTGTTAAAACTCTTGAAAAAAAAAGTGCTGACACGACAAAAAAAGTGCAATTTACAGTTTGAATTTGCAATTTTAGAACTTAAAATGTGCAATTTTAGTTTGAAAAATTACAAATATAAAACTAAAAAGTACAATTTTATAACTCAAATACAAAAATGAAAAGTGTAATTTTATAAACTAATATTGTCACAACATAAAAAGAATCAAATTAGATTGTGATGTGATGGAAAAAAGTGTAATTGTGATGTGATGGATAAAGGAAAAAAAACCTTTAAAAAAGTGCTGACGTGAAAAAAAAATTATTGTAAAAAAGTGTTGACACAAATAGAATAAAAAGTGCACAAATTAGAATAAAAAGCGCAAGAATAATATTATAATGTGCCCAAATTATATTTTTAGTTTAAGAAGAATCAAATTAGATTTTAGTTTGTATGAATAAAACTATAAATTTCATGAATAACACTATGAAATTTTAGAGTTGCACGACGCTGTTGTAAGAGTTGCACGAATCTGTTTTAAGAGTTGCACGACTCTGTTGTAAGAGTTGCACGACTCTTGTTTTAAGAGTTGCACGACTCGCTTGGAAGAGTTGCACGACTTTTGTTTTAAGAGTTGCACGACTCTCTTGTAAGAGTTAAGTTGCACGACTCTCTTGTAAGAGTTGCACGACTCTGTTTTAAGAGTTGTACGACTCTCTTGTAAGAGTTGCACGACTCTTGTTTTAAGAGTTGCACGACTCTCTTGTAAGAGTTGCACGACTCTGTATTAAGAGTTGCACGACTCTGTTTTAAGACTTCATGTGTCTCTCTACCTTTATAGGTTAATTTGCATGAACCAAAGTGAATAGAGGATACAATTCATGAACCAAAGTGAATAGAGCATCTTTTTAGAAATTAAAGGTTGTGTCAGCGGTGTTTGCAATTTTAGTGCTGACAGAGTTATAAAGAAATAAAATTGATCAATACATTTTCATCACTAAAATTGCAAACACCGTTGACACTAGTTGTTTTCTCTGATTAACAAACTAGAAAAAGATGCTGACACTACAGTTGTGCATCTCTAAACTACGATTGTGCAACTTTAAAATACAGTTTAAGAACCAAATTAGATTAAAAAGTGCAAGAATAATATTATAATGTGACCAAATTAGATTTTTAGTTTAAGAAGAATCAAATTAGATATTAGTTTGTATGAACAAAACTATAAATTTCATGAATAACACTATGATATTTTAGAGTTGCACGACGCTGTTGTAAGAGTTGCACGACTCTGTTGTAAGAGTTGCACGACTCTGTTTTAATAGTTGCACGACTCTATTGTAAGAGTTGCACGACTCTTGTTTTAAGAGTTGCGCGACTCTATTGTAAGAGTTGCACGCCTCTGTTTTAAGAGTTGCACGACTCTGTTTTAAGAGTTGCACGACTCGGTTTTAAGAGTTATACGACTCTTGTTTTAAGAGTTGCACGACTCTGTTGTAAGAATTGCACGACTCTGTTTTAAGAGTTGCACGACAATCGAGACTTGTGAATTTGTTTTCAACATGATCTTATTTTCTCTCAAATAATTTCATACTTTCTCAATAAATTATTGCACAACATGCTCTTATTTTTGCTAATCAATACTTTATTTTTGCACAACTAGTGGTAAAATTAGTGATGACACTGATATTAGTTACAATTAGTGCTGACACTGATATTAGTTACAATTAGTGCTGACACTGATATTAGTGCAATATATATCGTCAATAATTTCAGTCCCCCAACATAATATATGCAAATAAGCATAATAATAGTGCGTACATAATTATTCATATATATTCAACTATTCAAGATCGATCAGCTTATAAGTTCCACCCCAGGACTGAGATCAATTAAGATCACAAACCCACAAGAATACATAAGCCCAACATAAGGGTACACCATATATCATATACTTATAGCCTAAAGCATTAGAACAGCAAATACATCAAAATAAACTAGTTTTCAACGTACAGTAAAGATAAGCACAGAAATCATATTGATAGGGAGCTAGCAATCATCAAGTCAGTTCTTATTCTTGGATCTTTTGGTGGTTGGTTAATTGCCATACAAATTGCTTTAAGTACTAAGACCTTTCTGTACGTTGCACGGTTGCAGCCAGTCCAGGCTCCCTCTCAAAGTAAGGCCTTAAAAAGCTCTACACAGAAGTACAAGACCACATTCATTAATTAATATAGATAACTCACAGAAACTTCCAATATCAGATCTAGCAGGTGCACACCCAAATTTCCTGATCTCTGCTTTGCAAACAAGCACAGATATAGCAAAAAACACAGATATAGCAAGCACTGTTCTAAGCAATATCAGTAGAAACTTCCAATATCAGTAGAATGCTTAGTAGAAACAAGCAATGTTCTAAGCAAATCAACTAGACAAACACAGATATAGCAAAAACGAGCATAAACCGTCACAGATTCGAATGTATCCGATACATCAAAAATCAAAGAAAATTTGCGCCTTCGGCGCAAATTTTATGTGATTCCATGGCAGTAATCACTGCAGAGTTCAAAATTGTCCCCAACACTTCAAAAATCGAAGAAAATTTGCGCCGAAGGCATAAATTTTCTGAAATATATGCACTGATTATTAGATTCAATTGTCTAAAATCGAAGAATCGCTTGATAAGGGAGCCAGGACGCTGAATAATCTACGCAAATCAACTAAAAAATAAACCCTAGCTCTAATTGGGAGAAGAAAAGCAGTAATTGAAGATATATGCAAAGAAAGAAGAAGGAACCTTGTTCTTGATGGAAGAAAGCACATCAACATTCAACACAGTGGAGGAGAGAGAGTTTCGGCGGAAGCTTGCAGGACATGAAGCCGCCGCCAGAGATCTGATGCCGAGGCCGTTGTCTTGTTGGCGCTCGATTAGGGCTTCAGATTGCCCAGTGTTGTCTTGTTGGCGCTCATTGTCGCGAGAGAGGGAGAAGAGGGAGGCGGCAGTGTCGGAGCTATCATCGGAGTTCCACAATCGGGATTGAATCGATATGATCGGCGACGAACAACTGAGCAGCAGAGAGAGCGTGCGGAGGGAGAGCCGGAGGAGAGAGTCGGAGGAGAGAGAAAGCGCGTGGGGAAAAGGTTTATATTGAGGACATTTCATAAAATTGTCCCAAAACGTGGACATTTCGCAAATTGAGCCTATTTTCGTGGCTATTTTGCAAAATGCCCCTAATTTTTTTTAACTATAATAAAACGTAACCCACATGTTGAAGATCAGAAGATGTAATCATCTTCGGGAGACAATGACATTATGGAAGATATTAATTGGAAAAGCGAAAAAATATGATTATGGAAGTTTTTTGATCGAAATATGATTATGGAAGTTAGGAATTAGGAGTAGTGGAAAGGGACAACTTAATGCCCTATTATTTAGAAAGTGTAATAATCATACCCGACTCTAATTTATCCCAAATTCAAATAATAAAGTTTACTAATGACAAGAGGAACATGTCGTTGTTCTTGTCAAAGAATACTCAAACTCACAACTAGTATAGTGTGCAAGCAAGAGGTCGATCCACAGGGAAATCTATTAAATTCAAGTCTAATTCTAATTGCTAAGAGAGAAAAGGGGGAGTTTTAGTGTGAAAAGATCCGCCTTTTACCAAAGCGGAAGCAAGCAAACAAAGTAAATAGATTGTAGAATTCAGTGGAGAGAGATAGGTTCACCTACAATTTATCACTTCAATTGATGAATTCGATCCTTGTTTCAGCCTCTAGTTCTTGTCTTTTCCTATCAATGTCCTTGTCCAAATCTTAGGTAAATTACTAGTCCTACGAGTCCTAGCAACCCTTATCTCTAAATAACCCTAACATGGTTAAGATTTAACCTAGAGATAGCATTAAGAATATGAATTAACCAAGGTGCATGCAATATCAAGCTACGAGTCAATATTTAACATGTATTCAACTTCCTACACATCCAATTAGTCCTACGAGTCCTAAAGGGATATGATTGCCACTTGGGTTAAGGTTCGCTACGATGAATCTGCAAAACCCTAGCAATTGAATGAATCTACTCTAACTAGTTGATCAGGCCAGAGAGAATAAAACACATTCAAGCAATTAAGCACAAAGAAGTCAAAACATTGCAATAGGAATAAGAACTAGATTAAGAAACTCACAATTCAACAATCAAAGATCCAAACTGTAGGCGAACCCTCGAGAGTTTAGTTGCTCATGCTCAACGGCGCTCTCAACAATGGAATAATGTGCATAAGGTTCATGAAATAATAAACTAGAAAAGTCTTATAAAGCCTCTAACAAGTCAGCCAAAGAATAAAACAAAAACCCTAATTAAAGTCCAATTCTGAACGGCGTGTTTCTGCGAGGGCCGCGGGGCAGCCAACCCAGGCCGCAGGGCGGCCGGCGATCAGCGAAATCGCTCATCAGAGGTTCGGGTCGCGGGGCGGCTGGCTTGGCCGCGGGGCGGCTTTTACTGTTCACAGCGATTTTCCGTTTCGAATTTGGTCTCGATATCAACACGAAAGTTGTAGATCTTGAAGAGAGCTTTCCAACGCATGGTTATAACAGTCAATCGGACCACCGAGTCCTCCAGAAAGTGCGAAACAAGTTCAGCATGTCTGGCGACAACTTATGATGACTTGTTATTCACTTAGGCTCTCGAAATTCGACTCCGCTCCCGTGCTCTTCACTTTTCTTCCTCAACTTGAATCTTCCTTCATCCAAGAGTCTCCTAATTCCTCGTCGGATCCACATTTACCTGAAATTAACCATAAAATTGCATAGATTCCGACTCTTCCAACACCACAGGTAAACATGTAATTGTAACTAAAATATGCACTATTCACAATAAAATTATGCTAACTGCATTCTATAATGCAACACTAATCATGCTCTATCAAATCCCCCCACACTTGAACCTTTGCTTGTCTTCAAGCAATAGAAAACTCAACTTTGCAGCCCCACAGAATAGCAATTCATGTATCCACACCTCAATATTCTTTAAGTGTATGAAAAACTAGCAAACACAATAGATTAACAACATCATAGCACATAATTGCAATAATCAATGAAACTAGGCAACCATATCCATTCTAGACCTCACAGGGAATATGTGTTTCACTCTCACTCAAGTGTTTAAGGTTAAATGTTTACGCTCAAAACTCAATCTTCAAAAACTTAGCTACAATAGTCTTGCACCAGTGTTCTAATTCTCCACCGCTGGTGACTCTACACACAACAAAAATCATGAGGTCTTTCAATTGGGTTGTAATGGGGCCAAGGTAGAACATATAAGGTATGGAACAATTTCGGCCATGTGATGCTCATAATCCGGGAACTAAGGAAGCAACCAAATCATAAAACCACTCATAAACTCCTCATACCATATCTCTATAATGTCAAACAACACCAATCTCAAGCATAAAACTTTAGAAACCATACTCAACTCATTCTTTTATTTCTTTTTCCTTTTTCTTTTTTCTTTTTTTTTCTTTTTTGTTTTTCTTTTTTTTCATTCATGCTATCTCCAATGATTTTCCTTGACTTTTGCCCCTAAGTGAATTTTATCCTCCTTAGGTCCCAAGTAATAAATATGCTAGCAGGAATCAAACATCTCATAAATACACCTCTAACATACAATCCACCGCTACAAACCATCATCCACACTATAGATACTCACCAACTATTCCTAAATTCCCGGATGGGGTCAGGCTATAATTGGCTATGGAATCATCTTGTGGAGCTATAAAAGAATAGGCAATTAGGCTCAAACTAGCTTCAAGCATAGGATAATATGTAAGGTGGGAAAAGAGTCAAATAGGGCTAATAAAGGTGCCTCAATCATGTTTAAGTCATGTGCCGAAATCATAATATGCAGCCTTGAAAAAAATATCTAAATGCAAGTCAAAGAGGAAGCAATTGAAGAGAGTACACACAACAAGCAAGAGGACTCAATAAAGTGTAGTCCTGAATAGGCCAAAATAAGCTCACCAGGTCATGTCTAGAACTTCAAGATCACCCAAAAATTCCAGATTTTATGTGCTTAATCATTAACCAATCATGCCTACCAAATAGTATAGAAAACATATATCGAAGGCTTCAACAATCCAAGCACATCATGGGGCATAAATCTCAATAGATAGAATAGAGGACAAACGGTATCCATATGGGGAAATAAGACCTAATCCTAACAATGCAATTTATAAATAATTGATTTTTTTTGGGATTTTCTTTTTAAAGTTTAACATGCTGATATGCAATATAAACTAAAAACAAAAATAAAAGTGCAAACTAAAAATAAACATGCAATCCTATCATACCATGAGATTCTTCCCCCCACACTTAAATCAGGCATTGTCCTCAATGACATAAAAGACAACAAAAGATAAAAATATGAAGGAAAGAAAGAAAAACTGACTTGTTCACTGCGGTGGTGGAAAGTGAGGAAAGGGAACATTTCAGTCCCGTCAGAGGCCGTAGGGCGGCCTGCGAAATTAAGCTCCTCCGCTGCTTTCTCTTCGATGCCTTTTCTCCCTGCAGTGTTAGCTCCCCACAACTGAAGAACACCAAAACTAATCTAATAAAACAAAAGACACAAAGGAAAATAGAAAACTTACCTTGGGTTGCCTCCCAAGAAGCGCCTTTGTTTAATGTCATTGGCTCGACAGTTTCTTTAAGCTTAAAACACTAATTAATCAGACATAGTCAAAGCCCTCAGTAACCTATCAAACTCTTGTGCACAACTACCAAACAAGCATGCACTACATACAAATAAATTGAAACGAAATAATAAAGATTGTAAGAGTTGTTTTGACTTATCGTATGCCTCAGCTTGACTACCCACAGAGGGTATATAATACCACCAATTCAGTTCTATTGGTGGCTTGTCAAAGTTGCAGTCAAATGGATCAATGTATTCATCAATATTCTCTCCAGTGCAGAAGGTAACTTTTACTGGCTCTGTAGCCTCAGCAATAGGCTCTAGATCTGATTCATCAATGGGCGAGCTAGGGATGATCTCGTCAGATGGATTGTTTTCTATCTTCTCAGTGGGATTTTCCATAATGACCTCAAGAGGTGCAACAGAGGTCTCAATGATTTGAGATACAGGAGGAAGTGACTCATTCTGCACACATTGATAATTCATGTAGCAGACAAAATCCCACATCTCCAAGAGTCCCATATCTAACAAACCTCCATCACTCATTTGCTCAGCAAGGCTCCGTGTGTCAGCAGTCATACCATCAAAGATGCATAGAAGCACTTCCCTTGTACTAGCTTGATAACCCCATGAACAAAGATCGTTAATGTACTCCTGTAGTCTGATGAAGTATTGATGAAAACTCTCTCCATGTAACTGTTGTGAGCTAAATCTGCCATGTTTTACAGTAACTTTTATATCGATTTCTGTATACATTGCATTCATTTGGGCTTAGATAGTACAGAATCTATGTAGTTTATGTTTATTTGCCAAATTATGAAATCTACGCCAGTTTCTGCTTAATTCGCAGAAATCGAGGCATGATACAGCAATTCTACAGAAGGTCGAAAAAGCTCGGAAAACCGCTACATAAGTCCAAGGTCAAAGCAGCGGAACCAAGCTGAAAGTCAAGGCTACTCGATCTCGAGTGGGCCCTACTCGACATAGACGAGCATGTCCGAGCACAGCCTTGTCGACAAAGCCTGATCGAGAGCCAGACCAACCCGAGCTCCGGAAGTCTACTCGATCTCGACAAGCCCTAGTCGAGATCGACGAAGCCCAGACGCCACACCCGGAGTCGACAAGGAGAGAAGCCGAGGACGGAGCCGAGGACGACCAGGCAGCACTCGCTGCCAGCGACTGGACTCGCTGCAGCGGATCGCTCGCTGCCGCGGAAAAACTCGCCACTAGCGGAGGAGGCAACTCGCGGAAGCGGAAAGGAAGGACACCGCTCTAGTCGATCTCGAGGACCCTTTGTCGAGGTCGACGAGCGCCTGAGTCCAGATCCGGAGTCCATCGAGTAGAGCAACTCGAGAAGACCTAGTCGGCAAGCCAGTCTACTCGAGGTCGACGAAGGTTTTGTCGAGGTCGACAAGCGCCAGTGAGCCAGGACCGAGCCACATCGAGCAGATCTAGCCGAGGAAGTCCAGTCGACGAACCACCCTACTCGAGGTCGACGAGCCGTGGTCGAGGTCGAGTAGAACCGTTTCCAGAAACTTCTCGACGAGACCTGTCCGAGTAGAATTGAGATTTCTTGGGCGCGAAGGAGTCGATTTGGCTGAAATTCTATCCGATTCCATCAAGTTCTATCATCAAGGAGACAAGATCTATCAAGACATGAAGACTTACCTATTTAGTTTTATCTTTTCCTTTTAGATTTATTTCCATAAAACAATTTATTTATCCTTTCAAGTTTTAGATATAATTTTAGATAAAGATAGATATCTTCTTTCCTAGATTAGCTAGGGAATGAAGGCTATAAATAAAGCCCTAGGGGCTGAGCATTAGGCATCTAATTCCAATACACAAGCAATTCAAGTAAGTAGGAAAGAGAGAGAGAGTTTGTAGCAAGCAAGGTGGAGAGGCGAAAGCGGATTTGTCTTGTCGGTTGTAAGCTTTCTTTATTTAATTTAATGCAAGTTAGTTTCTTTTGTTATTTGATGTCTTTCTTAATGATGAAGAGCGAGTAGTCCACCCACTTCTGGGGCTGGGGTGAGCCCGACGGTGGCCATGTGAGATAACGCGATAAAGGTCAGATTTTGTTATGCAATTCATCTTCTATCCCTATAAGCATGATTCTTTTGCGAGAGTTGAAGGTGATCCTTGTTTGTGTTATTGAAGCGAAAGTGATCTTAATGCAACTTGGATTAACTATGTGAAAAAGGGTTAGTAACAATTAGGGTTTATGCGAAAGCCTCTATATGCCTATTTGTTAATGACGAAAGTTATTTGATGGAAAGCATGATCTTTTGTGCCTTTATGTGTTACCTTGCATGGTTATCGTTGTGGTGTTGATAACCTGGCCTTGGAAGTCTTTTATTATATTGATTTATTTCTGTCGAAGATCTGAGTTCTGCATTCGAATTTGAAATTTAAATTTATGAGTTTTCTGCATTCTAGTCGACATAGAGGAAAAACTTGTCGAGATCGAGTACAACCCTTGTCGATCTCGAGTAGGGACTGGTCTAGGTCGAGTAAAGTTTCTGTCTTTTGTCGATTTCTGAAGTTTCTGTCTTTACCTGCTCTGGTCGATCTCGAGTAGCTGTTGGTCGAGATCGACGAGCCTCTGCCTTTGCTTTTACTTGCTGCTTTGCTTTGTCTTTTCTGTCTTCGTTTAGTTCTTTGCTTTTATTTGTTCTTTTCTGCTTTTATTTCTGTTTCTTTCTTTGTTTCTGTCTTTCTGCTGCTTGTCTGTGAGAATTTACAGCTACCTGAGAACTGCTGACGTGCTTCCTCGTGGATTCGATCCTGATTTTCTCTTACTACAACGGGAGGAAGTCTTGTATTCATTTGCTGAGACAGGGAAGTCAGTCTGATCTATATTTCATATTTATTTCATACTTGACCATCCTCCTGCAACAACAGTAACTGCAATAACCTCACCTTCAACATATGTTAGTAGCAAGAGTGCAAACCATGTATGTGGTCCACACTAAGGTTAGCGATTAAACAACACAAGAATTTAATAAGATTTCCCCGGCAACGGCGCCAAATTTGACAAGAGGAAAACATGTCGTTGTTCTTGTCAAAGAATACTCAAACTCACAACTAGTATAGTGTGCAAGCAAGAGGTCGATCCACAGGGAAATCTATTAAATTCAAGTCTAATTCTAATTGCTAAGAGAGAAAAGGGGGAGTTTTTAGTGTGAAAAGATCCGCCTTTTACCAAAGCGGAAGCAAGCAAACAAAGTAAATAGATTGTAGAATTCAGTGGAGAGAGATAGGTTCACCTACAATTTATCACTTCAATTGATGAATTCGATCCTTGTTTCAGCCTCTAGTTCTTGTCTTTTCCTATCAATGTCCTTGTCCAGATCTTAGGTAAATTACTAGTCCTACGAGTCCTAGCAACCCTTATCTCTAAATAACCCTAACACGGTTAAGATTTAACCTAGAGATAGCATTAAGAATATGAATTAACCAAGGTACATGCAATATCAAGCTACGAGTCAATATTTAACATGTATTCAACTTCCTACACATCCAATTAGTCCTACGAGTCCTAAAGGGATATGATTGCCACTTGGGTTAAGGTTCGCTACGATGAATCTGCAAAACCCTAGCAATTGAATGAATCTACTCTAACTAGTTGATCAGGCTAGAGAGAATAAAACACATTCAAGCAATTAAGCACAAAGAAGTCAAAACATTGCAATAGGAATAAGAACTAGATTAAGAAACTCACAATTCAACAATCAAAGATCCAAACTGTAGGCGAAACCTCGAGAGTTTAGTTGCTCATGCTCAACGGCGCTCTCAACAATGGAATAATGTGCATAAGGTTCATGAAATAATAAACTAGAAAAGTCTTATAAAGCCTCTAACAAGTCGGCCAAAGAATAAAACAAAAACCCTAATTAAAGTCCAATTCTGAACGGCGTGTTTCTGCGAGGGCCGCGGGGCAGCCAACCCAGGCCGCGGGGCGGGCGGCGATCAGTGAAATCGCTCATCAGAGGTTCGGGCCGCGGGGCGGCGTTTACTGTTCACAGCGATTTTTCCGTTTCGAATTTGGTCTCGATATCAACACGAAAGTTGTAGATCTTGAAGAGAGCTTTCCAACGCATGGTTATAATAGTCAATCGGACCACCGAGGCCTCCAGAAAGTGCGAAACAAGTTCAGCATGTCTAGCGAAAACTTTTGATGACTTGTTATTCACTTAGGCTCTCGAAATTCGACTTCGCTCCCGTGCTCTTCACTTTTCTTCCTCAACTTGAATCTTCCTTCATCCAAGAGTCTCCTAATTTCTCGTCGGATCCACATTTACCTCAAATTAACCATAAAATTGCATAGATTCCGACTCTTCCAACACCACAGGTAAACATGTAATTGTAACTAAAATATGCACTATTCACAACAAAATTATGCTAACTGCATTCTATAATGCAACACTAATCATGCTCTATCAACTAACAACACTCCTTTTTATCTATTAGCAACATAAATTTTAAATAATTGCACAAGGTCCTTTTTATTTTGGGCAAATTGCATAAAATAGCACGAACTTTAGGCATAGTTGCACTCAGTGGCACGAACTTAAAAAAATACAAAAATAATCATCAATTTTGGGGTTTAGTTGCGGTCGGTGGCACGTACCTCCTATCCTCACTAATGTGGACTAGTGGGGGGCTTACATGGATTTTTTTTTAATTAAAAAAGCATATAGCGCGATATGGATTAGTGAGAATGTTTATATGATTTTTTTAAAAAAACAAAAAGACATAAAAGAAGTGCCCAAATTATGAAACTAGCTAGGTTCCATTTTTATTTTTTATTTCATCTAATTCCAAATCAAAGATAATTGTGACAAATATAACATTTGAAAATTAAAATTTGGTACTAGTTATTTTAATTTGCAAATGTTATATTTGTCACAATTATCTTTGATTTGGAATTACATGAAATAAAAAATAAAAATGGAACCTAGCTAGTTTCATAATTTGGACACATCTTTTATGTCTTATAATTTTTTTTAAAAAAAATCCATGAAAGCATTCCCACTAATTCATATCTCGTTATATGCCTTTTTAATTAAAAAAAATTCATGTAAGCACCCCCACTAGTCCACATTAGCAAGATATGGGGTATGTGCCACTGACCGCAACTAAACCCCAAAGTTGATGATTATTTTTGTATTTTTTTAAGTTTGTGCCACTAAGTGCAACCACCCCTAAAGTTCGTGCTATTTTATGCAATTTGCCCTTTATTTTTATCTATTCCTTGTTGGGGGCTAATAATTGCTAATCTCTCACCGCAATAAATCAAAAAATAAGCTTTCATCATCTTGGCTAGGGAGACAATCCAACGACTAGTGGGATCGTTGCCGAGTGTCAAGGAATATGTCGAGATCAAGTTCTGGTCTCAACTGGTCTAGAGCGCTTCGGTTGACCCCGCAAGTAAGACAAGTACAGCACCTACTGGTGTCGCCACTGGTTCATGCTCAAACAAGGCAAGCTCTTCAGGTTCCTTGTTAGGGGAAGTCTCGTTGAGCCCGACCAAAAAACCCAACATATAAGCCAGACCGGGGCACCATCCCAAAACTAATTGGCATTAGGTGGAGTAGCCCATCCACTTATATGTTAGGTTCAGAATCTTTCCACTTCCGACGTGGGATTCAAAAGTGTCCTAACTCTCAACAAACCCCCCTCTCACTTGTGAATCCATCACAAGTCTAGACCGGTTGGAATTGAGACCCCAACGCAACGGGTTCGACTAACTCGTTATTGATACAGATGTGGAGTCAATCTCAATCTTTGGTGCAACCGGCCCACCCGCCAAATCTGGCTCTGATACCAGTTTGTTAGGGGAAGTCTCGTTGGGCCCAACTAGAAAGCCCAACATATAAGCCAGATCGGGGCACCATCCCAAAACAAATTAGCATTAGGTGAAGTATCCCATCCAATTATATGTTAGGTTCAGAATCTTCCCACTTCCGATGTGGGATTCACAAGTGTCCCAACTCCCAACAAATCCCCCTCTCACTTGTGAATCCATCACAAGTCTAGCCCGGTTAGAATTGAGACCCCCACGCAACGGGTTCGACTAACCCGTTATTGATACAAATATGGAGTCCATCTCAATCTTTGGTGTAACCGGCCCACCTGCCGAACCCGGCTCTGATACCAGTTTGTTAGAGGAAGTCTCGTTGGGCCCAACCAGAAAGCCCAACATATAAGCCAGACTGGGGCACCATCCCAAAACCAATTGGCATTAGGTGGAGTAGCCCATCCACTTATATGTTAGGTTCAGAATCTTCCCACTTCCGATATAGGATTCACAAGTGTCCCAACTCCCAACATTCCTCAACTCCAAAGTCTCTCGCTTCTTCATCCCCCGCGTCGTTGTCCCTATCAACAGATCCCCCACCATCAAGGGTGCCGAGGGCGACGTCCGCTAACCAAAATGCCTTCCAGATCTCCACCAACGCCCAGACTTATCCGATGTACTTCATATTCGATTATGAGAAGGAGAATGAAGAGTGGGTCAATTCCATAAGCCGATTCATCGTTTAATAATCTCTTGTCATCACCGATTCCGAAATCGTTGATTACGATAACCAACGATTTATGATTCGATCACTTTTGTTCAATTCCTTTATTCGGGTCTGAATTAAGGGTTCTTTATAGTTCGATTTTGATGATCATAGGGTTTGATTTATTGTCAAGAGTGCGCTTTCCTGGTTAATTAGAAAGTGATTTTGTTTCATTCACTTTTGAGTGATTAAATTTCAGTTTTTATGGATCTTGTGTTTTGATTTTATGTTTTATGCATTCAAAACATTCAATCTTTGTTTGATCGTAGTAAATTTTACCCCCTCTGTTAATTAAAACTTGTCGTTTACTATTCATCCACGCTCTTTTATAATGCCAAAAACTCTATAAAATTTTAATATTTTTTTACATTTGTTTTTATAAATTCATACTTAATAGTAATAAGTATGAAATAATTTAAAAAATTATTTAAAAAGTTAATATTTTATATAGTTTTTAACACCTAAAAAGCGTGCGTGAATAGTAAAATGTCAAGTTTTAATTAGCAGATTGAGTATTATCTTTTGTGCTTTCCTTGCTAATGTTTGATACTTATTTGCTTTTAAACTGGACTTGAGAATTTCTCCGACGTACGCATTTGTGGAAATTGAAATTGCTAAATGATGGGGGCAATGCAACCTTTTGGTCCAAATCGTAATTAATTTTTTTTATAACAAAAAGGACTACGTTATAAAATATCATTATTTGTATTGCCAATAGATAAAAGACGTCTTGCCAATAGACTTCCTTATTCAAAAATTGTGGGGATATTATAGGAACGGTCATTTTTTCGCCATTTGCATGGAGAATGTGTCAACTCCGGAATCCGGTAATGACAAAGTTTAAACTATCACCGACATCCCGCATCGACAAGGCTCCAGCAAAGCATCCCAAGCCCGTAAGTCTCCTCCATTTGCAAGCAAGTCACCTCAAACTCTTCTGCTTTCGACATCCGTTGTCGATGATGTTTTTGCCGACACTGACATCCGGTGTCCATGTGACCCTCCCTATGTTAGAAAATTTTCCAACCTTAATACAATTGGAAATTACTTACACCTACCCAGCGTCACAATTTTACCGACTCTGAAAGCTGGTATCGATTAGACCTTTGCCGACATCGAAAGTCGGAGAACATACCATGCATTTGGCGATATCAAAAGAAATCGGGCTTATTAATTCAAATAAAATGAATGTTACTGGTTTATAAGTGGTTGAAGATGTGAAAGAAAATTGAATCTCATATTTAAAAAAATATGATAAATCTTGAATTTAGTATATATGATCAGTGAACTACTTCTTTTTTGGCTCGGATGTATGGAACCCCGTGTTAAATCACCTCACCAAAATTTAACATGATATCAAAGTGGTTTCCTAGTCTAATACTAGGTTAGCCGGCCTTAAAGCATGACATTGAGTCCAACTGGCGTACATATATTGTAGGATCAAGGTCTTTTGGCCTAATATTGGCTAGCCAACCTTAAGTAAAAACATCAAGTCTACTGACATATATTGCAAGGTCAGATGAGGGGGTGTGCATATATTACAATTGAGGGGACATGGGAAAACATGATTGTAGAAAACATATCTAGATATCAAACCTCACATATCAGAGGTTCATGATTCAAAAGTCATTGTGTTGAGTTTTAAATGCGGTCAAAAACGAAAACAAACACACAAGATTGACGATCAAACAAACAAACAAACAAGAACATATGACAGATCAAGTGTGTACGTGGTTCGGTGTTACCTTAGGTTCGTGGGATTTCAAAATAGGGGAGGCCATGCTCAAATCAACTTGGTAAGCAAGAATACAATAATAAAAAAAAAAAAGGTACAATGTGAAGGAAGTGTAGAGAGGTACAAAGCATGACAAAGGGATACACACAAGTCAATGACAAAGACTACAAAGTAATTAACCTTTTCCCTAGTTGCAAAGTTGGCCATAGTAAGAGTTCTTCTTGCATATCCAACTGTTGAAAGATGGAAAGTGTACCAACTGGACATCAACAATGCTTTTTTGCATGGCTTCATAGAAGAAGTCTACATGACTCCACCCAAAGGATACACTGCTGCGAAACCAGGTCAAGTTTTCAAGCTGCAAAAAATCACTTCATGGTTTGAAGCACGCCTCGGGACAGTGGAACATAGAGATCAGTTCCTATATTTGATCAAGTTAGGTTATGATCAGTGCAAAAAAGATGGCTCTCTATTTATTAGAAAAAAAAAGAAGAAAAGATTGTCACTGCTTTGGTGTATGTAGACATCCTCCTATTGACATGAGATGACGTTGACATAATTCAGCATATAAAGAAATGCTTGTAGGGGCGGAGCGAGTAAAAATTCGAGGGGGGGGGGAGGGCTCAACTATATTTTCGGGATTTTTTTTAAGATATATACAAGATACAATTTTTGTTATAAAGAATACAGTAGAAAACACACTAAATGTATGATTTAAATAGCTATTTTAAGTTTAAAAAGATAAAAAGAAGAAAATTTCCATAAAATGAAGCTATTGGGATTCAAACTCAAGACCTTATCATTCTATTCCCCAACCCATACCAACTAAGCTAAGCACACTCATTGATTCATTGCTCTTTTTAACTATTTTTAACCCTTAAATATTCAAAAATTACAAAAAAAAATACTTTTTTTTTTACGTTTTCCCCGACCCAGGGGGGCTCGAGCCACCTCATGCCCCCCTGCTTGTATACAGCATTCACCATCAAAGAAGTGAGGGAGATGAGAATCTTCTTGGAGATTGAGGTAGCCAGATCAGACAAAGGCACCGTTCTGAGTCAAAGGAAGTATATTTTGGAATCTTGGATATAGTCATAGATGTGCAAATGAGTGACTGTAGATGGGTGGCTCCTTTCTCATTACTAATGGGATTGAACTTGGTAATTGATGAAGGTAAAAAATTAGAAGATCCTAAAACCTACATAAGGTTAGTGGGAAGATTGCTATATTTGAACATTACAAGGCCTGACCTTTCTTATGTGGTTCAACATCTCAGTCAGTTCCTGAGTTGTACACGAGAGCCACATATGCAAGCAGCTTTACATGTAGTCTGGTATCTCATAGGGACAGTGAATGTTGGTTTGTTTTACTCCGCATACTCTCAGCTTGTGCTCAGTACTTATACAGTGATGCAGATTGGGAGGGCTTGTAAGTTCTCAGCTCGATTCTTAAGTGGGTATTGCACCTTCTTAGGAGATGAATTGGTAGCATGGAAGACAAAGAAACAGAAAACAGTATTGAAGTCTTCAGCAAATTCATAATATCGAAGCATTTCAGTAGCTACAAGTAATGTGGCATGGTTAAATGATTCACTTCATGAATTATGTGTGACTATTCCAGTACCCATTACTCTGTACGATGACAACAAAGCAACTCAGCAAATAGCTGCTAACCCGGTCTTCCGTGAAAATCTCAACATAGATTGCCACTATGTTAGGGAGAAAGTCGCATAAGGCTTCATTACAACTGGATACGTGAGATCACAATTGCAGCTAACTGACCCATTGCCTAAGCCTCTTGGTGAAGCCCAACCCAAATTCTTCATGCTCAAGTTTGGCCTCATTGACTTATCATCAAGTCCAACTTGAGGTGATGTTAGCTGAAAGGACATATATTGTAAATAGAATAAATGTGAGGGTATAAGATGTAATTAGGAGAAAGTTAGCTCATGAGTCTATAAATACTCAGAGCTGCCATGTAACAGATTGTGTAGTTCATATGAATGTGGTGGGGGGGAGGGGGTTGACGGGTAGCTATTCACTCGATCACGTGTATGACTCGGATGGACCGACTCTCCTTACAAACGACACATTGTATTAATGTACAAATTTATTTTGTACAACTCTCGAAATACACCGACTCGACACACCACTCTTTTAGACTCACACTCTACTAACTTGCTCACGATACTACACCGACTTACACACTCACTAGACTCCCGTCTCACTCCTCTTTTACAACGCATTTTCGTCACACACACAGTTAAATAAGCCACTAAGCCTATTTATAGGCCTTCTATGTCGATTTGTCCTTTCACAAATTTACAACTTAGGCTGTGTTTGGTATTAGTTAAAGGTGAGGGTTTTGGGGGTTTAAGAGGTTAAAAAAAAGTAACTCATGTGTTGCTTGTTTGGTGAGAGGTTTCTCATGAGGTTTGGAAGGTGAAGGTGGGGCTTATTTTTCATGGAAATGGCACCTCCCCATCCCAAGCTTCCGGAGGTTATTTTCTGGGTGCCTAAAAATTGTTCCAAATTGCTCCTCACCACATCACCCTCTTCTCTTCCTTTTTTACCTCGCCCTTTGATTTTCTTTCTTCCCTCGCCCTGTGCCATCTAGTATGGCAGTCCATGACATGGAACTCGAGCTCGGTGGTGCCCGATGACAAGATCCAGTTGAATCCAGCGAGATCCAATTAAACCCGGCAAGATCTAGTTGAACCCGGAGTTGCTGTAGAAGTAAGCGAAGTGAATAGGGCTCTACCGGTGGCTGATCCTGGAACCGTGGCTGGGCTTTCATCATGCTACGTACAGTCGAAGTTGGTGAAAGCCTCCATTGCAACAATAATTATTGCTAACCCAACAAATTATAGGGCGATGGGCAAGAGGACCACCAAATGCATGGGAATTTGGAGTTCTTTCTTTTTTGGAGTTGGTGAAATTGGAATTCTTTGTTTTTTGAAGTTGGAAATCAAGCTTGTTAAGTCTTCTTAATCCAAATCATATTTAATCTAGGAGTATAGGATGGTAGATAGACTAATATCGGTTTTAAGTAGTAGGCAATTGTTTAACTAACAAGATAACAAGTATATGTTATACATCTGTATTCTATACTTATGTCATATGTTTGTAGTGTGGTATTTTATACTATGCTCACATATGTTATAAGTATATAGTATAAATGCTATAATATATATATATACAAACCGGAACCTTATTCGTTGGGCCTATTTTGGAAGCCCATTCGGATAAAGCCCAAACGGATTGCCTTCTTTGAAGCCTCAAGCTTGGACCGTCTCAGCCTTCTGGATCCTTCCCTCCAACGCAGCGTTTTTGTTAGTTGTGCTCCGTGTATATAAGCAAAGTGCTGCTAGGGTTTTCACTACCGAAGCTCGATTCACCAAAAGACGGAGAGAGAAAGAAGAGAGAGAGAGGCTCTGGAGAGCTAGGGTTTCCTGGTGGCTCCTCGGCGGTGATTGTGAAGGAAGACGGGGTTCTAGACCCTAGATCCCGGTCACAACAAGAAGAACAAGGCCATCAGTTCTTCCATCGGCGAAGATCTTCTTCTCCGATGAGCTTCCATCCGCAGATCTGACTCCGTACTTCAGATCCGGGGAGTGTTCAACCTTTTCTTGCTTTCTGCCTTCATTATTTTCTTGTATCTTGTCTTTCATTTGCTTGTCTTGACTGATTTGGTCTGTCGGCAACCATACTCTGTAAATCTGTTCTGACTTAGTGGATTTGACTCGGCGCCTCCCTGCTGAGGCCCCGTGGAGTAGATCTTCGGATCGAACCACGTAAATTCTCTATGTCGTTCCTCTTACTGTTTGTTTGGTTGTTTCCGCTCAAGAACCACGTAAAGCTAATGGACAACCACATGTTAGAGAAGGAGAGAGATGACGATGAGGGGAGGGATGATGATGATGATGAGGGCATTTTAGATATTTTACCATAAATACAACTTTCAAGCCTTATAATCACCAAACATAATTCATCTTTTTTACAAAAAGAAAAAAGAAAAAAAAATAAAACTTCACCTTCCACACCTCTATAATACACAAAATAAACTCTACCTCCTAAAAAATACCTAACCCCTAAAAATATCTTTTTACCAAACACGCGCTAAATACTAAAATATTCTAGTTAATACACACATTACATGACACATCTTAATCAAGAATTCTCTAGCCTAATAGCACCAATCACAAGGCTTGGTAGATCAGCCCATTCCCGAACCTTCTACGCTTTGAGTGCTCAGTGCTCACCAAATTTGATCCAAAACATCAGCCCACTCCCTTCCAACTTGGGCCCGTAAATGTAAGGTTAATAAAATAAGCAGCATTTGTTTTGGTATTTGGATCTGTGAATTAATTCTAACAGAATGCAATACTGAGTGATCTCCAAGAATCTCAGGTTTTCCTATTTTGATCAATTTCTCGGTTTCAAAAAAGTACTTGTGAAAACTTGTGGATGCTGAAGAAGTTAAAGGGAGATCGGATGCTTTTTTTTTTTTTGGAGAAGATAAGATTGTGGGGCAAGAACCGGGTAGCATCCTTAATTCCTTAGGGATGAGATCAAGAAGACCTCGGTATTGTGTAAGTAATACACCCTCCGGAACTGTGATGTACAACCTTGTCAGCCACAACAGTAATCCTTGTTGTGTATGTATGGCATTATCAAATAAACTCATATCCTTTGTGTAGACATATAGACAGTTGGTAAAAAAAAAAAAATTGATGCTACATGTACCAACTTGTTTCTGTTTTCAGTATTTTATCGGATGCCAAGAAGGGATATGATATCTTGGAATCTGATGATAATTTTATTGGGGTCATTCTGATTCTAGAGCTGGAGATGTTATGATATGTATCAGTGTATGAGCTTGTTCAGGCAAATGAATGAAGGGGCCACTCAGTGCTCTAATGAGTAATGAATGTCAGCTAATTTGGAATCTTGGGGCTTTGAATTTTGCTCCTTGTGTGGCTTTTGGTCAAGTCCTTGAATCTGATACCACACTCTCATAATCCACTTGGAATGTCCTCTTGTGAGTTTCCCTACTGGTTTTGTTTAAAAAAAAAAAAAAAGGTGCCCACCTTTCCAAGATTCCTTATCTTATGCCTTTATGTATTGGAAGCTTGAGAAATAATCCGCGTGGGAATCAATCAATGGCTTTTTGAGCTAGGTTGTGGGTTGAATCAGTTTGCCTACAACACCACAGGCCCACAACCTGTTTGATGAAATGAGCAAGAGAGTGGAGGTTCCTTCTTCAGGCTCTAACCTTTGTGATTCAACCGCCTGGTTGTTTGATGAAGCCAAGGGCGCCAAATGGACCCAAGATGAGAACAAGAGGTTTGAGAATGCTTTAGCATTGTATGATAAGGACACCCCTGATCGTTGGGTCAAGGTGGCGGCCATGATCCCAGGGAAGATGGCCGAGGATGTTATTAAGCACTACATGGAATTGGAAGAGGATATTAGTGATATAGAAGCCGGTTTGATCCCCTCTCCTGGGTATATCAGCAGTACCTTCTCCCTGGAGTGGGCTGATAATCAACTGAGCTGTGATGGTTTTGGAGAATTGTTCACTTCAGGTGGGAAGAGAAGTTTGTCAGCACGAGCTTTAGACCCGGAGAGGAAGCCAGGAGCCCCTTGGACCGAAGAAGAGCATCGGTAAACACCTTTCTTTTCTGTACAAGAGTTTTTTTTCGCTTCAAAATTCACGAGTGTGTGGATGTAGCTGCCTATATTTGAATCAGTGTTCGAAGGGAATGAAATATAAATTACTCGCCTTTTAGATGTTAACTTCATCTGTGGTTTTCAGGCAATTTCTGTTGGGTGTTAAAAAGTATGGTAAGGGAGACTGGAGGAATATCTCTCACTATTTTGTGACTACGAGAACTCCAATTCAGGTAGCTACCCATGCTCAGAAATTCTTCTTCAGGCAGCTTGCAGGACCCGGAAATAAGAGGAGATCCAGCACCCATGACATCACCAGTGTCAGCTCTTGTGACGATGAAGATCTTTCGACAAGCTGCAGTACATCTCAATCATCAGATCACCAAATATCAGAAATGCAACTGTCATTGAAACCTGATACGGCTAGCTTTGAATGCACGCATCGTTCATCTGTGGAACCTCCATGTGACATGTTCTCATCCGGGCTTAAGCTGCAGGATCAAACCATGGACAAGGAGGACTACGAATTCCAAAAGCAATCCAAGTAGAAGTGGTGAGCATAAGTCTCTTCAAGGCTTTTTTGAATATTTTCACCTTATGCTTTACTACAATTAGCATGGATTGACTTTTGTTTTATGTGTGAATATGTTATTAACCTGTGTGGTAATCTTTTGCATTTTCTGATCAGTATCATGCAATTGAGGTCCACTTTGAACTGTAATATCTAAAAGACCACCTTCTTCGGTTGACTTGCTTAAACTTCTGTATAAGTATGTGCTCTGCAAGAGATGAAGAGATTCAAGATATTTTTTCTAGTTTGAGTCTGATTTTGTAAGCTGATCTATCTCCCTAAAATTCAAGAACTTCTTTGTAACATGTACTGTGTCCCTATACATTGATAGGGCTGGGACTGGTGGGTTTTCCCCTCTTTTCTCAATTAGGATTTTTGAGCTGGTGGATGGGGTTTGAACATGATACTTGCTCAAATTGACTAGCTTCATTTCAATCAGGCTAGGACACCGTCCCCTCCCTTGATCCGGGCGGTGGATAGGATCCCAACCGAGCTGAACCCTACCTGACCGTTTTCAAGCCAGGTTTGCCAAGAAATAAACTGAAGACTTTGCTTGCAAGCAATGCTGCATTGGCACTGCTACATCTCCCACTAATCAATATAACTAACTTTTGGAATGCTTTTTGACTGAATTTCTGTGATTTGATTACATCAGACCTCTAATTTAGAGCACATAAAACTTGGATTATACTATATCAAAACTGAAAATCTAAATGGGAACTCTGGATTTTTTTTCGAGCCACAATGAGCAATTTGAAGTTGGAACTTGGAAGTATGAAAACTCCTTACTGTTACTGGTTGTCATTTAGAGTAGGACTTCTTTTATTTTGGTCTTGTAATTTTGAGCATTAGGGTTTCCTTGCCTTTCTCGCAAACATCCTCTCAATTTGCTCGGGTCAAGAATGTGTCATCTCGACCTCCCAAACTCAGCTTTAAGCGAGATTTCACTGGGTTGATAAGTAACAAAGGGTTTCTTGCCTTTCCCTGTTAGGGATGTCATGTGCTTTCTCGTGTATCCTTCCCATGGCCAAAGATTTTTCTTAGTTTTTTATCTTATTTTTCTTATTGTTGTTTGTTCGGTGTGCAGTGGTGTTTAACATTTGCATTATTTGATAGTAATAATAGCAATAAAAATTAATACATTGGTGAATTAGACTGTTTAGAGAAGCCAACATTGTGCAAACAATTCACCATTGTCAATCCATAGGAAGGTATGAAAGAATACATAGAAGTAGAAAGATTGAAGAAAAGAAAGAAATCACATAAATATCCACTTATATGGATTGCCCATCTCTTTCATTGGCTACCTAATTGAAAGAAAAAAGAGATAGCCCTCTGATAAGTAACTGTCACTTGTTGACCTTGGGTTTCATCTCCTGTATAGTTCTGATAGAAACATAGTTTCTGAAAACAAAATCTTTGATGTGTGACAGAAAGAAAGAGCATTTTGTTGTGCTTCCATATAGGCTTGTTTAGCATTTGGGAAGATCAGCTGGTGGTGGGAGGATAGACTCACTCGGGCCCTTCCCGTTATCCACCAAAAACGCCATCTTCAATCCCCACGTTGTGTGCACTTCCAGATGACAATGCATAAACCACACTCCTGCAAATCAACCATTTCAAAGCATCAATGAAGCTTAACTTCTGATCTACACATATAAATATTAACACCATGAGTTTGTGATAGTGTAAGAACTAAGAACTAACCTGGGTTATCAGCCCGGAATCTGATAGCTGTCCAACCACCAGCGGGGACTCCCACGGTGTTCCTCTCCACAGGGTCCACCAAATTGAACTTCTTAGCATCTGTTTTCTTGTTGTAATTCCCAAGCCCTCTACCGACCACGAAGAAGTTGAACCCATGAAGATGGACAGGGTGGTTTTCGGCTGCTATGATGCCGGTGTCCTGGAGCACCAGCTGGACTGTCGCGTTGTACGACAGCCTGTAAACTTTGGTCCCGACCGTAGTCCTCAAGTTGGCAGGGCCTGCTCCTGTGTAGTTGAACTTATGGGGCGGCTGACCAGGGAAGTCATCCGAGAAAACCCCACTTGTGTTGAAGAAATGTGCCTGCAACAGCGCGATTTTAGGCATGGAAAAGGTCACATTGTTGATGCTCGCCACCACTCGGCTCCCATTTGTGGCCTTGCAGGAGGGGCATGGGTTGATCCCGAGCCCCACGGTGAAAAGAAGGTCGTGATCGACCTTCAATGGGACTCGGGCTGGGTACTTCTTTGAGTTAAGGGCCCTTAGGGAGGCAATGAATTTGTTAGCCAGAGAGGTTGAATTTTGTGGTGGTGGGCTTGTGAGGAATGTCGGTGTTGGCCGATTCCCTTGGACGGATCCCGAGTACTGCACGGTGGCTACGGCTGTGTTGTTGTCCACAGCTATAGGAGCGTCCATGAAGGGTGAGGCGACCACCATGTACTTAGCCCCGGCCACCTTATCAGCCTTGAGGATGGCATTGGTTGTCTGCCCCGGGGCAATGAGGATGGTGTCGGTTTCAAAGGGTTTGATGTAGGTAGCATCGACCTCCACGACAGTGAGCTTGTGACCCGCGATCCTGAAGAAGAGCTCCTCATTGAGTGCAGCATTGACAAGGCGCAACATGTAGGTCTTGTTGCTCTCTACTTGGAGGTTGAATCCGCCTTGCTTTGAGCAGCTCCGCAGAGGCCCTGGGTGGCCATTAATGGTGTGGCCATCGGAGACATTGGGTGCCAAGCCGGACTTCATTGCCTCGTTGATCACAGCCTCTGTATCCGACTTCCACCATTCTCCTAAACAACACACGGCATTCAGAATTCAATTAAGCAGTTACATGATCCATCTCACATACATGTTTTTGTTCTAGTGATCATGAGGCCACGAGCTGAGAATAAATCCATTTATGAGCTCACCTAACACAACCGCGACTTCCTTGTCAGGTCTGGGGAACGGATAAGGAACCCCGCGCTTTGGCAAGATGACTATGGCACCATGGACGGTAGCCCTTAGCCATAGGATGTGAGCATGCCATAACAGCGTGCCCCTCTGCCCAGTTATGGTGAAGTTGTAGACGTAGCTCTGACCCGGCTGGATCGGACATTGCGTGATGTACGCAGGCCCATCAGCCCAGCCCGTCCTTAGCTGCCGGATCCCATGCCTGTCATGAACCGAAAACCAACCAAATCATCATTAACCTTCTACCATATCTTTCTTTTGATCAGATAATATATACTTGATAGTTGATATTTACCAGTGAATGGAGACGTTGTATTTGACATGGTTCGTGACCTTAACAAGCACGGTGTCGTCTTCCCTGGCGTAGAGAGTTGGCCCTGGAAACTGGCCATTGACGGTGACAATGGGCTTGCTGGAGCATAGCCTGGTGTAGTTCTTCATCACCACCTGATCAATGTTCAATTTTTACAAGAAAATGGGAGGCGTTATTTTCTCGCATAGCAAGAATGGAGTCTAAATTCGAAACACACGATGGAAAACAGTGTTCCTCTGGTAGACACGACCAAACATTATCTTCTAGCACATAACAATGTTGCATTCAAAATCCTTAGCAATGCATTCAACTTACATTAAACTTGTAGTGGCGAACCCGAGACTCAACCAACAAGGCAGGAAACATCAAGAACGCGAGAAAGACGAGCAACCGAACACCAGAAACCATCATTGTATGTCTGGAGGTTTTTGGCTTTCCGTGTTTTTTGTGTTTCAGGTATGGTTGTTAGTTTTTTGTAGGATGCTCTTGCTAGGATGATTGGGCAACCCTTATAAAGAGAAATCCAGGTGACAACAAGAGGCCCTGTTGATATGCTGTCGTTTTACTTTGTTAGGTGAATGAAGAGGCTTTAACCCCAAGGATATACACCTAAACCCCGTTGCATGTTTTTTGCTTGTTTATAAGCCAAGACAAGCTGTGGGTGTCTCTCCTAATTTCAAATTAAGACCAAAAATCACATCTATCTACACTGGTTGGGGTTGAATTGTTAACAAGTGCATGGATTTTGGATGCTAAAACCACTTCTTGTTGCTTGCTATTGGTGAGAGGAAGCTATCAGATTAAGATCACAAATCACAGGTGTCTACTATAGTTGTTGGCAAATTTATCCTTCTCTGTATAAGTTCCCTCTCAGTTAGAACAATTTGTCATTTTGGTTTAAAAAGACAACGCATTTAAATCAGAAAGAAACAAATTATAAAGTCAATGAACTGATCCCCTTTTGTTACCTTGTCATCTGCCTCGTCCTTCTGAAATACCCAATTGCTGAAATGATTTCTTTCTACCCTTTATTCATCCCTGAAAATATATCATGAAAATAGGCATTTACGGTCTGTTTGGATTCCCGAAAACATAAGTACCGTATAAGCATGACATCCAAACATACCCAAAAACCAAAATTTGGGAGGCAGAACAATGAATCTGAGATAGGAATTCTATGCCACATCAACTCAAGCTGCCAAGAGTGTCTTGCAGAAGTGAATGAGCACTGTGGCAAGCGTGTACATTGTTAGTACAGCATCGTTAACCTGTTGA
Source organism: Persicaria maculosa (assembly GCA_963922045.1). Lineage (NCBI taxonomy): Eukaryota > Viridiplantae > Streptophyta > Magnoliopsida > Caryophyllales > Polygonaceae > Persicaria > Persicaria maculosa. The sequence goes on along the minus strand of OY998252.1, from coordinate 40,918,878 downwards.
TAAGGATAAACAGGAGAACAATGAGTTTGACGCAGAGTTCAATAAGCAAAGATATGAAAGTGCTAACAGTCAGAATAAGCCAACCGTGCCACAGCAGCTCCCGATGGGAAGGTTTCTGGAACAGCTTGTTCGAGTGTTTCCCCTTTAAGCACAGAGAAATGGATGTTAAAAGAGGATTATTCTCAAGATGGTGAGTCACATGATATTGTCACTTGTCAGCAAGGTTTTGTGATGGAGGAATGGATGCTAAGAAGTCAAAAGGTTGCTAAGCTATTGCAAAAGGACTGGACATCATGAGAGTGCAGCGCGCTGATGAATGCTTAATGGTGAAAAGAAAACAAGTTCGACGTGTTAAAGAATGTAATTCGTAGCTGGAGATGAGTGATGTGGTTGCTGCTGGGAAATCTGATTTTTTCATGCTTGGTGTTTGCCTTCCGACCCTCCATCCAGAACCTGTTACCATGAAGAGGTACAAATGTAACATTAAGGTTTGGTTATGGACACACAAATATTAGTACAGAGGCATGAGAAAAACGAAAGAAGAAACAAAGTGAAGGAAAGAAAGTAACAGATACCATCATGTATGTAAAGATCATTTAGATTGTGAAAAGGGCAACAACAAAAACATCAAAACTTATGAGGCACCCTAATTTATATGTTTTTCTGCTTTTATATTTTTGTTATGTACCAAAATTTCCTTTGCTGAGTCCCAACTCACAAAGAAGAAATCCCTTCTTTTGCATACATCTTGATCGGTGTTGTTTGTTGTAACTAATGTTATTCTTTTTGTATTTTTTTAACATTAGAACTAACAAAAATAGAATAACATGTGGCTTCAGATGACTTACTGGGTTCATCTACTGATAATCGAATAAAATGTGGCTTCCTCTTCTTCCTCCCTTTTTGACTTCTGTGGCATTTGTTGATTGCACAGCCTTTCTTTCAAGTTGGCATTTTGCATATGCAAAAAGACCAAAACAAAAAAGAAGAACAAATCATCACCTCAAAACACAATAAAGCCAAAAGTAACACATGATCTGATCAAAATTTAACTCCTAGTGATTTTCCCCATCACCCACATAAGACCAGGCATTTTATATCCTTCAGTTTTATCCCTTTATCTGCATCTTCAAGCACACAATACAAGTACTACTACAACAATCACTCTTGAAAGTCATTTTCAGTATACAATAACACCTTGTAATAGCCTATGAATTTGATGAAGGTGAAGCCAGAGAAGCCCATCATGGTGTGAATACAATAACAGTTACAGGAATTTCAGTATATAGGATGCCCATGGAAAACATATTTGCATAAGAATGACAAACAGGTATTGATTATTGAATATTTGAATGCAATAACAGTTTCGTAAAACCTGCCATCTGGGGAGTCCAGTTAACCCAGAACCTCAATTGTGAATTGATATGTCCAGCTTTTGCTTCTCCACTTATTCGCCTCACCTTCTCGCATGATGTGATGTGAATACATCTATGGCGAGATCTTACTCAGAAGAATCTGGCAACAAGATCATTTTACACAACAAATGATTGCCACAATCACAATTCAGACAAATATTTCAAGTAATTCATGGGCTGCTATTTGAACAAAAATGACAAGCCATCATATATGCAAGAGAAGAACTGATGCGAACAATAAGAATCAGCGATGAGGGAAATGATTTCTTATTTTTACGTTAATAAATCACATAAACATACAACTTGCAAGTATACCATAACCCATAGTGGTTTTTTGTATGATCAACTACATAAGAACATCTTATAGATATATGATTTCAGTACAGCATGCTCCCAGCCGTAGTACGAGAGTAAGCAGCTTCCTTAGCTTTTGCTGGTGGCCCGCTCCTGCTGCCTCCCGTGGGTGTCATATAGAACCTCAACTGCCCATTTTCAACGCGATTTGGTGAATATCTAGCACTTCGGTTCCTCGCCAGCACAAACTCATTGCTCATCTTCTTCACATGCCCATTTGTCTCTGCAATGCTCTTTCTTGAGCTACCACCAATAGGACCAATCGTGCTATTGGGATTCGAATTTCTCCAGCTCATGCTGCTATTACTGCGAAAAGCATGTCTACTCAAAGCACCTCTTGGATCAACAACATTTCCATCCCTGCCCCGTTCTTGCGAAGATTCGGAATACGACCTCTCCACACCATGGCCCCTATTGTACATATCATCATCCTCGCCTTTATTACTCCCACGCCGTGCAATCAAACCCCAAATGTTCCAAGATCTCCAGCTTTTCGACTTCTTAACAACCTTCCTATCGCTAGTACTACCAATCATCGAAGCAGAATCCCTAAAACCCCTGTCAAAACTCTCAGTGCAATAGTCTCTAAGTGAATTGGGGTTCGAATCCCTCAATGCTGTATCGACTCCCATTGCACCCTTAGCACTGCCACAATGCAAGTACTCCCCAGCGGCAGGAGTCACCTTGGCATTGCACGGAGCACGCTTCATCTCATCTATCTCCACAACGACCGCAGCCGATGTCCTCCTGATTGAGCTCGACCTGTCAAGGCTCTTCCTCCTCCTGGAAGAGGAGTCCAAGTAGTAATCCTTAGTCTCAGCAGCCCCACCCGGCACGCCTTCGTCTTCATGTATCGATCTTCTTGGCTCCTCCAAAGCAATCAGGTTGTCTTTCCTCAAAGCCATCACAGAAGGACGATTCTCCATCACTGAAACCATGGGAGGCACTCCCATTCCCATCCTTTGGAAGTTACTGAGTCTGCCACCGCCAATGAGATATCCATCCCACGACGCCCTTGGCTCGTCGAAGGAGTACCTAGGGTCATCAAATGACATCCTCCCTGCATCGAGGGACATCCTCCCGGCGTCGATCGAGAATCGGGGATCAATGTCGCAGGATCTCCTTCCATTGCCGTAATCAGCGATCTCAGACTGAGTTTCCCTGTAATTCCTCCCTGCATTACTCTTCTTGCTCATCTGCACAGTCCTCCCACCGCTGTGCTTCTTCTGCTTGCTGTTCTTCCTCGTCCAGGCCTTCAGCTTCTTGCTGAACACCGAGGCAGCAGACCAGAAGCTTCCAGCGAGTTCCTTCAAGTCCTTCCCCCCTGCCTTCTTCGCCCGGGGTTCCAGATCTGTGTGGTTCTTAGCTTGTTTCAATTTTGACTTCTCGGCCTCCATAATCTCCCGCTGCTCCGCGGGTGGGAATTTAGAGTTACTGATGCTGGTGTTCGAAGCAATAGGAGTTTCAATCTCTTCGATTTCAGCCTCTTCGGGATGCAATCGATCTTGCTTTTCAACTTCTTTGAAAACCACGTCACGCTCGCAGTCTCCTTCCGATTTCAATTCGATCACAAAGCCGTTAGAACTGCTGAATTTACCTTCGACTTGATCCGCTCCAGTTGCAGGTCTAGCCTTAGAAGAGGAGGAAGAAGCGTCGCCAGTAAAATTCGCCGCCGCGGCAGCACGCTTGCCGTCTTCCTGACTGAAAAGCGACCAGAGCGTGTTCTTAACGTCACACGATCTCCTCTGCGGCTCGAAATTGCCGGCGAAACCGAGCCCCGCGTCGTTCTTCCCGACGGAGAAAGACTGCGTGCGCCGGAGCTCCGGCAGAAACAACCCCGGCCTCGTCCGGAGCGTCGGCCTCTCGCCAACGGCGTTACTGCTGTTGGCGGCGGCGGCGGAAGACCGGAAGATGGATTTGAAGGCGGAGGAGGCGGATTTGGGGCCGGCGGATGAGGTAGAAGAGCTATGATCGAGAACAGAGAGGCGGTCGCGGAGGCAGGAGGGACAGAAGCCGGTGAAGTGGTCGTCGGGGTGGCGGGGGCAGCTGGTGGAGATGCGGTGGGGCTGGGGAGGCAGGGGAGGCTGCGGAAGCTGCTCGTCCACCGTACTCATCACCGGCGGTGGATCGGGGAAGGAGAAGTAGCGAAGAAAGGTAGTCCGGTAGTCATGCTACCACCACCATTACCGCTGCACTGCCATTGATTTGGTCGGCTTTAAGCTTTTGCTTTTGGCTTTGATGTGTAGACTCTACACTACACAGAGAACACTACAGTGATTGAAGATGGAAAATGGGAACGCAGGGGGGAAATCTGAGACTCGCAGAGAAGTTTGGGGTAAAATGAAGACCCAAAAAAGAAATAAAGAAAATTTAATTAATTTTTTTATTCTTTGGGAGTCTCTTTCATATGGATCTCGATTTTCGGTCCGCACAGACAAAGGAAGTCGAGGTTGCTTTTCGGTTGGACTCTTTAATTAATTCTTATACAACGCATTTGCAATTTACTAATATGTCCTTCTCTGTGTAACGGCCATATGTATTACGTGTCATACTATAGTATTTGTAGACCTTTCTTAAATTAATTCTTTTGGGAGTAACTTCATTCAGGTTGAGTTTGGATAATTTCTACTTTTTTTCCCAATTAATCGGCAGGTCGATTTTTGTATTTCAGTTAAATTTTGCAATTTGACAATTGTGGGACAACTCAATAATGTTTAAAATTAAATGGTAGTACAACTTATAGCAAATAAGTAAACTAGAAATATGAGTAAATATTAACGATTTTTCTATCATATAATAAGACTCTAAATTGATAAAGATTCCCTACAAAAAGTCAAGCAACCCTAATAATATAATTAAAAAAAATGTTAAATTAATTAACCCCGTTTGTTTTTTTAGGGAAAAGTAATGATTACTCTTATGAATATAGTCCATATTTAATTTAAGATTTATTGATTCTTATTCTAATCATTCCCCTTCTTCTCCCATTTTTCATACAAATTTGTTATCTTCTATTCCATAATTTGAAGGAGGGTAACTAATACCTCTAGGATTGGCTAATAATCCCTCATCCTCTCCTCCAAGCTCACAAAAAATGATGATTATATATATTTTATGGGTAAAATTTAATACCTTACATTTCCATTCTCTAGTTATCTAAACAAACGATATTTCTACTCGATGTTTAAAAAAGTTTCCAAATTTAGGGTCTTATCCTATGTCATTTGGGCATAGAATAGAAAATTCGAAATACTAATGATATTTCTACTCGATGTTGTAAGAGCATAGAAAAAATCTGGAAAAGATTTTCTACTAAACATATAAGTAATCTTATATTTTAGAAAAGTAATATTAAAAATCTAGAATAATTTAATTTTGAAAAATATTTTCCAATTGAGTATCTTCATAAAGCGGATCCAATGGAGTCATGTCGGGTCGTATATCGGCCCCCACCCTCATCTAATGAACCTCCTATATATACAATACGCATTACATTAATTCGATATCCGATTAAAAATTGTGAATCTTTGAAAATTAAAGGTTTTTAATCACTTTAATCTTATTTTAATAATCCATTTGATATTGAGAGCTTCGAAACGAAAGATTATATTACTCATTTATGCAATTAGGTAAGAAATAATAGAAGTTTAAATTTTTTATATATGGTTATATAGCATTATATATTAAAAGTAAAACAACTTATCTACTGCTTTAATGTTTATTATATTATTTTTCTTATCCCTGTTTTGTTTTTTTTTCTTATGCTATTTCATATATTTATTTAATTTTCTTATTTTTAAATGAGAAAAAATGATGACGTTTTATTCTAAACCGGGAATGTTTTTAACCCCAAATGACAATGTTTTATCCTAAAAGGACATCATTGTCGTATATATATATATTGTATAGATTTGTACTATTAATTTAACCTAACAAAGTGATGTTGCTTTATTCCAAAACGACATTGAAGCAACATCTCTCATATAGTCATATACAGTTGTGTTTATGCCCTGACAAAAAAAAAAAAAAAAAAAATTGGCTCCGCCACTGTATTACTACTTAGGAGCACATTTTTTTTTACTTTTTTTAGCACAATTCAGATATTTCTCTTTGTAGTATTGAACTCTTTTATCTTTTATAGTTGTTTTGTAGTATTGAACACATTTTGTGTTGTATAAGTTTTTGTTATATATTGTTATTCACCACTAGTGTGCCCCTACCCTTGAAATTTTCTGGCTCCGTCATTCGGTATCTTAACATATGCCCTAATAGCAAAAACGATATTACAATAGTTAGTAGTCAAGACACGAGTGCTAAAAATAGAAATAAATCCAAATCGATAAATCCTACTAAGTGGTGAAAACATTGAAGTAACTCCTAACATGTTAGGCTTGTTAGCCTATTATAATCTACATGTAACATTACAGTGTGAGTGAGCATGGGGTTGTCAAGAGAGGGAAGTGGAAACCTATTAAAATGACTCGTAATGGCCCTAATATTTCCCATGTTCTTTTTGGAGATGATATTATCCTGGTTGTTGTGGTTTCAGTGGATCAACTTAGAGGAGTGAAGAGTGTGTTGGATGAGTTATGTTGGAGCTCGGGACAACACGCATCAATGCTGATAAATCTAAATTGTTTATCTCGTCTAATGTGACTGATAGCGTAGTGGCTGAGTTGCATGCTAAGTGCGGTTTTGAGGTTACGACCAATCTTGGGAGCTACCTCAGCATGTCAGTACTACATAATAGAGCGAATGGCGAAACTTTTGCCCCGATGATTGATAAGATCAATAGTAGTCTTGTGACAAGACTGTCAGGTGACGCTTACTAAATCGGTGTTGTCTTACATACCGGTTTACTCGATGGCGTCTATTTCTCTCCTAGAGTCGACATGTGATAGGATTGACAAAATATGCAGGGATTTTATATGGGAGATACCGAAAACCAAGAGAAAAAATACACCTTGTTGCTTGAGAGGACATGTGTAGGCTGAAGAATGCCAGAGGTCTGGGCATCAAGTCCATAAATGATTTGAATCTCGTAATTACAGGTATGCTCGCTTGGCGTTTTTTTATTGACAATGGTAAAAGCATCTGGTGTGTGATTATGCAGGCCAAATATATTTGTGTATATGTTATTAGAGTGCAGGGAGGTTCTGCGATCTGGAGTGCTATTAGAGGTGATAGTCTTTGATGGATCATCGGGGATGTCTCTAGGGTCCGATTCTGGAAGGACTGCTGGATCATGGACGATAGATTGTTGGAGCTAGCTTGCTACTACTAATATTGAGAAGGGAATCGGGGACAGAAGTGTGAGCTCTTACTCGGAGGACGGGATTGGGTGGAAATGGAATGAGGTAACCGAGTCCTTGTCGGCTGGTATTTTGCTTAAGATGGCGGTGTGCGTGGTGGAGAGTGAAGGGTGTCCAGATTGGTTGTCTTGGGGAAAGGTTCCACTGATGGCAATTACACGGTGAAATCAGCTTATAAACACATTATTAATCTTAACAATATTTGTTGTATCTATGTGGTGGTGTTTGATAGGATTTGGAAGCTTAAGGTTACGGAGAGAGTCTGATACTTTGTTTGGATGGTCTTGTGAGGTGTTATTCTCACCAATGAGAAGAGGTGGGGACGCCATATAGCCCGGGAGTCGTGGTGCGCGGATTGTCATGAAGTATCTGAGTCGACGAGTCATCTTTTCAGGGAGTGCCCCATGTTAAAGCTATTTGGAGTGTGATGCCAATCCTTATGAAATTTAATGATTTCGTAAATATTCCTTTTCTAAAATGGCTCCGATTGAATTTGATGTATAGGAAGAAGGTGGAGGAAGGGCTGGAATGGGCATGCGTCTTCGCAAACATGCTCTCTTGGTGATGCAGAAACGATTGGGTCTTTAACGAGGTGATGCATATGTAGAACAAGTCCAAGTTTATCCTCACGCAAACAAGGGAGTACTTGGAGGCTTGGAAAGCACTAGCGACGCAGGAGGAACAAGGAAGGATGATGGAGACTCTTATATGTTGGGAAAAACCTCCCAATGGGTGGGTCAAGGTGAATTCGGATGGTTAGGTGGATGAGCTTGGCCTGTCGACAGCTAGATCGGTCATACGAGATGCTCGTAGAGTGGATTGGTGGTTTTCTCCACATAATTGGTGCTTGCTCAATTATCATGTCCGAAATTTAGGGAATTATGGATAGTACAAAGCTGGCCTGAGACCTAATTGGATATAAAAAAATCATTATCGAGATGGACTCGTCGGTCATACGAGATCCTTGTAGAGAGTGGATTGGTGGTTTTGTCCTCTTTCTAGCCTTGTTCGTCAGTGCCCAGACTCTCTCACCAGAGATTGAGAATTTCAGTTTTGACATGTTTGTAGGAAAGCGAATTTCGTCGCTGGCTTCCTTGTCATAAAGACTCGTGCCTTTCCGTTAGGTTTTTATTTTATTTCAAAGCCCCTTTTGGACTCTATTTTGTTTATTGAGAAAGACATTAAGACAAGGGCTACTCCCCGCCTCATCCATGTGTTGCGCAACTTTGTGTTTCTAGTTTTTATTGCTTCATTGTGCTCTCGTTTTGCTAACCAGAAAAAAAAAATATACATGTAACGTTAATTTCATTATTGAAGCAATGAAACTAATTAAAATTATCCCTGAAGTGTGAATGAATGCAAGATGGATGATATTTTGTTCTTGTGCTATAATGGAAACATTAAGATTAATTATCTAAATCATAGATTCACATCAAAATACCAAATATAGTAACAAATTAATTAACCTCTGAAAATAAAGAGAGACGTCACCAAAATTTGCACCAAACTTAACCGCAAAAAAAAAAAAAAAAAATGGTAGAAGGTTTTTGTGTTGGTGTGAACAAGTAGATGAGAAATTTACGTAGGCAAATTTAAAGTCACAATAAGAGCCGCCGCTAAGTATCACGAGACCAATTAAAATTTATTGTCCACCTTTCAAATAGCTTTTAACTAATGTAGTAAATAATCAATGATATATATCCCCATGGTCCATGGATATGAAATTATGAACTCAACTAGGAATGCTTATGTCTAGCTTGCTCAGCTCGATCACACGTAGTGGGAGTTATCTTCTACCTACCTCCTCTCTCTACTTTTTGGTTGCAGCTTCACGAGGTGTTACTATTAGTTCACTCTCGCACACTTGCTACTTACTAGTACTATATATGTACGTGAACATACTCCAATAATACAATATTCCCACGTACATTAAAACCGATATATAACATTTTATATTGTGTGTTATGGTTGATTCTAAAAAAAAATTCCAGTTAAATAAAAATATTAAAATAACATAATCTATCTACATTTTACATTTTTACATTGCATAATCTGTAGAAAGTTATTGTAAACCATAATCTGTCTATAGTTTAGTTAATATATAAATTAAAATTTATCCATACTTACCCCATAGATCCGTCCATAAATATAAATATATATATATATATATATTAAAAAAAAATTAAACCTTGTTTTTAAAAAAAGCATATAAACAGATCTATGATCCATTACCTGTATTGAACAGATCAAATATTTGTTCGTTACTATTTTTTTAATATCATATAAACGGAAAATCATGGTGACTCAACCGGTAGCAAAGGTCTGGACTGGTGTTCACTGCGCACAAGGAGCCCCTCATTTGAGAGGTTGCTCCCACACCGCCGCTTGTTAGAATTGATCCTTGGTCCTTTACCATTAAATTCTACTATTACAATGTGAGGAGGGAACAAGGCAATGAGGATCCACTGGGGCTGGCAAATGGTACGGAACTTACCATACCAACCATGTACCAACTACAAACTGACTATGTTGGTAACCATCGTGGTGGTAATAACCACGTGAAGGTGGTAAGGTAATGGTAATGAAATTTGAATATTATGGTTATCATGGTTACCGATTATATATTTAATTATTTATTATTTAACGTTTTATTGTTTTTACCTTTTAGTTTTAAGTTTTTAATTTATATTTTGTGTTTTGATTTTCACCTAAATTGGTCAATTCTACTGTTCGTAGTCTCTTAATTTGTTAGTTTGTTCAAACAGACAAACATATAGGCAGCCCTAGCCTCCACTCTCTAGTCTCCCCGTTTAAGGCTTCCAAGTTCCAGTCGTTCCAGAGTCGCCCGTTCAGCCGTTTCTTCCAGCCTCCCGACCTCTCCGATTGTTCAAGATCTCTCAATTTCTCACTTGCTCTCTCAATGGCTCGTCGGGTTCATTCGGAAGAAGCACTGGCACCGTAAGAAATTACAACATTGTAACCATGGTAATGTGCCGATGGTAATCACAAGTCGTGGTTAAAACATTAGTATGTGGTATGAAAATTTGCTTACCATCAATTAGTGGTTGGTACGTGGTAATCACCGGTTTTTTTTGGGTTACCGTATCATGTCAACCCCATGATCCACTGTCCCCTTTACTCTATCTTCTCTTGATCCCTCCTCACATAATCTGATAATCTCCCTCCTTTACCCTTTTTCTTATTTTTTTTTCAAAAAATATTATTAATTTTTTTTTAAAATTTGGTGATGAGAAGATATGCATTCAGAGGTAGAGACTTTTGTCACAGTTGATATCCCACCCCCACCCGGGAACAAAGTCACAAAGATGAGGAGGTGGATGACAGTTTTAACACAGCTCTTAAATTCCCTTCACCTTTTTCATAAAAGATTGCCATTCTTGCTAACGCAGAGATTCAGAAGGGCTGATTTGTTTGTCTCTTGGAAGCTTTCTCTTATATATGCTCAATGTACTGACAACCCTCTTTCTTTCTTTCTCAATCAGTCATATTCTCTTCTTTTAAATTTTAAAAAGAGAAACAAAATGTAACTCTCTGCCATTAAAATTACCTCCCAGACAAAGACGAGAGGGGAAAAAAGAAACTAGAAAAGGAAATATGTATGCAGATGATGGCTTACTCACTTGGATGGATCATATGGATGCCTGTCTACTTGACCACCACCACCACCAAGTATTACCCTACCCCTTTTGCTAATCACATTCAAATCTTTCATTTACACCAATGGTAAATAAATTTTATAAAGGGTGCTTTTTTTTTGGTAGTTTTGATAATCACACTAGGCTGGTATCATTTCACTAATTAGGGTAATTAATTTTGTGGAAGAAATATGTATGATTGGTAGGAGAGTGAAGGAATCCCAAGAAAGTGTGTAATGTAGGTTGGGAAGTGGTTGCCATGTTACTTAAAGCAAGCAAGGGAATGGGAGTTTTCTTGGTAATTTGCATTATCTCTTAAAATGGGGTTTCAAAGCTGAAAAGGAATAGGAGAGTTTTTTCTCTCTACTTTTTGTCATTTCCCTCCATTATGCTTTTGAATACTAAAATTGGAGTGACCAATTTTAGATTTTGAATATAGATTTTGGGTTGAGTTGCTTTCAAGTGTTGATTTGATATATGCAACAGATATTGAAATTGAATGCAATTCAAAGTGATGAATCATTCAAAATTCGGCATTTTTTTAACATCTGTTCATGATTCACAACAATATTTGGGAAAATGTTTAGTATACCTCCTTGGTGGTCCACCTTCCTTCTATTTTTAGTCTATCATTAATTATTTACAGCATTTATTTTGTATGGGAAAAGTAAAAGGGTGATTTTGGTACATGGTCTTTTTTAAATATTCAATTGGGCACTTAGAGCAACCCCAACAGCTATTGTAAAAAATCTCTAAAATAGAGATCAAAATGTCAAAATCTCTAAAAAAATTTCACCCCAACTCCAACCGCTTCTCTATTTTATAGATTTTTGCATTTATTATACACTATAATCAATACAGAAATTTATATTATATAGATAATTGATAGTTAAAAAATGATAGAATGGATGGTTCATGTAGAATAGGGGTGCCAAATTGAAGGGTAAGCATTAAATTTATACATAAAAAGTAGTGAAACATTAAATTATAGAGATTACTTATCTTTCTCTAAATTTAGAGATTTTTTTCCTCTCTCCTTTCATTTTTCTATTTTACAAATGGGTTTACAAAAGCTGTTGGGGTGAAAAAATGCATTTTTTCTCTAAAACTTCCACTTTTTTCTATTTTAGAGAAGCTGTTGGGCTTGCTCTTAGGCCCTAAATCAATTTAATTAGTTTTGCCCTAGACCCCTTCCCAATAGAGTGGGTTGGTCAATGGTCAACCGTTTGACCATTGATCGGTCAACGGTTGACCATTGACCGGTCAACGTTGACCAACCCATTTTGATGTCAATTTTTTTTTTTTAGTGATGCCATATTTTACCGTTTTGATGCCAAAATTTGACTATATTTTATTTTCACTTTGATGCCACTTTTCTAATGAAATTATTGGATGACACTTTTTTTAAACCTTGATGACATTTTTTGTTTACTGTAATGTCACGTTGACCATTGATGCCATTTTTTTACTGCTAACAACTGATGCCACTTTTTATGTCAATTTTTTGATGATATTTTTTTTACCGTGATGCCATATTTTTGATGATATTTTTTCAAAGTAGTATTTTGATGATATTTTTTCAAAATAGTATATTGATGACATTTTTTTCTTTAATGTGATACAACTTTTTCAAAATGGTGTTTTGATGTCATTTTTATAATGTAATTATTTGATGCCATTTTTTTTAATCAAATCGATTGATGCCACGTGTTTTTAATTTAATCAATTGTATATCGATTTATTTTCATCGATTATACTTTCATTCACTGATGACACAAACGATGCAATCACTTGTGGTGACCTATTCATTAAATTTTTATTCATGGATGACATTTGTTATTACGCTTCATTAATCACAATTGTTTATGGTGACAATTTTATATAATTGATGACATAAGAGCTTAAAACGTGGAATCAAAATATTTTACCTTATTGCACATATAAAAATACAAAGTCTTTGAAACTACGACATTAATATTGGTTGTATACGTAAAAACACCTATTATAACATGTCATCAACTAAAAAAAATGCATCAATGTAAGTAATATAATGCGGAATCAATAAAATCAATACAAGGTGTCATAACCATCCAATAATTATATACAACATTCCTAAAGATTCCACCTTCTCAAAAGTGACATCAAAGTAGTTGCTAACAACATAACTACTAGCTAGTGTCCATGAATAAAGCTAGAAGCACAAATGTGACAGAAACACATGACATGTAACACATCCTTTCCTAAGGATAAGAAGGATAAGCTAGTGTCCATGATTTCGGAATGCAGGCCTTCCAAATAATGCCGCGGAGAGCACCACAATGGTGTAGAACCTGAAAATCACAACCGTACGCAGCCCTTGTTGAGAGAAGGCCATAATTTTTGATGCAATATCCTGCACATGAGAAGTGTAACTTGATAAGATGCCAGAACATAAGCAAAAGGTACATTATGCTAAATTGATAATCCACAATGAACACTCATAAGGGTGCAATATGATGACATCTTTTGTTAATGAACACAAATCCTAAAGCAATCTCAATCACAAGGAAATCAATTTAATGTTTTTATAGTTTATATGAATGCAAAAAAGAAAGAATATATAGAAAATGGGGCAAAGATGTAAATAACTAGTTTACATGTCGCCAAATATAGTCGGAAACAAGACCAATCAACAGTTAGATGTATTTTGAATTGAATTCCTTTCAACCTGAAGCATTTATGTTTTTACCTAGTGGACACTGGACAGATGATCTACATATTGCTAAAGATTCAACCTTTTGATCACTATAAGCATAATTCAACAGCAAATTGAGAAATCAAACAGGCCAAGCGTGAAATACAACATGTGAACCGAAATTGCCCTAAATGCAAGCATCAAACTTGTCCCCATCCCAAAAGCCTAAATTACAACTCATAAATTGAAGTAGATTTTTAAAACCTAAATTTCTCATAAACCCTAAATTTCTAAAAACCACACAACAATCACAAAAATTGGTTTACAAATCTGAAATTACAACTATAATATAACAAATTATTGATTATAGAAGTGGATTAACACAAATAAAATGAGAAATTTTGCCAAAAAAATAAATAAATCGAAGATACTGTTTTATGTTGTTGCTTCGTGATTTCCTGTGAGGCGCTGAGGCCGTGAGGCGGCTGAGAGAGACGGCGGCGACGCTTGGCAGTGGCTGCAACAGAGGGAGGCGGATGCGGGAGAGGGAGGCGGCGCTGGGCAGTGGATCTGGGACTATAGAAGTGAGGGCGATAGAGCGAGGAGCAACGCAGGGATCGGACTGAGACCGTGAGGCGGCTGCAGAAAAGGGAGGCGACTCCGGGCAAGGGCTGCGGGAGAGGGAGGCGGCTGCGTGGGAGGGAGGCAGCGCTGCCGCTGGGCAGTGGATCTGGACTAGGAGCGAGAGCGCTGCCGACGGAGAGCGAGAGCGAGATCTGGACTGTGGAGCAACGCGCGTACGCACCTAATAAATATCTAAGAGGGTCTATGACCCCTAAAAAAATAATTAAAGATGCTAACTACCTAATCAAATATGCAAAAGGGTATAAATTACCAAATTCCCTCAAAGTAAAAAGGTGTTTATTATTCTTTTTTTTTGTGAGAAATGTGTTTATTAATTATTATTCTAAAATGTAGTTAATGCAACTTGTCTTTTATATGAGTTGGTTTAAAGATTTCGCCTAATTAAATTATACTACAATGTAGTTAATGCAACTTATCATTATATATATATATATATATATATATATATATATATATATTTATTGATACACATTTAAATAAGTTAGAATATAGAATATTAAATTACTGTTTTTTTTTTTTTTGAATACAGTGAAAGGAATTAAGACGATGCAATCCTAACGGAGAAAGCGCCATCTTAGAGCGTCCTTCCGGACGAGATCCTCGAGAATCGGATCGGAGAGCAGGACGTTGTCGGCAGGGATACTGTAAGCCAGGTACGCGACCCTATCAGCAACAGCATTGGATTCCCTGAAAATATGACGAATGGAAAACGAATCAAAAGCAGAAACAATCAAACGAATATCCGACAGGACCATTTCAATGCTCCAAGGGCAGGTCCAAATATCAAGTAAAGAATTGACAATTTGAAGATTATCTCCCTCAACCAGTAGATGTCGAATCCCCAAATCTCGGGCACGTAAAATCCCATTTCGAAGGGCCAAAGCTTCGGCAAACACACAAGAAGTATTATTACACCTGCCTGAACCGACAGAAACCACGAGGCCCTCGGAATTTCGAATAACGAAACCGAACGAAGCCTCACCGGACTGCCGATAGGAGCCATCAAAGTTTAGCTTGAAGAACGGTGATGGTGGGGTATCCCAAAGGGCTTTCGCCCTTTTACCCGAACTCGTTGTTGCGGTTGTCCGCCTGCTTCCAGGCATACCATTTTGTTTCTTCTGAAAGGATTGACTTGCAAGGTCATACCGGGAGGCATCAAACCAGCTATGTTTTGTTGTGGCGATATGTATTCGAACTTGGTTAACTGACACAGTCTGCTGATGTCCAAAAGCTAACTGATTCCTAAAGAACCAAACAGCCCAGCATGAGTAAAATAGATCATAGGAAGAAGCAGTAGAACAACTTGAATGGATGCTATTAAGCACAACGTTTGGTTTTTGTACATCGAAATTGTGAGTTTGTGACATTTGACTATATTGTGGTATTAGTGATAGAACCTTTTTTGTGAATGGGCAGTCCATAAGCAGGTGTTGCAGTGATTCAGAGAAAGAATCACAGAGGACACAGCTCATCAGCACCCCAACATGTGATATCTGAAGGCGTTGTTTGGTTGGTAGACTATTCGTGGCAATTTTCCAAATGAAATGCTTTAGTTTAGGAGGAATTTTTAAGTCCCAAATCCAATTGCAATTGAAGTTATTATCCTTTTGGTTGTTGTTGACAATTTTGGTAGCAGATTTTGTAGAAAACCACCCCGTAGAATTAGGGCCCCAATACAGACGGTCCCTGAAAGGCGAGATAGGAATAGGAATATCTCCAATTTGAGTAATAAGAGAAGGGTTAATAAGCCCTGTGAGCTCCGTAGCAAGTTTCTGTAAATTCCAAGAGTTATTAGAAATGAAACGGTCAACCTTCCAGTTAAGATGCACATCCAGAAGAGGACCATCCAAACTGTGCACTAGAGGTGTTTCCAAAACCCAGCTATCATGCCAGAAATTAACATCTGAACCATTTCCAATAGACCACCGCAGTCCTTTTTCAAAAGTAGGACGTAACGAGCATAGCTTACCCCATTGCCATGACGTGCTTCCTTTTTTGATATAATTTCTTATAGAAATACCTTTTAGATACTTGGCTGAAACCACCTTAACCCAGATATTGTTGGGTTCAGCCAAAATTTTCCACAAGAGCTTAAGCTGCAATGCTATGTTCATCGTTTCTGCTTTGTACAAGCTTAGCCCTCCATTAAGAGTATCAGCACAGATTCTGTCCCAGCTTATTAAAGGTGTGTAGTTATCCTGTTTATTCCAGAAGAAGCTACGGTAGATTTTATCCAACTCGGATAGTATTCCAGCAGGGAGCATGAAAGACTGCATGAGGAAGACCGGTTGGGCACTTAGGTTAGCTTTTATTAGAACCTTACGGCCTTCTGCAGAGATTGAAGAAGCCTTCCACCGTGTGAGTTGTTTCTTAGTTTTTAAGACGACGTCCGCAAATGTGTCTTTATTGACCCTACCGTTAATGATTGGGCAACCAAGATACTTTTCCAAGGAAGTTGAGCTACCCATTCCCAGGTGTGATGAGATCATTGATTTAGAGGTATTAGTGGTATTACCAGAGACTTGGAAGGACGATTTGTGGTAGTTAATTTTTTGTCCCGAAAGGCGACAGTAATTGTTAAGTATGGAGGTAATGGTATTACAAGCCAAAGCAGAGGCTTTAGAAAATATCATCATATCATCTGCGAAGGCAAGGAAAGGGATTTTAGGACCGGTTTTCGTAATAGGGAATCCAATGCTATCATGCACAATCGACTCATGTTGAAGAGACTGAGCGAGGAACTCAGAAGCTATAATAAATAGCAATGGGGAAAGAGGGTCCCCTTGGCGTAACCCCCTCTGAGGGAAAAACTGTTTTGTGGGAGCATCGTTAATTAAGATGGAATAAGAGACCGTCGAGACACATTCCATGATCCAGGAGGTAAATATATTGTTGAAACCAAGCTTTGTAAGGACCGCTTTTAAGTAAGACCATTCTATTTGATCGTATGCCTTTTCCATGTCAAGTTTTAAAGCCATCCAACCAGACTTACCACGTTTAGCTTTGAAAGAGTGGATAATTTCATGGGCGATAAGGATATTGTCATGGATTGATCGACCTTTTGTGAAAGCCCCTTGGAGAGGGTGGATGAATTGTGTGAGGATGGGGGCGAGCCTTGCAGTAATAACTTTAGTAATTATTTTATAGACAGTGGAGCAAAGACTAATCGGTCGATAATGATTAATGCAGTTAGGGTCGTCAACTTTCGGAATCAAGCTGATAAACGTATGATTGAGTTGTTTTAGCAGTTTTCCTGATGTGAAGAAGCTCTTAACAACTTTGGTAACAGATGGTCCAACGATATTCCAATATTTTTGGTAGAAACCCGCAGGCATTCCATCAGGCCCAGGAGCCTTCTCGGACTGAATCGAGAAAGCAGCCTCCCTTATTTCAGAATTAGTTACAGGTGCAGTGAGCCTTTTATTGTGCGAATCAGAGACGGATTGTTTTAAGATGTGGAGATTTCCCATAAGATCCAGTGATGGGTCCAAGTTAGAGGTGAATCTTCGCTTATATTCAAGCTCAAATTCCGTTCTCATAAGAGCCGGATCGGTTGTATGGATACCGTTAGTTAGAATAATGGATTTTACCACCTTGCAGTTGCGTTTAATAGAAGCAACACGATGGAAGTAGCCTGAATTTGTGTCTGTGAGCTTGGCATGTTTTGCTTTCGCACGCTGTCGCCAATAGGTTCTCTGAAAATCCAGTAAGCGTTCCCTTTTGTTTAGTAAGCGCTTTTGGAGATAGCAGTTTCCGACAGAGAATGAGTTGAGGAGAGACGTTTGTACTGAAATGAGATCTTGCTCAACTTTCTGAAGTTGTGAGCGAACATTACCAAAAGTCAGCTTATGCCACTTCTTAGCCAAAGTTTTAAGTAACCTAGTCTTATTGACCAGGCGGTACATTTAAGACCCCGGAAGGTCAAGGCGCCATGCCTGACGAACTATCGATTCAAAATCAGGCCGCTTAGTCCAAGCCATTTCGAATCGAAATGGTCGATTAATGTAGACTTTTGATTGTCTGAAGTCGACTGAAATTGGGCAATGATCAGAAGAAGTGAATGCATGGTGGCGAATTTGAAGTTTGCTAAAGTTTGTTATGACACTCAGCTGGGCTAAGCACCTGTCAAGGCGAGCATAAGAGTTGTCAATTGCCGATGGACTTTTCCGCCAAGTAAAGTCACCTCCCACGAAGGGGACATCACAGAGGTTGAGAATGTTTTTTATTCTGTATAGTCGACGGAACCTAGCAGGTGAGGGAATCACACCACCCCCTTTTTCATTAGGGGATTGGATATCATTCAAGTCCCCGATAATGCATAAAGGGAATTGTAATGCTTGTGCGTAGGGGATAAAATCCCCCCAAAAAATGTCCTTATCCCGGTTGTCCGGCGGAGCGTAAACTACAAGTATAGCAGTTGTGGTATTGTTTGTTCTATCATGATAATTGAAATGAATAAAACGTTCCTGAATAGTGACTAGATCAATCACCCCTTGCGTCGGGGGTAAATTTTTCCAAATAAGGCAGATCCCTCCTGCAAAGCCAATCGAAGGTGCAAACGCAATATTGGAGAACCCATTGTGTTTCCAGACTCCATCAACCGGAACGTTGTCTGATTTAGTTTCGAGTAGTGCCAACACATTAATCATGTTGTTCGCACAAAAAGACTCGATTGAAGTCCAAAGATTACGCTGACGCATACCTCTACAATTCCAGGTGCATATATTCATAAAAGAACAATGGATTGGGGATCGGGTGTATAATATTCAGGTGAGATTGTAGTCTTATATAGAGTTCGTATGGGACGGAGTTAATAAACTAACTAAAATTATAAACAGTGTAAAATTTATAAACTGTTGATAAAAGTAGTTAAAATTTTATGTAAAAATATAAACTCCGTATGGGGCGAAAAACAGTTTATTTGTAAAAAGTGGGGTTTATTTGGTTTTTATTAGGGGTATTGTGGTACTTTCAAACCAAATAAGATAAAAGAGAAGGGGTAAATTTGTAATTATGGAAAAATAAGCTCCAAAATAAGCTGCTCCAACCGGCTTATATTTAAACCAATTAATTTAACCTGTTTTTGACTTATTTTGCCTCCCATACCCCAATTAAACCGGCTTATAATATCAACCGCTAAAAATTCTTATTTTTAACCGGTTAAAAATGTCTACCATACACAGCCATAGGCATGGTTCATGTATTTGTGTACTATGATGGGGTAAGGATGTGTCATTACTGTTTGAAAGTGCTGCTGAGCAAGTTGTAAACACAACTAAACACGGGATTGTGACCGACTGCATACACGTCCTGTTACCCTTGAACATTGTTTGTGCATAGGTGATATAAACCATTGGGGATGTAATCCCTTTTATAAAAAAATAGCAGGTCATGCCTTATAAAATTAAGAACAGAGCCGAGTTCAGTCGGACACAAAGATACAATAAGTATTACATGAAGAGAATTAAACCTGCTAAAGTTCCAATGAGGGTAGTAAGCTGTCAAATAGCGTTGAACTAAGAAAAGAAGCAGAGTCGAGGCTGAAGAACATAGCCGATCGAACCGAAACATCAGACCACTGCAGCCTCGAAACAAACCCCTACAAAACAGTAAAGGCAACCAACACAGAGGGACAGCGCAAGAAGGCAGGCAACAAACAAACCCAACCAAAGGAGAACACAAACTAAAATCAACACCAAGAAAACCAAAAAACCCAATCAAAATCTTCCAAGATAAAACCCAGGTGAACAAAATGGCAGCTAGAACCAAAAGGACAGTAAGCTTGAAAGCAAAAAACCACCAAGGAAGAACCAAAAAAGTATAAAAAGCAGAATGTAAGTTAAGTAGATTAATAAAAGAATACTTATAAGTATATATTGGTGTATGGATTTGAGATCCCACAAAGAGTGAAACGAGCAACGCCAAATCCTTCCAGTTAATGATTAGCAGTGTGACCATGATTTCATTACAATATAAATTGTTTATATTTGTACACTGAATGTCATCAAATACAGGTAAGTAAAAGCAAGCTGTTGAGCAAGTACTCAGACCCCTAGATACGGTCACAAGAAGGCATACAAAGCCTGTAATAGTGGTGTATATATACCCAGTGAAGGCCGGAGTAAATGCGGGTAGCAAAATGGTTTTGTTATGGCTTGTGAAAGGATATAATTCCAATCGACATCCCCGGCAAGGGGTTATATAAACAAGGCAGTTATCAAGCAATCGCAGTAGACGAGAGGTACAGATTCGGTATAAATAGGCGGCAAGCCCTATGAAAAGAGGATGCGATTGGATGTAAAACTGACAATTAGTGTAGCTAACCTGATCGGAGGTCGAATTCGGAGAGTAATTGGGTAGTAGTCGCATCGAACACAAAGGAGAGCCACTTTCGAAGATCCACCCGGACCACCGCCCTATCCGTCGGACGAAATGGACGCCCACCACCCAGCGCCCAGCCTGAGACCCCAACGAACCCAACCAATGAGCACAAAGGCGACTAGCCCACTCGGAGGACGAGTCGGAAA
This sequence comes from Persicaria maculosa, assembly GCA_963922045.1. Lineage (NCBI taxonomy): Eukaryota > Viridiplantae > Streptophyta > Magnoliopsida > Caryophyllales > Polygonaceae > Persicaria > Persicaria maculosa. Next base: position 40,898,295 of record OY998252.1, on the reverse strand, counting down.
CCGATCGCGCATAGAACTGGAGAGCAATATGTGACTGCGGTGTTTTCACCGATTTTGAATGGCTTTTCGCCCACAAATGCACCGAACACTTTTGAGGAGGACAAGTGGAGGGAGTTACCTCCAAAGGGGCCAACATAGCAGGGTTTGGGTTGGGAGAGGGTTGCTCATGGCTGGTCTGCAAGCGGGTAGGGGGAGGCGCAGGAAGGCGGCGGCCGGGGGTGTGAAACCCTAGCGCGTGGAGCGCGTACTTTTTTTGCATATTGGTTTCTTTTGATTGTATATCTTTTTTTTTTTTTTTGAATTACTGTATTATGTACCCCAATACTTATACTGTTGTAAATAGTAATATTAAGTTCAATAAATTGTCCATTGCTTTGCTACTGTATTAGGATTCAACTTAGCAATTTAGCATAACTCCACGTATTGCTACTGTAATAGTTTTTTGTGTTTGGAGTGATTTTTTTAATACTTACTTCATTGCTATATATTGTATTCAACTTAATTTTTTTTTGTTTGAAATTGCTATTTTTAAAAATTTTTAAACGAGGGACAAGGCCCGTTCCGTCCTGATCCCGTCCCGTCCCGTGAGGGATAGGACCCGGTGGGATTCAAAAAAATAAATTCTAATCCCGTCTCAATCCCATCCCGCCAAAAATACGCGGGACGGGACGCGGGATGACCCTAATCCCGTCCCGTCCTGTCCCATGCCCACCCCTAAAAAATGGTATACAATGGTATTGCACGTGGGCCACGTGACGTGGCACTGTTAGATGGGAGGTGCTTGACCAGCGAGTTGTTCGTCTTTGCCCTAAAGGGCCACGAGGTGCTGGTGGGACTTGTTATTGGGATGTACGCTCACCTATGCTAGGATTCTGACCGCGGTGTCCCTTAGATCGACGATAGGGTACCAAGTTTGGTCGGGGTTTGACGAAGTGCCTAAAATGCAAACATCGCACAAATTTCCTCTAAAACTCAAGGGAAAAAGAAAAGAAAAGGAGAATTAAAGAAAAAAATGAATTAAAAATATGACGGAAATAACGTGATTGGTCAAAGTTCCTAAAACTCTTCTAAGATTGAGACCTCATCAAAGTGTTCCGATTTAAAGTATTATATATATAGATAAAATGGAGAATCTGTTTGATATAAAAAAAGACGGTTAGACTAAAAAATCATTGGACAAAAAAAGGTTCAAAATTATCCAAAAAACTGAATTTCTTCAAAATGGAATTTCCTAAAATTAATTAAATCATTTTTAGGATTATTTTGATTAATCTTTCGTTATTTGTATATAGGGTAAATAATATACGAAATATGAAATATTACAGTATCTTCAAACTTCAATTGACCATTGTAAACTTGAGGTGGTATAAATGATGATGCATTTTAAATAGACCTGTCAAAACGTAATCCGATCCGAAATGGAAGGAGGTGGACTACTATAAACTAAAAATGCAGTAATTAATTAATACTACTATAAACTAAAAATGGAAGGAGGTGGACTACCATGGAGGTATGCTAAACATGGTCCCAATATTTGCCTGTGCGTGTGACATGCATTTGGTTTAGAATTCTAAAAATTACCCTTTCCATTTAGATATAGATTGCTCATAGATCAGTTTTGTGTTAATATGCTTTAAAAATTAAACTTTAAAAATACAAATCAGTGCATATTATATATAGGCATTTGTTTTTGGAACATTTTTTAAGCATTTTTAATTTTTTACAAACTTGATCTTAATATTCATGATAAAAATATACTAGGAGTTTAGGTGGTCCTTGCACTTAGACCATCTACCATGGTTTTGTGCAAAATGTACATATTTGCACAAGATGTGTAAAAATACAAATCACTTTTTAGCAATTTGCTCAATTGGTGAAATGTGTATTTTTTACACATCATTGAAATACAATTCATTTAAAACAAAAAGAAAAATAAAATCATAAAAAAAATAAATCAATGAAATTGTCTTGCTTTTTGTAAAAGTTTTTGCACATGGGGGAGATGGTGTGCTCAAATTTGCGCATCACATGCTCAAATGTGCACATTTGTACACACCCAAAACAACCAATGAAACTAAAAAATGTTTAAAAAATACACATTTGTACACCACCATTGTGGATGGTTTTAGACGAAAGCTTTACTGTCCAAAGTATTTGATAGCTTTTGGTTTGAAACTAGAGGACCTCCTTTTAAGGAGCAATCACCATTCACCAACCACTTCATTCTTCATTTTGCAAGAGATTACGTCCTCAAATTCAAAATTTTTAAGCCCCAAACCTCAATTTACTATAATTTTCTCCACATTCACAACTCAACATTGCCTATAAGTACCTAATTATATATGCGATGTGAATAATTGAAGCTAGCTTGTACCCCATTTAACCAATGGCATGGAACATCTATCAAGACACATATCATCACACAAGCTTAGCCAACTAAGCTCTGAGGCGAGCCCCTTACAACACTAGTATCTTTTAATGATAGTACTTGGAATACCATAGTCCTATTTTTAAATAAATAATAAAAGTAAATGTAAGAGTTGGGATGGGAATCAAGACAATCATTAGAAGTGACTAGTGAGTATCATTTACACAATATCATAATCCCTCCGTTTCAAAATAAAAGTCGTTTGATTTTTCTACACGCATTTTAAGTAGGTAAAAACTATATAAAATATTATTTTTTTAATGAATTTTTTTCGATAAGTTTATATTTATGACTACTAAGTGTGAAATTATTAAAAAAAATTGATCAAAAAAAATAATATTTTATAGTGTTTTTATTTCCTCAAAAAACGTGCAGAAAAAGACAAACGACTTTTGTTTTGAAACGGACGGAGTAAATTTTATCCAATGAACAATAACATGTGGGGACCACCTTTTTTTTCTACCCCTACAAAGATTTAAAAATAAAAGATTTAAAAATAAAATAAAGAGTCAATGGGGATTATAGACCCTATTCAATATTTTTTTTGGTATTTAGACCCTTATAGTGTTTTTATTGTAAAATAAACCTTTTTAATTTACAATACCATAACTGCCCCTAGTTATCTTAAGTCATTTACTTTTTTCATTACAATATTAAATTGTAGAAAAATAAAAATAATAGAAGCAGAAGATATTGTAGCATCTCCATAACTACCATATCTTTTATTTGTTAAAACTTTTTCAAAAAGATTTAGGAAGTCATATTCTCAAGACTCACCCCCTAAAATTACCGTACATTCTCCAATATGGAGGTTATGTGAAACCTAAAATCCATGTCATATCACCGTTAAAGGGTGCATAGGGTAATCAAATATGCCAAGATTAGATAATTAATTTTATTGTAATGGTTGTTATATTGTTATTACAATAATTACAACCACAATAAGATATTAAAATTCCATATTGTAATACAATTAATTGTATTTATTGTAATACATTAATTATTACAATAAATATGATAGTTACGTTTAGCAAACGTATTGTAATTAGTTATGTTTATTGTAATCTCGTATGTATATATTACAAACAAAGATAATTTTATTATTTACAATCACTACAAAAAATAATTAATTTAGCTTCGGCAAAAACCCGTAGCAAAAGGTTGTCCAGGCGTGACAAAAGGCCATTAGCTTCGGCATTGCTACGGGAAATGGGGGGTGGCGAACTATGGGGTCGCAAAAGGTGGTAGCGTCGGCAAGTAGCCGTAGCAAAGATATTTGCTACGGCTTTGCTACGGCATCGCTACGGGAGGAAAAAACATCCACTTTGCTACGGCATCGCTATGGTAGGGAGCCGTCGAAAGTGGATTGAAGGCGCCAATTTTATGGCGCCATTTTGAGGGCGCCAAATTCCCTTGGTTGCTACGGCCACAGCCGTAGCTAATATTTTTTATGGCGCCAATTTTGGGTGAAATTTGGGAGGGAACGTTAGCGACGGCAATTTGCCGTAGCTACGCTCATAAATGGTTTTCCTGAACATTTTGTAATAGTTGCCACGGCTCGTGGCCGTTGCTACGGTTAATGGTACCCTAAATTTGTTTATTCTATATATATATATATATATATATATATATATATATATATATATATATATATATATATATATATAATTGCACCCTGTATAAATTATATAAAAGTGCATTCATACAATCTGCACAAGCAAATGACGCCAACATTCAAGTGCATTCATCACAAGTGAATTCAGCAAAAGGTCCTTTGCATACACATTTGACGTCCAACGAGTACTTCAAGTAAACAAAAGTATTTAACGTCCGAAGATTACGCCAAGCCATGCAACAAAAGTCTAAAACCTACATATTGCCTAACATCTAGTGTCCATATTGCCTAACACCTCAAGTCTTAAGCCAACAAAAGTGAAAGATAATGAAAACATACTTAGAGCAACATTTGATTTGTCTCATCCTCAGCAGCTCGTCTCCAAGTGTGCTAGAGTTCGTCTTCTTCTTCTTCAAGTGACTGATCCTCATCGGCTCGTTTTTTTAGTCCGGGGGCAGATTGTTGAGTTGATGTGTTCAGAGGTTGATCGTTGGTGGATAGAACAAGAGCTCCGTCTCCAATTGACTCCATTTGATTTGTCTGATGAACACTTGTCTACAATACATAAAAGAACAAGCGAGATATCAGCTGCTTGAACTGTTGGAAGTGATAACACATAGTAGTTGGAAAATGGAGAAAAGGAAAGACAAAGATGTCAATAAACATATGGAGATGTTTGCTGATAGTTAACGATGCTTGAACTGCTGCAAATGATTTTCATGAAGGGGAGGCTTATTTTGGACATCAAAATCAGCTGCTAAATTATTCATCATAGGGCATTTTGACAGCATTTCACACTATTCTGTATTCATCAAGATATGAAATTGAGAAACAATCAGATGACCAAGGAAATGACATCATGCACAAAAGCACTTTATCCTTCAACTTTGAAATATCAAGTGTACATGGCCAATGCCAAGTTTGACTGCAACTAGATCATTAAATGGTGAAATCAGGTAGGGAAATGACATCATGGACCAAATAATATTTGCCTGAAATAATATCAAACATGCAAATGAGTCATGTACTTAGATTGAGAAACAATAAGATGATTAAGTAACATGGATCAAGCGCTAGCATGATGTATCAAATCCAAGCATACGAAATAACCCAGGGTTCTTACAACATTATCACAATGTGAAAAAAGAAAAGGCAAATAAAAACGCAAAACTCAGGTCATCACAATCAAACACAAGAGGCCATCACAATCAAACACAAGAGAAGAGGAAACCTTAGCACTCAGGTCAAACAAATGATGACTAACCTGTCCGTGTGAAGGTGAGCCTCCCCCGTCATTGGGCCGGAAAGTGTTCATAAATTCATTTCGAAAGTGCTCAAATCTTTTATCTATGTGGTTCTCTAAGTGGCTTTTGAGGTCCTCTGCAAACTCTTTGGCAATCTCCCCTACAAACTCTTTGGCAATCTCGCGCATATCTTGAACATCGAGAGCTCTTGATGAGGAGTTATACACCAAACGCGGAGGGGCATTGGCACCATAGGTCCGACGGTATCCGTGACCATCTTCTCCAATAAGCCGATGGAATATCCTATCCTTCACTTCGTCAAGATCTCGCTGATCCTTAGGTTCCATCAGCAAGAGGGCGTTGAAGTCCTTCTATATGAGTAAAACAAGTAAACATATGCAATTCAATAATGGCTGAAAATTAAAAGGGTCCAAAGAAACTTACAACGGTCTCAATCACATCAGGATCATCTCCATTTCGAGAAGAAACCCACATGCTCATCTTGTCAGTAGGTTGCCCAGCTTTGCGCCACTAGTTAAATGGCAGAAATCACTCAAGTTAAATATGAATGTCATGGACTTGATACACAAACAAGTACTCAAAAGTGCAAGAACTAAAAACAAATAAAAATTGAACGATATGCACTAATTTAGACAACGTGCACATACGGACCTCGTGTCTAACTTCAGCGAATGACTTTTGCCCGGTAACATGCACCGGCCCATGCTTATCTCTATTCTTTGAGTTCTGGACGGATTGTTTCTGGACATACGAATACGTTACAATAGGATGCACCAAACTTGAGATGGACCATCTAAGATAAGGGGGAAATAAAGAATACCTGGGCAACCTCACTTCTCCAATATGCAATGAGCGTAATCCAATCAGGTGGGAGGACAGTTGGAGGATTATGCTTCTCCAGCTCAGGGTCATCTTGGCAACAAGTAAAATATTTCGCCTTTGTTTTAGACTTATAGCCCTTCCACATGATGTTTAACATTCTCAAGCACACCTCTTTGAACCCATCGGGAGGATCCACCAAATTTTTCTATAAGTGTTAAAGTCAATAAGATAAAAAAGAAGCAAATGGTCAGGTTAAAGTTAGTACATGCTGAAAAAGAAAGTATAAAGGAGAAAGAACATCATCCATATTATAAAAGTGACAAAGTAGAAAGGAGAAAGAAAATACCTTAACTTCTTCTCATATGCCATCCATCACATCTTGTCCGAAAGAGGTCCAGTCCAGCATAGTAAGAGGAAGTCGTTGCCCGTCATGCACTAGTATCCCCAGTTGCGACTTGAGGTACTTGGCGTTAGGCCCAACTGGTTAGAACTTGTCATTGAATTCGACTACAACCTTGGCTCCTGTGTTCCACCCCAACACACCGTTGCTATGACCTCTAGGGGTCGGGCTTTCACATCCATCTTGAAACACCATATATTTTATTATTCGTTCATACAACTATAAAGGATTGAGGAAGATATAAGGGTTGAAATGCAAATTAATGCCTAACCAGATGAATCGACGTTGAGGTCTGCATCAGTAGGAGCATCTGCATCACCTGGTGTAGCTGATTGTGGAGCTACATCTGGCTGTGTTGTCAGTACATTGTTCACTTGAGTGTTCGATTGAGAAAGGATGGGATCAAGTGACTGAGGTTGTCCTAGAGCAAGAACTTCAGTTGGCGGTGGAGTCGTGGGAGGGAGGGTTCCAGCTGCTGATGTCGACATTGAGCACACACTTGGGGAGGATGTATCTCCGGCAGGCAGTAGAAAGTCAGATATGGTTCGCGGTCTCCCTGGTCGACCCTTTTGTTTCTTAATGGTTGAAACACAAATACAATATAGTTAGACAGTCATTACAAATATATATGGTAAGTCTCATGACTTCATTGAATGGGCAAGTATCGAAGAACTGTGGGAGCACCAACGAACCTTTTCTTCGGTTGGACATGCAGTCGGTGGTGGAGCTGTGGGAGGAAGTGTTCCAGCTGTTGATGCGGACAGTGACGAGCCACTTTGAGAGCCACGTGAGTCAGTAGACACTAGAAATTCACCCATGGTTCGCGGTTTGTCGGGTCCACCCTTTCGTTTCTTCATGATTGCCTACAAGTGACAAGGATGATTGCGTATAAGATAAATGATTTATGTACGTTGTAATCAAAACTCTAAATCCGTAACATCTTCATTAACCATAAGGCATTGTATATGACAACAACAAAAAAGCAAAGAAAACACACATTTGTGTTCTACACAAAATATGCAACAGGAGCACAAATGGTACAGACCTCTGGTCGAGCTCCAACTCATCATCAATGTCCACATTGCAATCATCTACATGGGCATAGTCCTTAGATTCAACTTCACCGACATTTAACCATCCATGTCCAGACGCATCGGGATTATACCACACTTGGCGAGCTTGCGATGCCAAGATAAATGGTTCATCCCCAAGTTTATCACGTGGGTATAGTAACCTATCAAAGTTTACTAAGGTGCATTGAAAAGGATCCAATTTAACCCCTGTTGAAGGATTTGTGCCCACTCACACCTAAATAATACGTATTTGATATCTGAGGCATATGTAACCCTTATAATATCCGTTAATCTCCCATAATAGGGTACAAAATCTCCTTGTAAATACACCCCACATATTTGTCTCGTTCTTTTTGTGTCAACACTTTTGACACGAAAGAAATATCCATTCGATGTGTATGAGGTCAACCGTGCTGCCACAGGGGACGGGAAGTTTGACAATGAGATAACTTCATTACTTAAGGACACATCCCCTGCCCGACGCAACTCTGGAACCTGAAGATGTAAAGGTAAAAGGTTCATTTGGCAGGTACTTTACATATTACTCGAATATGATAAAGCACATTAATTACACTTGGAAACTTGAAGCTGGTACTCACGTGTGACTTGAACCATTGCGAGAACTCGTTGAAATGAATTGATGCCACTGACGTCTCATTTGCCAAAGGATTGTGTTGTTTAATATATGCCAAATGTTCCCTTTAATGTTAAAAAGGCGGTATAATGTTAGCAAGTCATATAATGTTGCTTTGATATCCTAACAAACCAAATGCACCTAGTCTGAAAAGGACTTACTCCAGATATGGTGTCACTCCAGCAGCATGAAACAATACCCATCGGTGGATTTGGCTACGCGTCACTTCGGGTCGAATGAAGCCCTTCCCCTTCTTCTCGGCATCATCTTTTCTTCTGGTGGTCTTTGCGACTTGCTTTCCAAATCTTGTAGATATTGAGTGCAAAAGTTCATGCACTCTTCCATGATGTAACCTTTGACTAGTGATGCTTCCGAGCAAGCTTGTTGTCGAACATAATTTTTCAAAGTGAGTAGAAACCTCTCGATAGGGTACATCCATCGAAACTGTACAGCTCCACCGAGTAATGCTTCCTCCGCGAGATGCATAGGCAAATGCTACATCACATCCATGAAAGATGGGGGAAATATCTTCTCAATCTCACATTGGGTTAGAATGATATTAGCACGTGCCTCTTCCAATGAAGTGTTTGTATTAACCTTTGAACTCAACACCTTGAAGAACTTTCCAACGTCAATCAGAACAGATACCACATTCCTTGGCAAGGAACTCCGAACACAAAGCGGAATTAGCTCTTGTAAAAGAATGCGGTAGTCATGGCTTTTAAGCCCTACAATTATGCGATCCCTTAAGTTCACCCTCCGTGCAATACCGGAACACGAACCATCCGGCATTTTGGCCTTGGATAAGGCTAATAAGAACTTATCCTTCCCGACATTGTCCATCTCAAATTCAGCCCTCTCATATACCTCAGTGCCCGATTCTGTGAGCTTCACATGGTATTGCTTGCTAATTCCAAGTCTCTCAAGGTCGTGACGAGCAGAGACATTGTCTTTGGTTCGACCTTTCACTCCCAATATTGTATTCAGTACATTTTCGGCAAAATTCTTCTCGGAGTGCATCGCATCGATGCTGTATGGCAACAGATTGTCTTTCCAATACGGTAGCTCATACAAGATGGTTTTCTTCTTCCAATTATGCCTCTTTTTTTTGGCTGGATCCCTCTTCGGTTTGTCAGGTCCCATCTTCTTTCTCAATAGCATGTCATCCTTTTTATAACAAGTAAGCACTCTATTTTCATCAAGTTGTGAGAGGTGATCAGGCTGATCAGCCCCGGTCATTCTAGGAGGCGCGGAATCAAATTCCCGTCCATCATAAAACGACTTCATATCTCTTCGATACTTGTGATCATATGGCAAGAACCGCCTACTCCTACAGTATGACCACTTGTGGCTAGCTTTTAAGTACGTTGCACCTGGCCTTATGTTGCAATTTGGACATGCATACTCACCTTTAGTACTCCACCCCGACAAATTTGCATAGGCCGGAAAGTCATTGATAGTCCATAGCACGACAGCACGCATTTGAAACATTTCATTGCCAGAAGCATCAAATGTTTCTACACCCACTTCCCACAATTCCTTTAGCTCCTCTATCAAAGGCTCTAAATACACATCTATCTTATCTCCAGGTCCTTTTGGTCTATCAATAAGCACAGAAAGGTATATATACGGTTGCTTCAAGATGTACATAGGTGGTAAGTTGTAAGGAACTAGGATGATCGGCCACGTGCTATGATTGACATTTTGATTACCAAAAGGATTAAATCCATTAGAAGCAATACCTAAGCGCACATTCCTCATCTCAGCTCCGAAACTAGGGTGTTTGGCATCAAGGTGCTTCCAAGCAGGAGAGTCGGCCGGGTGCCGGTACACACCATCATCAACACGGTTTAAGTAATGCCATTTCATACGGGTGGCAGACTCCATTGTTGCAAACAACCTTTGCAATCGTGGTTTCAACGGAAAATACCTAGCTTGTTGTGCAGCTTTTCGTGTGCTTGATTGACAACCATCAACTGTTTGCCTCCAGCGCGATTCATTGCATATTGCACAAGCATCTAGGCTTGCATCTTCATTTCGAAAGAGAATACAACTATTAGGACATGCGTCCACAGTTGTGAAAGTGAAGCCCAAATCGTCCACTAACTTCTGCGCTTAATAATAAGATTTCGGAAGGTGAACCCCATCTGGCAATACTTCAGATAATATCTCTAGCAAATCATTGAATGAGTGGTCGGTCCATCCGTGTAAACTCTTTGCTTGTAAGAGTCGGACAGCGAAGGACAATGACGTGTGCTTCTTAGAACCCGGATATAGAGGAAATTAGCGGCATCCATTAGCTTCATAAACTGGTCAGTGCACTCAGTTGGAGCAGAAGTATCACCATCACGTTGGCCATCATGGTCTAGATTTTCCGACGTCGGTACGTTAGTCCTTCCGAAAGCATCTTCCACCATTCTCTCCATACCCACATCCATATACCCATCGACTTCAGGTGGCACTTCATTCCTCTCTCGTGGTTCCTCGATCAGATCATGAATGGTCTCCCCGTGTTTAGTCCATAACTTATAACTAACCAAAAATCCATTGTCTTGAAGATGCTTCCGCACAACTTTTCTAACATATAGTACCCTATTCTTGCATTTCCTACAAGGGCAGTATATGCAACTCCCAACCTCCTTGTTGGCATATGAAAAGTCTAAAAATTCATCTAGCTTTGCAAAATATGCCTAAGAAATCCTAGTACTCCAATCAATCCACGACTTGTCCATACGCATTGTCATGACCTATAGAGGCACTAATTAAGGAAACCTACATCGAACACGGTAAACATTCTAGTAAGTAACTAAAATGCTTACAGAAGGAATGATCTGAATGAAGCCGAGAAAGACAATCTTTTCAGGTCAAAAGGAGGAGGATTCTCCTAATTAATGAAGATCAAGAAAGACAAGATTTGATGGTTAGAAGGAGGGAAGATTTTCCTTCTTAATGAACATCGAGAAAGACGAGATTTGATAAGGCATGCTATTAGAGTTATACAAGTTAGTAACTAATAATCTACAAACAAACACAACTCCCTTTGCATCAATGAATACCAATTAATCAGAACCACATTTCTTGTTAATACCAGATTTCTGTAATATACAATACTCATTTTTCTATAATATACACTACTCATTCAGATTTCTTTATATTCATTATGTAATTTCATTTTCTTTATATTCATTATGTAATTTCATTTTTCTGTAATATACACTACTCATTCAGAAAAGGATACCGGATTTCTTATTAATACCAGATTTCTATAATATACAGTACTCATTTATCTGTAATATACACTACAAGAGTTGAGCCCCGTTTTCTAGTAATATCATTAATTTAGTAACATTAAATTGTACATACAAAAACACAAGAGGATACCAGAGATGTTGAGGTACAAGTTCTTGCTTAAGTATTTGCTAGTTGTATATCAATGCCTTTGCCTCACGGACCTGCCTGCATAAATCAGAAGGAAACATCAACACTGTCATTGTGTAAACATGCTACTGTTTTCTGAGTACAAAACAGTCATAAGAAAATAGAAAAAGGAGGGAAATCAGTGGCCATCGAAAATATTGAGGGGGTAATTAAAAATATAATACAAGAAAAAGGAAAAATAGAAAAGGACCTTCGAGTGGTTACATAACATTCATAACAATGATAATATAATTGAAGAAGGAAAAACCAGAAAAAAAGGAAAAACAGAAGAAGGAAAAACCAGAAAAAGGAAGAAACAGAAAAAGGAAAAATAGAAAAAGGAAAATCAGAAAAAAGAAATTCAGAAAAAGGAAAAACAGTGACATGGCTATTGGTCCTTTTCTGAGGACATAATAACAGTAAAAAAACAGAAAAAGGAAACACCAAGAGTGACCATCGAAAATAGTGAGGGAAGCCCTACATTGGTAATGTTTCATTTTTGTCTTCTTGTCTTTGTATGTTCACTCAATCAATGCATTGAAACAAAACAAATACATGGAAACAATAAAGCAAATGGAGACATGGAGACAGCTGTAAACAACCTGATGACATGCTCTAAAAAGCAACTACAAAGCATACAAAAAGAAAAAAAAAACCACAAAAAAGCAACAAAAACCGAGTCAAAGATAGTCACATGCTAAACATTGGCCTGTCCCCTTGCCATTCATAACCTCTCCCCTACATATTTACAATGTATATATATCCTACCATCCATAACCTCTCCCCTACAGATTTCTACCCATTCATAACATCTCCCCTACAGATTTCTACCCATTCATAACCTCTCCCCTTCAACAAGATGGAATCCTCTTCATACCACCACGGCTCCTCGTCAGGCCTCCCTCCCCGCCCTGTCCCCATCAATATATCGTCCGATAGCTCGGACAAAGGGTATGATTACATAGGTTAGTAACTGATTTTATCGATTTAATATTCATTTTTTTTACATGTATTCCTAAATTAGCTTGTCTTTGGTTTGTATGCAGCACCAATGCCGGGGCCATTCCGGCCAAATCAGAGAGTGGAGGTCATAGGGGCAGAAGCCGGGATGCTAGGGTCATTGTACGAGGCGACCGTTCTAAGGAGAGTGGATCCAAGCCACTATGAAGTGGAGTACATCACCCTCACAGACGACAACAATGAGCCACTTACGGAAATAGTGCAGGCTGGACGACTACATCCACAACCTCCTCGGGTTAGGTTTCGGTTGGTTTACACAATCGATAACCGCGTCGATTGCCGCGCCCTTGATGGGTTTTGGACTGGTCGTGTCGTTGGGCAGGGTCAATGGCTTGGGATTATTCCAACTCATAGTGTCCACTTCTCGATGACCGGGGATACACATGATTATCGTGTCCCTGAGATGCGCCCACACTTCGAGTGGAATGGAACCAGATGGACCACACAACCCCATTTTCGTTACTTGCTACGATAGACTACTATTTGAATGTGTTGTATTGGTTTATCCGTACTGTTTTTTATGGTCTTCCTTGTTTGTTGGATGATTTTAAAAGTTTATGTCGTTGTTGTGTAATCCTATGGTATTTTGCTACTGATTGTTTGGTTAATGTTGATCTATTAATGTTGGATTATGACACATTATTGTCGGTTTCTTCAAATAAATGGCTTTAATGTTTGAAGATAATCTTCTCTCAGTTTACACTTGAGAAAATATGACCAGTATTTAATACTTGAAATTAAACTAAGATTACAACTTGTGGGGTTGGTAGTTTTCTTAAGGAATTTTATTGGTGATCTTATCTTATTCACACTTTTTGTGCTTACTTCAACTGCTACCTATTGTTTTCATCCCACTTGCTTCTCTTTGATTATATTATTTGTACATTTAATCTTTAACAATTATTTACTTTTTAAACTTATCCCTTTGTCCTAGCTATCTCTCTCCTTGTGTTGGTGTCATGTCCTCAAATAAGAGGTAGAAACCCAGCCCTTGACATGTTACTATATATTGGGAGGTAAAATAAATCAAGAGGTGTCACCAATGATAAATGGGATAAAGATCAGATTAAACCATATGAACATGTTCACCACTAATATAAAAGATAATATCATTAAAATAATAAGTGTTAGGGCTTCTAGTAGTTTTCCTTTAAAATGCACGTTCAGCACACAAACACACAGGAAATCTACCTTATAAAAAAGCATAATAGTAGCAAGCTTTGTAATTCTGAAGCCAACTAGACTAATTAGAATAAAAATGGATACAATAGGGTTCAAGGTTCTAAAACCAGTTCAACTTTCCTGCCCCAACTTTCAAACAAATTGATTCAAGGTTTTCTATCACATTAAATATATATACACAGTTACACTAAGTTTTAGAAGCAAGGACAAGAAAATTGAGGAAAACATTAACAGATGAAATATCTATAATATTTTTAAGTTTTAAGCAAGTTTGGTTAATATTACATTACCTACCCACCTATAACTTAAAACTGACTTTTTTGGCCAAACTTGTAGATTATTACCACAAAAAAGTCAGTTTTAAGTTTACTTTGGCCAAAAAAGTCAGTTTTAAGTTATATATATATATATACAGTTGCACTAAGTTTTAAGCAAGGACAAGAAAAATGATTCAAGGTTAGTCCCATAAATATAATATTTTTAAGCTAATGTGACTTGAAGCCCTGTTAACAATTCATGCTTCAAATGTGAGGAAAACATTAACAGATGAATAGAAAATTTGGACATGACAAACATGAGTAAAAGGAAAATGAACTCACCGTGGAAAGTCTTCATCAAAAGCTGAACTTGGGTTTCCCTGTCCTTAGTTTCTTGCTATACTTGATCAACTGAGTACCTATCCTCAAAGCAACAAGGACCTTCAATAAGCCTGCCAAAATAGACACATTTGAGATCTCTTGATAGTTCACACAATCATTGTAATCACATATTTCAAGGGTGGTAAACTCAGCAACAAAAAAGTGTTGGAGAAGATCAAAAATAAATATAACAATTTAAAAACACACTAAGACATCTAGGAGACTAGGACTTATGAAACATTCAAGTATAAAAACTAATATCAAAAGTAAATATAAGAATGTAAAAACACTAAGATCAAAAGTAAATATAAGAATGTAAAAAGGTATTGGAGAAGATCATCGGAGAAACAAAAGCTGCGTAAAAAAGTATGATGGGGTCAAACTTACTTAGAGTTGTTTATCAAAAGATTAATGAAATGTTATACACATGCTAATGCAACAAGAAAAAGCCGCAAAAGCCTCAACCTTTCTAAGAAATACCATGAGCATTGTTCATTAATCATCAGCCTAGGTAGATATAAACTCATCAGTCCTTCACTCCTCCCCCCTCCCCCATATAACAGTTCTTACTGTCTCATTTTTTTTAGTATAAGTCTTTTAGTTTCACCAGAATAACATAATGAAAGTCTGCCAGCAATATACCATATCATATGTAGAGATGAGCATTGTTCATTAATCATCATCCCAGGTACAGATGTAAAGTCATCAGTCCTTCCCCCCTTCCCCATATAACAATTCTAACTGTCTCATTTTATAGTACAGGTATTTTTGGTTTCACCATATTCACATACTGAAAGTCTGGAAACAATATACCTAAATCACACAGCAAAATCCTTCCTAAACGCTAAAGGTAGCCACTTGGCTATTCACAAGGAGATGACACTTGAGCTTAACAAATCAAGGTTCAAGAGTGTCAAACACAATTAGAGTAAGCTTCTCTCTCATTCATTTTCTGAGTCTCCATACACATGCTAACGCCTAATATTGAAGCTATCAAGCTAATGGTTCTATGCTTGCACCTTTTTTGTGCAAAAGCTCAGTGAAAATTATTAAATAAAAACCAAATCAAAGCTCAGGAACTGTGAACAAAAGGGGGAAAAGAGGAGAGTAATCATCTCAACTCAGAAGCTAATGTACGTACTTTAGATTCTCAACTGGAGATGATCGGCAAGCATATGGATATCGCAATCTCACATTCTGCAAAGAGAAAAGAGAACAGAGGTATTAGGGCGAAGATTTCCGAATGGAAGAGGAAAAAAGAAAGCTCATATTATGCAATTGATGTCTGCGAAGTGGACAAAAACTGGCAAATCAAAACCCTATTTCATTCCCCACATTCGGATCAAATTTGAAAAACCCTAGATGGAGACAGATTACACAAATTCGGAACAAATCAAGAGATTACCTAGTAATTTGACACAAAATCGAACAAACTTTTTCCCCACATTAAACCCTAACCAACATATTCCACTACCGCTTACTTCGACACAAACTCGAACAAAGAAAGGGGGATGAGTACCTGCTGCAGGAGAGTCTCCGACGACCGAGACCGGCACCTTAGATGTACAGACTTTTCCCCTGGCGACCTTCGATCTACAGTCTCCGGCGACCGATGCCGACCTTCGAGTTGGTTAGGGTTAGGGATGACGGTGGGAGCAACGTTCCTCTCTTTTCTTCTAGTGTAGAGATACGGAGAGGTCGGGCTTGGTTAGGTTGTTTTGTAATTGTGTGTTTTTTTTATTTTTATTTTTTCACCCAATCGAATAAAAAAGGTTGTTTTGCTACGGAGGCAACGGAGCCGTAGCAAATTTTACAAAACCGCCTCTTTTTTTGCGACGGTCGATCCTTGCCGTTTCTACCACAAGTAGCAAATTCTGGTTTTTTTTTTGTGTTTAGCTACGGCAACATCACCCCGAAGCTACTGTTTTGATTTTTTTTCCAGTTGCAACGCCTGTCGTAGCAAAAGGGTACCAATGGCTACGCCACACATCTGCCGAAGCTACCAAGGGTGACAAATTTAATTATTTTTTGTAGTGAATATGACATATAATAAATTAGTACATGCTCGTATTATATGAATGTAGAATTAAAAAAATATTTTTATTATCTTTAAAGATTTTTTTAAAAATAGTTTCCAAATTTATTATTTAATTATATTAATTTTTAATTAAACTAAATCATTTAAGGGTGAAAAAGTAATAACACCAATAAAAAGGTCTATTTAATTAAAAGATTTAGTATAAGGTCTATTAACTACTAAAATTATTAAAAAAGGATCTTAATCCTCCAATTATCTCTAAAATAAAATACGTTTCCTTTTAACTAACTTTTTCAAGTCAAGCAAGTAGCTTTAGATCGGTAAAAACTATAATTAAATATTAATTGTTTAATAATTTTTTTATAGTATTATACTTATCACCAATAAGAATGAGATTATTTAAAAAATTATTATTTTATATAGTTTTTTACATCTTTAAAAAACGTGCGTGAATAGTAAAAAATCTTTAAAAAACATGCGTGAATAGTAAAAAATCACTTTTGTGAGTATCATGGTTATGCATTCAAGTATCTTAAAATGATGTGGTAAAAAAAAATACCGTATAAAATATGATATTTGAATTAGGTATGGTGAATAAAGATGCTCTTAATAAGCCAACTAAAGGTCAGATGTTCTCTGGTCAGTTGAAGTTCCTTCTTACCCCTTACCAGCAACTACCAGAGGAAAAGTACAAAGGAGTTGTTCGAGATATCACCCTTCAGGACAGAAACGGGGGTTCTCCCATTGGAAAGGAAGCCGTAGGCCCAGACCAAGGATGCTCAAGAAATACATTATGAGTTCCTGACTCGTATACTTTTCAAGTTTGAGACTGAAGAGCCTCAAATCATAAGGATTTAGAAGGCCAACAAAGATTAGCCAGAGAACATGAAACTTTTCAAGTCTAAAACAAACAAAAACCATCGAGTATAAAGGAAGCCACAAGCATCTGAATGGAAAGTAATCTGAGTAAACAAAATTGGTTGTATGTGTTCTAAAATGCAGTAACAAGTACAAATATGACGAGAGTTTCTTCAATACGTTCTAAAATTTAACTCTAATTGATGCTGTTGCAACTACTTCCATTCCCAAATACCAGCCAAGCTTAGGGTCCCGATCATTAATGAAAGTGATGCTGCAAAATGACACAGTGGAGGATCGTAACATCAGAAGTGTAACACTCTAAAAGAACAATCTAATGTTTCAGTAGTAAGATAGACATATCAATGATCAAACTATTGAAAACCATCAATATAACTTGAAATATAGGAAAACAATATAGCAGTCTACAGATTTGTCACGCTCAAGCAATTCTTGATGTGTACTTGGAAAGGGAAAAATACCACCCTAAACATACAGCTGCTTCAGTGTGAACAACAAATGAAAGCTGCTCAACCAAATAAGATTAACATGATATGCAATAAGCAAATCACAATAAAACATATAGGAAGACCCTAACCAGCAATCTGATATGCATTGCAAGATCACAACCTGATATGAAAAAGCTACTCTCATTAACAAACCATAATCAAATTCATACTAAGCAACTAGAAAAATACAGTAACAATGAAGTCCAAATACCCCACTTCAGACATGGTGAACTCAGCAACATTATTTTTTACAGGAATGCGTATATTTCACCGAATATTCAAGGGTGCTTCTCCAGGTATCACCAGGCGACTAAAATGTGGAGTAATACGAAGTTGCTCAAAACAAACTAAAACAAAACCTAATCTAAGCCAGATAAAATTAACGGTTAAATGAGACAAATTGACATCATCAACTCCAAGTGAACCCAAAATGTTCAAAAAGGGAGCAATGTTAACCAGGCAGGGGAAAGATATTCACCTTAGATGTTGCTGGGGTACATGAAAACCCTGACCTTGTCACCCTAATCACCAACAAACACCAGAAAATAAAATCTCTCTTTAGCACACAGAAATCTCCACAAAACCAAAACATGAAAACAAAGAACGAGCTAAAGTGAGTCGAAATTACCATAGATTTGGGGGGCAAATTGGACTTGAACTTAGCACGAACGACACCGGTGTTTCCATGGGGCCTAGTGACCTTACCCCAAATGCACCTGTAATGGGAGCCATTCCTCTTAATCTTGGCCTTGTAGATGTAAGCCATCCGCTTTCCCTGGTACCATGACACCTCCTCCTTGGTGTTGACGCCTTCAATCTGGATCAACGACGTGTTCGGATACTGGTTCGATTTCGATCTCTTATACCCCAAGATCGAACCCCTCACGTACAACCTGAATCGAATCAAATCACACAATAAGCATGAAATTGGACATCACCAAGTATAAAACTGAATGTCAGAGAGAGCTAGAAAGCGAACCTAACGCGCTCTCCTTGGCGACCCTTCACCATGACTGTGAACTTGTGTTTCTCCTGGGAGCTCGGCGGAGGTGAAAATGCGCTAGAGGGAACTATGCTATGCTCCCAGAAACCCTAGAACCTAATGTTTTTCAAGTGCGATGGTTATGGGAAATTTACTGGGCCAGAAGCCCAATTAGTTATCACGTTAATGGGCTCGGTTATTTTTTGTATCCGAGCCCTACACCATGAAGTGCTACTCATAGATTATATCCAGGGCCTGTAACATGCAAGTATGCAACTAAGGTTGCACATCTACTCTATATATATATATATATATATATATATATATATATATATATATATATATATATATATATATATATATATATATACTAGTTTAATGCCCGGGTCTTACGTAATATATTTTTACAATGAAATAAATTAAAATAATAGTAGTAGTTTTTTGATGAGCCATTTGAGTTTAAATCATCAAGCTATCACTAATACTAAATGAGTTTGTATGGTGAGTTAAAAAGGTTATTAATTATAAAATGAAATAAGAACCGTATATCAAAGAATTATAGATCAATTGTTTAAACCCAAATTAATGTTTGCATGATCAAGTATTGGCCTAAAAGTCTATAATAATAATAATAATACTAATATAATAGGTGAAACTATTTAATTCAACTTAATATATATACATATATATTAAATGTTTAAATATAGATCTAATTGATATTAAATTGAATGAATGACACGTATAGAACATTTGTCATGCATATAATTTGTGGAGGCACTAATATAACATTTATATTTATAGAATATTTTAAATAAGTAGTCTCCTCCCACATAAATAATTGCAATCATCCGTACAACTCCACCACCGCTTCAATTGCTGTACAAATCTGCGGCGGTGACCTCGCCCTATCTCACCCAAACGGCAACCTCAAATTCGATTTCAACCCAAACGGTGACCTCACCCTACCCTCGTTGTCGGCATTTGGCTCTCAAATAATCCTCACCCTTGGCCAATTTTGGGGTCCGCCGCTGCGTTGGAACTGGTTCTGGCGTGGCTCCAAGTCGAATCGGTCAGGATCAAAGCCGGATTGAAGAGGCCCCAAGCTAGGGTTCACCGCTACAAGCTCAAGTACTGACCTTGTCTCCTGTAATTCGTCCGAATCAACTACTCGGAAAGTTTTGAGTGACTCTTAGCCAATTTTAAGTTTCTAAATCAGGTATACGATTTATAATTAGGGTTGCATGTTAAGTTAGTTTATGATTCGTGATTAACTTCTACCCAATTGATTTGATTTAGATACTGATTTGATTTATAGTTTAGGGGTTCATGGAGAACACTTGTAAGGTTGTATATTGATTTGTTTATCCCTAAAATTAGGGCTAAATTTGGGATGAAACGCATTGCCATAGGACGGTTTATGGTCTGGATGTTGAATCACATATTTTGTTGCTTTCCAGATTTTGCCTTTTGTGTTCTTATTTTATTTGTTATTGATTTCGTAGTTCCGATGTAGACGATCGGCCTGAGAGCCAAGATGAATGACAAAGAAACATGTCTGACATGGAGAACACTTGCTAGATAAGTTTCGATTCTATATTCCCCCCCCCCCCCCCCTAAAATTAGGACTAAATTTGGACAAAACTCATTGCAATAGGGATTGTTGTCTTAGTATGAGTATTTTCAAGTTAATATGCATAAAGATCTCCTCACCCTTGGTAAGTGCAACCATAATGCCTAAATTTTACGATATAGTCACTCAAAACTACACCATCAATCGACTTAATATTTAAAGGAAATGTGTTGTACTTTAAATGGCTATTTATGAATGTTTTGTAAGTATTTTCTAATTCAGGTCAACCAAAAAGGGACTTGCTGACTACAGGTTGGAGTGTATTTGTTAGCTCAAAAAGATTTTTTTATGGGGATTCATGTCTCTTCATTAGATATGACATTAAATATTTTGCATTATATAAGGTTGTGCAGTCATTTTGGACCTCTTGGTGATGATGTAGTTTAATGTATTTGAATTTTAGGGATGAAAAATCACAACTTCTGTTGGGAACCAGACCTGCTAATAGGCAGCAGCCTGCGCTTGCTTCTTCAGTCATATCCAGTGACAGCATGCACATCGGAATTCTGGCTGCTGCAGCCCATCACAACACATTTACTATATTCTACAACCCTAGGTATTACACTACCGTCTTGATCTATTCTTCATCACCGGTCATTCAAAGACATAAGGATAACTTGATTCTGTATTTTGACAGGAATAGCCCAGCTGAATTTGTGATTCCCCTAGCCAAGTACAACAAAGCTATGTACACCCAATTTTCATTGGGTATGCGACTTAGAATGATGTTTGAAACCGAGGATCCAGGAGTGCGCAGGTACATGGGTACTTATGCTAGTAAAGAAGTGTATTATTGTGGTATATGGTCTGGATGTTGAATCAAAAATTTTGTTGCGTTCCAGATGGTGCTTTTTGTGTTCTTATTCTATTTGTTATTGATTTCGTAGTGTATTTTGAGCGTTTGTGTTCAAATACATTTGTTATTGATTTCTAATTCAGGTCAATCAAAAAGGCACTTGCTGACTACATGTTGGAGTGTATTTTTGAGCTAAAAAAGATTGTTTTATGGGGATTCATGTTTCTTCATTAGGTATGACTTTAAATATTTTGCATTATATAAGGCTTTGCAGTCATTTTGGACCTATTGAAGATGATGTAATTTAGTGTACTTGAATTTTAGGGATGAAAGAACCAGACATGCTAATAGGTAGAAGCCTGCCATTGCTTCTTCAGTCATATTCAGTGACATCATCCACATCGGAATTATGGCTGATGCAGCCCATCACAGCCCATTTACTATATTTTACAACTCTAGGTATTACACTACCGTCTTGATCTATTCTTCAGCACCGATCATTCAAAGACATAAGGATAACTTGATTCTTTATTTTGACAGGGATAGCCCTGCTGAGTTTGTGATTCCCCTAGCCAAGTACAACAAAGTTATGTACACACAAGTTTCATTGGGTATGCGAGTTAGAATGATGTTTGAAACCGAGGATTCAGAAGTGCGGTACCTATGCTATATAAAAAGTTGGAGGTAATTTCATTATCATCAACTAATGTAGTCATAAAAGTTAAATTCTTAATAAATAATGTATATTTATGAAATTTTTATTGAAAAGCATATCTCAAGCATTATTTTAAACGAACGTTCGAAAAAAATATGATTAGGGGATCACGGAAGAAATTCTTCAAATTTTTGACTATCTTCACCACCATCGTGAAACTCTTCTATGCCATCTTCATTATCATTTGTAATCATTGGCAGAAATCTACAACAAAACATATATAATAACGAATTACTTTAGGTAAATGAAGTAACAATTATATACTATGTTCATGATAATGTCTCGAACAACTAACCTATCTATGATATGATTGAGCTCACTTATGTGTGGATTCACAAAAATTCTTGTACTGAAATTTATACTCATCAAACTTACTGAACCTGTATTAGAAGAGAAACATATGACTATAAAAAATTACTCATCAAAATTACTGAACCTGTATCAAACTTACTCATCAAAATTCTTGAACATCCTGCATAAAAAGTAAAACATAAAATATAATGTAAGATGAAATGGTTGGAGATTCATTTGTATTGAAATGTGTTGACTAATTTCAAACGTTATTGGTGTATTTAGGGTCCGGATATTGAAATTGAATGGATAATACCTGCTGGTTGTTTATGGAAGAAAAGGAGACAAAAGAAGGAGACGTGAGAAGTGACTCTGCAGGAGGGTTGGTATAAAAGCTTTGGGGATATGTTTTACAGTTTTCATTATTGTTACAATTATTTTTATTTCCATTTATAAAATATATTATATAGCCTAATATCTTCCACATTCTAAGAATTTATCTTGATTGGGGAATTGAATGGATCTTGATTGAAAGTGATCCACGTATTGAGTGTATAAAAATGGATAGTGCATCCTTAATTGAAGAATCATATGGACTGATTAGATGTGTAGCACGATTTGTTTGTATGAACATGAATACTAACCAAGATTCCATCCTCGTTCATAATCGATGGCCACCTCAATTGCCACATATTATAATAAAAAAATCCGAAAATTTTACAAAATGACACGCCATACATGGTGGAATATACCATCTCCACATAGGACTAAAGAAAAGGAGAAGTCGAAACGTGTCGAATGTACTCCTTTTTTAGTGTTTTAACTAGTTTAATGCCCGTGCCCAAGGCACGGGTCTTACGTAATATATTTTTACAATGAAATAAATTAAAATAATAGTAGTAGTTTTTTGATGAGCCATTTGAGTTTAAATCATCAAGCTATCACTAATACTAAATGAGTTTGTATGGTGAGTTAAAAAGGTTATTAATTATAAAATAAAATAAGAATCGTATATCAAAGAATTGTAGATCAATTGATTAAACCCAAATTAATGTTTGCATGATCAAGTATTGGCCTAAAAGTCTATAATAATAATACTAATAATAATATAATAGGTGAAACTATTTAGTTCAACTTAATATATATACATATATATTAAATGTTTAAATATAGATCTAATTGGTATTAAATTGAATGAATGACATGTATAGAACATTTGTCATGCATATAATTTGTGGAGGCACTAATATAACATTTATATTTATAGAATATTTTAAATAAGTAGTCTCCTCCCACATAAATAATTGCAATCATCCGTACAACTCCACCACTGCTTCAATTGCTGTACAAATCTGCGGCGGTGACCTCGCCCTATCTCACCCAAACGGCAACCTCAAATTCGATTTCAACCCAAACGGTGACCTCGCCCTACCCTCGTTGTCGGCATTTGGCTCTCAAATAATCCTCACCCTTGGCCAATTTTGGGGTCCGCCGCTGCGTTGGAACTGGTTCTGGCGTGGCTCCAAGTCGAATCGGTCAGGATCAAAGCCGGATTGAGGAGGCCCCAAGCTAGGGTTCGCCGCTACAAGCTCAAGTACTGACCTTGTCTCCTGTAATTCGTCCGAATCAACTACTCGGAAAGTTTTGAGTGACTCTTAGCCAACTTTAAGTTTCTAAATCAGGTATACGATTTATAATTAGGGCTGCATGTTAAGTTAGTTTATGATTCGTGATTAACTTCTACCCAATTGATTTGATTTAGATACTGATTTGATTTATAGTTTAGGGGTTCATGGAGAACACTTGTAGGGTTGTATATTGATTTGTTTATCCCTATAACTAGGGCTAAATTTGGGACGAAACGCATTGCCATAGGACGGTTTATGGTCTGGATGTTGAATCACATATTTTGTTGCTTTCCAGATTGTGCTTTTTGTGTTCTTATTTTATTTGTTATTGATATCATAGTTCCGATGTAGACGATCGGCCTGAGAGCCAAGACGAATGACAAAGAAACATGTCTGACATGGAGAACACTTGCTAGATAAGTTTCGATTCTGTATTCCCCCCCCCCCCCCCCCCCCCTAAAATTGGGACTAAATTTGGACAAAACTCATTGCAATAGGGGTTGTTGTCTTAGTATGAGTATTTTCAAGTTAATATGCATAAAGATCTCCTCACCTTTGGTAAGTGCAACCATAATGCCTAAAATTTACGATATAGTCACTCAAAACTACACCATCAATCGACTTAATATTTGAAGGAAATGTGTTGTAATTTAAATGGCTATTTATGAATGTTTTGTATGTATTTTATAATTCAGGTCAACCAAAAAGGGACTTGCTGACTACAGGTTGGAGTGTATTTGTTAGCTCAAAAAGATTTTTTTATGGGGATTCATGTCTCTTCATTAAGTATGACATTAAATATTTTGCATTATATAAGGCTGTGCAGTCATTTTGGACCTCTTGGAGATGATGTAGTTTAATGTATTTGAATTTTAGGGATGAAAAATCACAACTTCTGTTGGGAACCAGACATGCTAATAGGCAGCAGCCTTATATAATGCAAAATATTTAATGTATTACACTACCGTCTTGATCTATTCTTCATCACCGATCATTCAAAGACAGGAATAGCCCAGCTGAATTTGTGATTCCCCTAGCCAAGTACAACAAAGCTATGTACACCCAAGTTTCATTGGGTATGCAATTTAGAATGATGTTTGAAACCGAGGATTCAGGAGTGCGCAAGTACATGGGTACTTATGCTAGTAAAGAAGTGTATTATTGTGTTGGTCTGGATGTTGAATCAAAATTTTTGTTGCGTTCCAGATGGTGCTTTTTGTGTTCTTATTTTATTTGTTATTGATTTCGTAGTGTATTTTTGAGCGTTTGTGTTCAAATACATTTGTTATTCCTCTGGCATTACGGCCTTTACCACAACGACGCTGTCCATAGATCAAATTATTTCGTGGATTGGATTTCACTTGACTCTCTTTCCTCCTGCTCATTCTTCTCTAGGTAAAGATATGTCATCTGATCGGGATTCCTCATTGACAAATCCTTGATATCAAGTGGATCTGTACCTACCCATTTCTCATTTTCATCCAATATGGACATCCTCTTGTTCGAATGAGGCTAGTGGAGACTCATTCCTTTCGGCTAATGAAGATAAGTCTTCCCATTCATTCTCAGTGGATCCTTCTTCTCCCTAAGAATTGAACTGAACGAAGCAAGTTCACCTATACGAGAGTGAAGAATAAAAACCACCAAGAAACGGAGGTTGTTGTAGTAGGAGTACTTGCTTGTACTTTTTTTTTTTTGCGATGATTCCAGTTTCTTGCTGGTAGTTATATATGGTTTAGATGTAGGAGTCTAAGAGGAACATTGAATTTGGTTTGTTCTTTTTTTGCCCATTCTTACACTTCCCTTTAATTTCTTTCTAAAATTGTTAAATCCTCCTCGAGTTCGTATTTGAGTTCCCTTGCTAATGTTTTTACTTCTTTTAGTGAATTGCTTGAACCTTAATTGTTTTTTTAGATAACCCTCAATTTGTTACTATCATGTATTTCGATGTTAATATTTGGATTTGGTGTTGCACTTGGTGATATGATTTCGGTGAAAGGGATAAGAATGCAATTCAATGTAACAACCTTTAACTATTACTCAGTAATATTGTTGTTTTTTTTTGTTGTTGTTTGATAGTCGTTTAGGTGCTGCTTGGTGCTCATATTCCATGTTAGCTAGGGAGCTGTTGATTTTTTTCAGATTTAAGAGCTGCTTTGGTGGCTCTACTTGGTGCTCATAAAAATTCAAAGCATGGTTGGATGCATTTGTTCTTTGGGGATCGATTTTGCTGTCTGTTTTTCGGTCCAATGTGGGTGCGTAATAGCTGTTGCAATCCGATGTTGATTGAAGTTGTCAACGACAAGCAAACTTTAAGCTTTTAGGTGAGGCTTACTGCTGCATCTCTCGATCGAATTGGCACCTTTTTTTGATGATTTTTTAGAGCTATTTTGATGATGTAATTAGATCATGTTGTCTATTAGCATTCTCTTTTCTTCCTTGAAGGTTGTCCATTTTTATAATCTATAACATTCTATTTTATTATCGCTCATGTTAACTTTTCTTACATGTGTAAGGTAATTACTTTTAGAATGTTAACAATTTATAATATTTATCTGTGAATTGGAATTTCAAATAGTTAACTCATCGTATAATATGATTAAGAAGTAAGAAAGAAGAAGTTCATGCAGTGGACAATGCATGTGCCCCACCCAACTCCTTCCTCCGGTTCAATTGTTCTCACTTTTAATCAAATTATGTTTTGTTCGTCAATGGGATCATTTCTTTTATCATTTCTAGGTAAGTTTAACATTTGATTAAGTCATCAAAAAGTAAAAACAACTAAAAATAAATCATCTATTGAATGTCAATTTGGAATATTTGGATTTCCCCTGAAAATACACACTGTCTTAAAACGAGTAATTAAAAACATAAATCATTCATTTTATTCCGCATGATTCACAGACATGGTGTTAAATATATTATGACGATGAAAATCAGGTTTCAATATTAAATACAATAGGAATAACAAATACCAAAAATAATAAATATCTAAAAAGAATAGTCTATTAGAGGGGAAAATGGAGTAATTGGGCTCCGATCGATAAAAATACACACGACCATAAAACGAGTAAAAACATAAATCATTCATTTTCAGCAGCCCATTTCACAAGCGTGGTATGAAATCTAAAATGGTTGTGAAAATTAATTTTCAATATTAAATACAATGGGACGAAAAAAAAAACAAAAAATATATACTCGATGCTCAACAGCCTCAATCCATCATATATTTAAGCCTGGAGTTTTGACAAGGGTTCCACGATATCTTCGTTGGAATATTTTGTAGGCAAAATATTTAGATAGCATTGCATAAATTGTTTACTCCATTGATGATGAAACTGAAGATTATAAATTGTGATTTGATGGGTTTAATCATTTAACATGAGGTGTTCAATGAAATGCATCTAAGTATTTATTATTTCAAATATGGAATTGAATTTAATGTTAATTTTTAAAGTGGGCCGTATTGAAATTGATTTATAATTTAAACTAATTTGGGAGGCATAACATATTTTTTAATGTTTTGGTCTCTTAGGGTTTATACACGTAAACATAGAGTACTTTTTATTTAATTAAGAGTCTAAGACATTATAAAAAAACACACAATAAATATCATTTTTTTTATTCTTTAGCTATATAGGGTTAATACATTTAAACTTAAGGTATCTTTATCAAATTGGTTTATAATTTAGACCAATTTAAAAGGTGTAATAGATGTGTACGGTAATAGATAAAGTATCATAGAAGACCCGAACTCAATTTTTTTAAGCAAAAAACTATAAGGTTTCTTTTCTTTGCCTTCAATTAGAACGGATGTTAGGATATGCGTGGAAGCAACTGATTTATTCTTCGTCAAATTTGAAGTACAGATCATCTAAAAAAAGAGTATTTTACCATTATAATCAAAGATTTCAAAAAACAACATGACAAGAAGCATGTTAGTAGATTGTTTTGGGGGTTTTGGTAGAGGTTAGTGGAAAATTGATATGTGTTGAGTATTATATGTGAAGTGTCAAACTTGGCCGGAAATATTTTGAAAACAAACCCGAACATGGTTCGGGAAAAAAGAACTAGTTTATTTTATTTCTCTAGCAATTTAATTAATTGTGAAGTGGTCAAATTTAGTTGAGGATTTTCCTCCACTACATTGATCACCATATCTTCATTGTAATTTATAAATTCAGATCATGCTAATTGAAATCTATCGTCTTCTATCACAACATGACGTGTATTCAAACATGCATATATTCCTGCTGTAAAAGCAAGCAAGCCCTTTTGCTATTGCTGCTAAAAATGAGATTGAACCAGAATTGGATTGAGTCCAAACCAAAATTTATGGTCTTAGATCGGACCGTAATTATTTCAGTACGATCCATCAAATCCCAATTTCAAGTTTCGATCCAAGATTGGGACTAGACTATAAAATTCGATACAAGACTAGTGAATCGGATCATATATTATTCAACTTTTATATTAGACATGTTAGCTACACTCCTTTCGTCCCCATTGTCTCATTAGTACTTAATCATGACCTCTCAACACCAGTGGATCAGATCTTTCTTTCTTTCTTTTTTCCATTGATGTAATATAGCACTTTTATACTAAAAACCTCTCAATAATTGTCATCATATTGTAACATTAACATAATAATAATCTAGGTTGCTTGAGTTAGATCACTCAAACTTTTAGTGTCACTCGTAGATCTGTTTGGATAATTGTGTATTATTATTCATAATGCACAATATTATATTAGAATACATGAAAATTTTGTATTGCATAATATAATATTAAATTTTGTATTGCATAATAATATTAAATTTTGTATTATATAATGCACATTAATCAAGTTTAATAGAAATATGACTAGCTTATTTACCAGGGTAAAAAGGCACAAATCAGAACTCACAAGTGAAGTACCAAAGACCCTTTTTTGTTTTGTATTGGTATATGAAAGTGTTGTACTACAACAATTGCTGCATTTTATCCTCTATATTAATTGTAATAATAAAGTAGAAGCAACGAAAACATATTGAAAAAAGCATACCATGTAATTAACCCTCTCAACAAGATACGTACTAGATTACGTAACTTAGATGAAACAATTAATTAACCAAAATCGGTAAACCACTCAATTAATTAAGCTAGTTTCTCATCGATCGATCTCATGCCCCACATCGCATCCATGGAAACACACTACATAGAAGCAGAAAGAGGAGATCCGACTGGAGAAGGTCCAGGAGCATAAGCATACATCATATCCCCCATGAATCTCTTCGGATCCTGGCACACCATTGGCAAGTACTTTCCTGCACTAACACGTCCAAATTTCGTCATTTCTTATTGTGTAATTTGTGAACAAATTTGAAGCGTTGGATTAAGAAGATCAACGATTGAGATTTAAAAGAAATAACATGATAGTTAATGGAAGTAAGTTTGATGAGTGAGATACTTGCCTTCTCCGGCGACCAAGTTGAAGTAGAGATCGACAATGTTGGGGCAGTTGCGGTAGCAGGGCGGGGAGCAGAGCTTCACAATGAATGGAATCTCGAGCAATGCATCGGAGGAGATTCCGACCATCATCCTGTCAACGCCACACGCCCTTACACACTCGTCCGTCTCGATGTACTCTGACATCCTCTCCACCATCACCTCTGACGTCTTGCATTGGTACTCCTTCATCCCTGCACTATTCGTGAAATGCTCTAAAACACATCGTTTCCCTGATGTTGCGATTGCAAAGGCGCAATACTCGTTCGGTAAGTCCTCGCACAACATCTCACCTGTTTAATCACATAAGAATCATAATATTGCAAATGACTTAATGGGTTCGAAAATAATTGATATAATAAAATGTGTATGAACTAATTACCCAATGATCGTTGGATTTGGAAGAGGGCGGTGATGAAGAGGAAAACACATTGGAGTCTGGATGAGCAGATGTTCATCTTCATCATCATCTTGAATGAGATTGAATGTAAAGTATGTTTTTGTTTTTGGGTTTTATTTTTGTTTTTTTTTTCTTGTTGTTTTGTGATGTTTTTCTTTTCTTGTTGAGAGGTGTGAGGTTTTAAATTTGAAGAAAATGGAAGTATTTGTGGTGAGATGAGCGAAACAAAAGGAAGGGAGTGAAGTGTTAATGTGAGAGTACGTGGTTGGTTTCTTTATTTTCTATCTTAATTAGATTAATTTGACTAATTTTTTGAGGTTATAAAACTTCATTGACAAATTCTATAATTTACTTTAGGAAAGTTAGAGAAAATTATGGATCTGAATACATGAACAAGTGGTGGTCAATCTAGTTAATGAATGTCATTTTATTTATTCATTGCCTTTTGCTTAAATTTAGGTAAAATTCACATCAAACAGGATTTTAATATATTGATTAGATTTGATTTTATATTAATGTGCATGATTGATACTCCTTCCATCTCAAGTTTAATTTCATACAATTTCCATTGTCACACTTTCTAAAGATTTATGATACCAACTAGCTAGAGAACACTAATGGTACGGTGGTTTGATAGTTATATTAAGCCATTAAATAAGAGTATCAAACTTTAGAAACTCATAATGGATGTTAGAAAATGATTTACTATGGATATCAAATAGATATTAGGTCATACATATATCTTGAAACTATCCTTTCAACTTTAATATATGTTATTTCTCTTCTTTATAGCTACCATTAATGTTTTCATCATAACAAAGTTGTAACAAATAACATATATTGAAATTCTAAACAAAGGCAATCCTAGCATTTTAAAGGCACATGGCAAAAACAAAATAAGAGCTCCTAATAAAAAAAGATAGAAATTCTTTAAATTCTTCAACTAAATAAAGTATATTAAACTAGGGTAAAATGGAATATATACTATTATTGCTTTTGAGATTATCAATTGTAGTAGATAACTTGGGAGTGTACAACCGCAATGCCACCCACTGGCTAGCCTATTAGTAAGTGTCAAGGCTTATTAAGTAGAGATTGAACCGTCCAGTTTCGCCATGTGTTCTGTGAAGGTAATCGCGCGAGCGGACCGTTTAGCTAGCTTAGCTTTTGATTATAACATTGGTTTAGCTGTATTGTTTAACCCTCCCGAGGGGTTTTTTAAGTTGTTACATGACGATGTAAAGGTTCGGGCTATCCCCCGTATGATGAATACTTAGCCCTTTTCGATTTTTAATAAAAGCGCGGCTAGATGCGTGGAGAGCCCCGCCTCTCTTATCGGCGAAAAAAAAAAAAAGATAACTTGGGAGTGTAATTGGTATATGGATACTTTTTTTTATTATTATTAGAGTCTATGAGTATCGTAAATTTTGTAAGAGTATCGACTAAAAAGTACTATAATAAATTGATGAAAAGAAGAAAAAAGAAATACTGTAGAAGTCAACTCTCGATTTCACCCTTTTATGTAGAAAACAAAAACCTTTTTAAGAGAAAAAAAAATCATTGTGAGGTTGAAAAATATCACCACTCTATCCTCGCTCTCCACCACCAGAATGTTTATGATTTCTGTCATCCTGCCTGAATATCAACTACTTTTTCATGAGGCCTCGGATCTCACCAAATCTAAATTCCACCAAACTCAATCCTCCTTCATGGTACCATGCTTGAAAGAGTTTAACTTAAAATCGGAAGTTGATTTATAATAATCCTCAAATCTTTGTGTTAAATATGAGTTTGAACCTCCTGAATAAGAGCTTGAACACCGATTTTGATGGCTCTGGCGGTGGCTCGACTTCGTCGTCGTTATCGTTTTCGGTCGGTGACGGCGCATGTTTTGCACAGACATTTTAGGTAGTTTTAAGATAGTTTAGGTTGCATATTTACATGTTTTAAGCATAAAGTGCATTCATTGTCTTTTATTCGCAACATTCGGAATGTATGCATTTTATGTCCATTTATGCAGATTCTCGGAACCAAGCATAATGAGAGGAGCGATGCTACACTCTGGAGCTATGAAAAAACCTAGGAGAGTCAATAATCAAGAGAAGAGGCGAAACTAAGAAGATAAGACAAAGAGAAATAAAGAGAAAAGGAGTTCTGCAAGAGCAGTGCCCGCGACGCCTGCCCATCCTCAGTGCCCCACGAAAGATCCTGAGCACCGGCTGGAGACGGCGCTCACCGCCACCCATCGATCCCGTATCTCATCAGATTTCTTCAGCGACCGAATCCGGCCCATTGGGCTTTGCTTGCACATGAAGAATGTCAATTCCTAGGGTTCCTAAGCACTATAAATAGAGATCTCCTCTCAACCATTTCATATCACCAATTCACACACCACATCTCTCACAACATTTCTCTTTTCTTTCATCGTTTTTAGTTTCTGGTAAGCCATGCTCAGCCAAACCTTTTATATAGTTTTGCTTATATTCAGTGCATTGGTTTAGGACATGTGAGGACTGTTTTTATACTATTTCATAGTTACTATATGGTTTATGCATTTTGGTTAATTCATTACTCTTTGTTCTACATATGTTTATGTTGTTTATTTGTCCGAACTGACAATTAGGATAGATAAGCAACGTGCTAGGGATTATAACTATTTCTTCTATTGATGGCCTTATTCATATATAGTAGCCAATATATCTCGAGGAACAGGTTGGAAATCATGCATATGTAAGAGTAATGACAGGTGATTAGTGTTTCTCTTAGCGAAAACGATAACTCGATTGGTAACCAAGTGAGACGTCGAATAAGCGGAAGATACATGAATTACATGCTTAAGTAGTTAAGTGTTAGCAAATTATTGCTTCTCGAACCTCATGCAAGAGTTTAGGGAGTTGAATAGTGATCGAATATAGGAAGATATACAACTTTGTGCACAAACCAACATTAGGTTAATCAAGCATAATAAAACAACCTGATGATCATGAAGCTACCAATGTTGCGAGTATAAGTGAAGCTATATCATCATCATCATCATATTGTTGTAGTTTCTAATCATTTCTACTTTTATTTACTTTGTTTACTCTCATCAATCACTTGCTATTATTCTTATTCTCTTGCTTACATACTACACTTAGCCAAGTTGCACGTACTCTCTATGAGATCGACCATTACTTATTGCTAATACTAGTTTATTAGTTGAAAATAGAGTTATTACTAATTCTCACTAGTCGACGCCACGACCCCATCATTTCCCCACTGATCCCTTCCTCTAGAAACCTAATGCCTAAATTCAATCGCTCATGTCTAGCAGTTGGCACCACCCTCAGGGTCCCTCCCCTCATAATCGAGCGTAGCTAACTCGATCGCCTCGACCACTAGCTCCACTCCTCGGTGGCCAAGAAGGTGAGAAGTTGGAGTTCCTTGGTGGCCAAGGAGTTGAAGAAAAAAGGGGATTGTGCTTTGGACCATCTTGAACATTAGAAAATTTTGGACGCAAATTGAATTCTTGATGAATGGTCTGTCTCATCCTTTGTTCATGATTTGATATGTTCCTGTATGTGGTGTCGCTGGGTTTAGTTCCGGATGAGGTTGTAGTATCGGGCGCCCTGTTTGATCGTGTTTGAAGATCCTTATTTAGGTGAGAAGAATGTCACTGATCTACATATGACTTGTCCTTTTCATTGATGGGTTAATGTTAGCTATCTTCGTAGCTTCGAGCTGCCATGTGAGTCTTTGCACTTGCCCATCATTCACAATCTTCCATAGATCTTCCTCAAAATTTGATGATTTTATTGTGATTTGTTGAGTGTTGTTTCATTTTTCCTTATTTATTTGTGTTATATCTTCTATGTTGTATCAGGATGGTTACTCTAACCGATGGTTCGTCGACCTCTCAAGCTACTAGATAGTATGATGTCTGTTATCTTGAATCTTTTTTCTATTAAAAAAAAGGTAACTTTCCCTTCTTTTTAGTACAATTGATTTGATGGACTTTTTTAATCCTAGCGTAGTCCTAATGATGTGTATGTCTATATACATATTTGATAAGGAAAAAATTCGAGAGATTAAGACTGGCTCGATCATCGAGAGGCTGACAAGTTAACAGATGGAAAACCATCATATATACAATAAAAAGTCGGAAACATGCACAAACAAACAAGCATTATGTGCTCTACAACATGACAAGTCTAAGCAAACCTAGTGACTTATATTTTTTTTATACAAGGCAGGGGTGAGTCAACTAAGGTTGTACCACCACCCAAAAGCGTCCTTTCGGACGAGATCTTCAGTCACAACATTGGATCTCCAACCTATGAAGTTCGACTCAAGACCGAGGTGGGCAAAGTGGTCACCAACTTGGTTACCCTCCCTGCAAATGTGGGAGAAATAGATGGCCTTAAACGCATGTCTAAAAGCGAGGATATCAAAGACTTGAGGAGTTGCTAATTCAAGCCCTTTCAGGATTATTTTAAAACCTTTCGAGTGGGATTTCAAACCCTCACAGGATTTGGGGAATTTTTACATATGTATAAAAACTGAAATTATACATCTATAAAAACTTGTTAATATATACAGATATATAATAACAGTATTGAATATATATATATATATATATATATATATATAAACACCAAAATTTTTTAATAGGGTTGTGAGAGTTAGCGTGCAAGGCCGATGTTACACCTTGCATGCCAAGGGTTGTCAGAAGCCGCTAGCAGTACCACAAATCCCAATGGGAGTAGTGGCACTAGGGCGGGAGACGGAAAATGGAGGACGTGCACACCAAGGATGGAGTCCCAACACAAGGGACGTAGGATGACTGACTGCAAAACACGACCGAAATCGGACCCGAACATGGACAAGATTGAGAAAACTCAGTGGTACGAGCAAGGGGGGCCATGGAGGTGGAGGTGGGGAGTCACCCAGAGGAGGGATGCCGTGCTAAAACAACGACACCATCAGCAGAACGCCCGATGGCTAAAAGTGGGTCATTTTGGGAAGCAATCAGCTTATGGATTCAAGAAAGGGAGGCGATTTTGGTGGCGGAGATAAAAATCCAAAGCCCAATCGGGGTGTTGAATTCCAATCCAAACACGACGTGGGGAGGGAAAGGAGTTCCCCTATTCTTTTGCCGTTCGACTAAATCTAGGGCAAGTTAATACAAGTTGTCCAGCCCCACGGGGCAGTGCTTTTTCATAAACCCAAAACTCTTGAAGGAGGATTGTAACACTAGCTCAAGCTAGACAAGCAAATCATCAGAGGAGTGGGCGTGAGCATTGATTGCGCATCCACGGACCATAGAGGAAGTGGAATTGGGTTCTCCAATTGAAAAAATTGGGTATAGATAGGGGTTTGCATCCCGAGTTTAGGGGTGTTTCAACTCTCTCTCTTTAGAAACCAAATTCTAGGGAGAAGAGAGAGTTTTCCTCTTCAAAGATCACATTATTATGTTTATTATTTACTCTTCACTCTTTTTAACCTTTTTTTTTCCACATATATTATAAGGCAATTGCGATGGAGGGAGCCCCCACGCCAGTACACCACCCCCTACGGGGCCACTGCCCTCTATAAATTAATTTATTATACACGACATCCACTTTGATTAAAAACACCATATTTCCAATATCAACATTCAAATAATTATGTTAATAATTTATATATCTAGTATATGATATTATTTTATTGATTGATATTAAATGTGCCACGATTCTAAATTAACGTTTTTTATTTTAGAATAACTAGTACGATCCCCGCGCCATGGCGCGATTTTTTTATAAATAATATTTAGATATAGATAAATCATAGACATTAGATTTAATTCAATCTTTTTAATTAAACACATTGATTAGTAAATGTGTTAAAAATAATAGAAAAAATACACTTGGGTTGAAGAGATAAAGAGAAAAATAAATAATAAATAGTGAAAGATAAAAGTTTTGAATTAATCCCATTGGTTAAAAATGTAACATTAAATAATATTGGGAAATTAATATTAGAATATTTTTCAAAAAAAAATATTAGAAAATATAGTTACCATAATAAAATGATATTATGTAAATAATATTTTTACAAATAACTTTGAACATGGAGAGGACATGTGACATAAATTAATATAGTCTATAGATATAGATAGTTATTAGATGAATTTGAGTTAAGCCTAATAGTTATATTAGATTGAATTCAATATTTTGAATTAAGCCAAATAGTTAATAAGATTAAAGAAAAAAAGAATTAAAAGAAAAAGAAGAAAAAAGGAGAATTAAAAAAAAGGATTAGAGAGAAAAAAAATCATAATTGATCAAAACCCCTAAAATCTCTCTAATGTTGACACATCAGTATAAACTCTTCTAAATTAAGAGTTTATATATATATATATATATATATATATATATATATATATATATATATATATATATATTAGTAAGATTAAAGAAAAAAAAAGAAGAAAAAGAAGAAAAAAGGAGAATTAAAAAAGGATTAAAGAGAAAAAAGAAAATCATAATTGGTCAAAACCCCCTAAAATCTCTCTAATGTTGACACCTCAACATAAACTCTTCTAAATTAAGAGTTTATATAGATATAGATTATGTTTATAAATTAGATGCACCTTAGGTTGCATAATTTTTTATTTTTTGAAAAAAGTCTTACATAAAATCAAAAAACTATTTTCGGTTAGTATTTTATTAAAAAATTCACTGTTTTATTTAAAAAAAACAAAATGCCATAGGTATTTTGGTATCTACTTTACGAAAATGTCATTGTAATTATTAATAAGTAGCTTGTTAGTTGTAGTTTTCAATAAAGTAAAAAAATAGTGTAATAAATTAGGGTATAATAGTATACTCCGTATTTGTTTATTTACTTAAATTTTGTGGAATAGGTTAAAATGACATATTTTGACGAACGAGTAGATTATTATTTTTACCAAAATTTGAAAGAGGGTGGATAACAGTAAAATAAATATGGTCAACCACAGTAAAAAAAAAAAAAAGAAAGAAAGAAAGGGGAAAGGAAAATGTGAAAGGCTGTGAAGTAGCTGAAGCGGCCTGAACTTGAAGCAGAAGCACTGCTTTTTGTTAATTGTACACTGCATTACGAAACCCAACCCCCACTCCCGCTCCTTCTTCAATCCTCCAATCCCCAATCTCCACCGGCCGCCTCAGCAATGGAAAACGGCGCCACGGTGGTTCAATCCGCCGCCAACGGCGACCAGGTCACCCTCTCCGTTCCAGCCGTCGTATCCGGAGGATCCCTCGGCGGCGACGAGGAGGTCGAGATTCAGGAGGAGAGGCGCGGCCGCGCTCGAGGACGCCACGGCGATCGAGTCAAAGGCCCTTGGTCTCCTGAGGAGGACGCCGTTCTCAGCCAGCTCGTCAGCAAGTTTGGGGCCAGGAATTGGAGCCTGATCGCCCGCGGTATCTCCGGGAGATCCGGCAAGTCTTGTCGCCTTCGCTGGTGTAACCAGCTCGACCCCGCCGTCAAGCACAAGCCCTTCTCCGGTTCCATTTTCTCTCTTCCTTTCCTTTTTCCTTGTTTCGACGTCTTTGCAGTGCTGTTTAATTGATTGTGTTTTTTTCTTTTCCCTTTTAGATTCATCCTTTTTTCACGACTTGTACTCTCTGCTTGCCAGTGCCAAGTTTCGGTCTAATGTTCGACTAATTGTTTGTTATCGTGAGGTGTAATTAGGCTCATCTTTTTGGATTTCGCGGAAGTTGCTAGGTTTTAGGAATTTTGATTTTGAAGAGGAGGTGAAGTTTCACTAATGGTGTTGCCTATGAAGAGTAAAATTGAAAACATAGAGATTCTTTGGTTGTTTGGAGGCCTGAATTTCCACTTCTTTTATACTCTCATTCCAACATACATTCAGAAAGAGTTTATCAAGGTAGATTGGTGTTAGAAAACAGATGAGATTTGTTTGGCACTGATTCAGGAGTTGCAGACAGAATTTTGCTTGTACTTCTTGTTGATGAGGCACATGTCAGATATGAAGCTTGACATGTAAAATAGTTCTACATTTTATGGATTAAATAGCTCATGCAAATGACTTAGCAGGGTTACTTGTTGATTTTTCCAGTTAGTATGGAGTCATTATAGTTTCAAGAGTTCATTATGCTTGATTCACAATAAATAGATAGTGTTTCAGGCTTACTGCTGTTTAGTTGGTGCTCCAATGTTTCTGTCTGAATTAGTGAATTGAATTGCTGCTGTTCTATTTTTTGGTTCGAGATATGAATACTGAGTTTTGCTTGCACCAGTCTTATGTTTGCTCCATTTAGGCAGCAAACTGTAATTCATACATTTAAGAGCAAAGTCAGCTGGTTGAGCTAGCTGCATTTGCGCGTGACAAATAAAGTTGGCCTTGCATCTCATGCATGCACACAGTTTCATTGATTTAATAGGTTTAGTTTCCCTAATGTCATAAACAGGTTAGATTATCTATGGGCTATGAAAAAGATGGTAAACTGGTCCCTTTGTTTTGTTTTGTTCTGTTCTGTTTAAATGCGTATTGATCTATTATTACAGCACAGATCCTCCTTTTTAGTTTTAGATGATGTAGTCTTTCCTACAATCCCTCTTTAGTTCCTGAAGTTCATAGGGAGATTTTCTCTCAGGTTTGCTGTTACTTTTGCATTGATATTCAAATTTCTTTACCAGGTCATGGCCCTATACTACCAGCCCAACCTGCTCAGCTACTCACTGAAAAATACTCTTTCAGTATTCAATTGTTTCTAATATTTTTCCCCGAGTGAGACATTTCTCCACTATTGAGGCTTAGGTGTGATGGTAGAAATTCATTTGTATGTTTACTATTTCGGATGATTCATGAGTTTCATTTTCCATTGGTGAATTATCAATTTCCTTATAATTGGTTTCCTTTTTCAGTATAGAGTCGGGTGCACTAGTTCTTAAAACTTGTATCTAGCTATCTATAGTTGATGAATTTTTAAATTCCTGAATAAGTGTCCTTTTTCAGCGCATAGTTGCGTACACTATTGTGAAAAAACATATTTACTTTGTTTTTAGTGACTGAAGTTGATGAACATTCTCTTCATGCCTATTTAATAGATACTCTCCAAGTCATCGGTGCACTTGATGCAGCGATTCCTTCCTTTCATTCTTTTCATTTTCAAAATCAATATTGCTTTCTCACTGTAATAACTGTTAGTCTGTTACCAACTTAACATGGCTTACAAGTTACAACAAGCCAATAATGTTTGATGCTCCATGCACATTTATTCAGTTGCTAGACACTTCTACCCTTCTAATGTATTCAGATCAGCTCGGCACTAGCTAGGATCAAGTGTGAATTTGAAAATTTTAAGGATCTTTTTGCTGGGACCTGCCTTTTCAAGCTCCTGCTAGTGATAACAAATGTGAAACTCTGCTAATTCTCCGAATACTCTTTCTGAACTCGCTGTTCCACTCCTTTTCTTCGTGATCAGTGACCACAATACTTGCCTTAAGTATATTGGATACTTATCAACCCAATGTAATCTCAGTTAAAGCAGGGTCTGGATAACCCTTTTTTAAATATACTTTTGTATATGTTTATTTCGGTGACAACATTTTTACACTTCACTCACCTATAAATCAGAGTAGGAGCTTCTATCTCTATTCGCGGCTGTAACGAATAACATATCATTTGAATATATTACTACTCTCATTACTTAGGGATCTCTAGTTCTTCCCTTGATACTTCTTCTATGATTTTATCTGTCTGTAAGGCTATCACTTTTTTGTCTGTCTACTTCCACTCCTCTAATTTGTCCACCTTGAACTAAAGTCTCAAAATATTTTTCCATGCAATTCTCTTCCTTGCTGATTGCTATAGAAAATTGGATTCCTTGTTAGGAACTGTTTCTGGATACAAATGCATTTGTACTATTTTGTGTTAGACATAGGCAAACAATGAAGGTACCAGCAATTCACAAATTCATGTTGACCATATATATGCTTATGTTGTTTGATAATGTTGGTTAATCCTCTGAGATTGAGATTGGCCACCTGAAAGCTGGATTTTATTTGCAGAAGAAGAAGACCGTATGATAATCCAAGCACATGCCATCCATGGAAACAAATGGGCTGTATTAGCTAGGCTTCTTCCAGGAAGGACAGATAATGCAATTAAAAACCACTGGAATTCCACCTTACGGCGTCGATCCATAGATACTGACAAATTTACTTCAATGGAACCGAACCTGGCTGAGGATGTTAGTTTGGATAAAACAAAGGGCTCAGCCTCATCAGAAGAAACCTTGTCGTGCGGGGATGTTAATTCGTCCAGAGGTTTTGATGGAAAAGATGTCACATCTGTGGAAAAAGTGGATGACCAGTTTGGACAAAGAGCTGAGCTGCGAGTTGAAACCCAATATAACCACCCTCGTCAAAACGTGGTATGCACCCTCTTCAAGCCCATTGCACGCGTCAGTTCATTGAACGTGTACGACCCTGTGGATGGCCCTGAGACTGCTGTACCATACCCATCAAGATTGGTTCCATGTCAAGGCTCCTTATTTCAAGCTCCCATGCCAGATGGTGGTATTGGCAAGTTGCTTAATGAGATTTGTAATGATAGAATGGTTCCTCAACACTGTGGTCATGGTTGCTGTGGGTCAGCAAGAACTGGGGGTCGTCCTAGGAGCTCTTTACTGGGGCCTGACTTTGTTGAATTCTCTGAGCCCCAATCTTTTCCATACCATGAACTGGCTGCAATAGCAACCGATATAAGTAACCTTGCTTGGCAGAAGAGTGGCTTGGAGAACAGCAGCAGCAAGAAACCGATGGATGTTACAGTAGGAGGAAGAACATCTCAAGGGCGCCCATAACAAGAAGGTTCTTGATCGGGAAAATGATAGAAAGACCTGATCCCGCGCTTTGGGCAAGTAAAAAAAAAAAAAGGCGAGGAATATGGTCAGCGATCTGTTATCTAGGGAAGCAGGCAGACAGCTCCTTTCGCAGCCTAGCTGAGTGAAGCAGAAGACTGAAAGAATGCGGGATGAGGAAAGAACTGGATTGCAGTAACTCCCGAAGATTCGTGTAAAAAGAAGTAAATTACCCTTGTTGGATAATTAGTGAAAGCACAATTCAATGGTTGGTATTGGATGGTGAAACTGATCACATTTTGCAGTTACTTGCTATGCAATGTATGTGTTCTACCATGTGGAAAGTAGAGATCCTTGCTACATTTGCTCGGTTCTAACATCAGTGAGTTACCTTTCTTTCTTGAATTGAGATTGACAGGTCTCTGAAAAACTGAAGTGGGAAGAGCTGATACATGCGATATTGAATCTTTGCAGTTCAGGATTGATCAATTGTTACTTCGTTTTTTAATTATTATCATTAAAAAAAAATAGCATCTCCCAAATGAAATTAATGAGTTTCTCATTTGTCAAATGATACATCATGAAGCCCTTGGAAACCAGATTTTAGGGCGTAAGAAGGATCAATAAGAGTTCGGATCACATGGGTCACTTGTAGAGATAATCGGTTACAAAACCTCCTGAGGGGAAGCGACTCATGACTAGAGCTGGCAATTCGGGTTATCCGGTCGGGTTCGGATCGATCGCATTCGGGTCGGGTCATTGATGAGTCGGGTCAACTCGGTCAAAATTCCTGTGTCGGACTTGGTCGGGTCGGGTCGGGTCGGATTCGGTCAAAATGAAATTCAGATTGGTCGGGTTTCGGTCAGAATCGGGTTGGACCCATTCGGGTTTTCGGTCAGAATCGGGTCGGTCTCGTTCGGGTTTCGGGTCGGTACTCGGGTCGGTCCCCGATATATCGGCCTATATATCGGAGATATAATTTAGAATCCGTTACCAATGTACCATATAGCCATATATCATACCGTATTATGTATATCGGATCAAAATTTAAACTTTTTATTTTATCAAGTTTATGGGTAATTTTACAATTTAAATATTAATTTTTCATGTTTATTTTTAAAATTTGAAGTATAAATATAATGCGACCCCGATAAGCGATATTTAGAAGTTAGAACATTGCTTTTGGGTAATCAATTTTATTAAATTGAATATGTAATTCATGTTATTTATGGAT
Source organism: Persicaria maculosa (assembly GCA_963922045.1). Lineage (NCBI taxonomy): Eukaryota > Viridiplantae > Streptophyta > Magnoliopsida > Caryophyllales > Polygonaceae > Persicaria > Persicaria maculosa. Next base: position 40,856,407 of record OY998252.1, on the reverse strand, counting down.
TTCAAAAAGCATTTTAGTAAAATTAAATATGATTCAATAAATAATCTACTCATTGGCTCGTAAACTCAATGTTGTTAAACTCTCGATTCGATCCTACAATATCTAAAAATGGAAAAATGATCTCGATCCTTTATTGCGATTATAACGATCCTATAAAATGTCTATTATAAGAAATTTCTAATATTTACCCTTTATCTATATTATATTTAGTTTATTTTTAAAATTTTACATCTTTATGGGTATTTTTTTATGATTTAACATAATATTTATCTAATATTAAACATAGTAACTTCATTTAAAAGAAAATTCATCCATAAGGTGGGATCTTATGATCCTACGATTCGATTATACGATCCGATCCATACACCTTTTTACCGATCCAATTTAGAATCCCAATTTTAATAACATTGGTAAGCTCATTCTATTTATCATTAATTTCATAGAAATTTGGCAATATATTGTTATCAAAATCATACTTGATTCCCTATCTAAAATTAGGTCGGGTTGGGACTCGGGTCAGTTGGGAGTCGGGTCGGGTTGGAATTCGGGTCGGGTCTTATTTGAGTCGGATCCGGGTTGAGTCGGGTTTGTCTGTATTCGGGTCACTTTGGGTTTCGGGTCAAAGTCGGTCGGGCTCGGTTTCGGGTTCGGGTTATGCATAACGCTAAATTTTCGGGATCGGTCGGGTTTCGGTTCGGGTCGGTCGGCCGGGTTTCTCGGGTCGGGTCAGATTTTGCCAGCTTCTACTCATGACATTAGCAAAAACCCTTTCTTTGTCATTTTACATCAGCTCATACAAGTTTTGGGTACCCTAGTACTTCATGTAATCTAAAGTTAAGTCCGCTAAAATTTAGGAAATTATAGTTACAAAATACAATAGCAAAATTAAAAAGATACCTACTTTTTACACTTTTCGCATCACCAGTTATGTAAAATGAATGTAGCAAGATTAAAAATGTTCTAAAATTATCCTAGATTCTCTTAAGGCATGTTCTAACTTTACTAGCTTAGTTTATAATAATGACATGTAGTGACTAATATTGTAATGACTTAATTGTCTATCTATGGAAAAAAAATTATTAGGTATATAAGGAGATGGAGAACAGTAATTTAAGTTACATGCTATATTTATTGGTCACAATCTTATATTGGTTTTCCTAAAGGTTTAGTTCCATATTGAAAAAGATTCTCTCATGTGTTATGAAACCATATATATACTCCGTATTATGTTATGTAGGTGGATGTTTCACCTTCATGCCTCTTCACCTTCCAAGCCGACAAAACCAAAGAGTGTAATATTTATGATGCACTTATCTTTTATTCATAGGCTCATATAAGGCCTTGTAAATCTCATTTGAGACACACAAGCAATAGAGATCTACTTTCGCGTATTATAACACAATGTTATTTAAGATATTTTTTAAAATAGATTACATATAGGTTATCAATTGAGATTTATAGAATCTTTCTCAATATAATTTCTAACGGCGAGAATCCTCTAGCCCATATTCGTAATCCACTCTCTTTCATTGGTTGAAAATCAGTAACATGCAATTAAACAAATTCACCCTTAATTAATAATCTCAACTTAACCAACGAAAGAAAAAGGACTACAAAACGGACTAGAGAATCTAGGGTTGGCATGGTACGGTAACCACCAAAAAATGGTGATTACCATGTACTAACCACTAACGAGTGGTATGCAAATTTTCATACCACGTACCAACCACAAGTCGTGGTTACCGCATATGTGGTAACCACGACTTGTGGTTACCATCGGTACATTACCATGGTTACCATGCTGTAATTTTGTTTGTATTTTTTTTAAACCCTTTGGCTACTGTCTCTGGTAGTCATCAAAGTTATCGAACAAAAAAATATGGTTATCAAAAATAATAATATGGTTACTACCTTTAAAAGTTCAAATAAACCAAGTTCATAACCTAACCAATTCAAACCAATCAAGCTCAAAATCTTCAAACAAATCAAGTTCAATTGTTCAAACATTCAAAATGTTCCTGTAAGCTAGTTCAAACAAAGCAAGTTCAAAGTCTTCAAACATAAAAATATTCTTACTGTTTCTAATAGAAAAAGTATAAAGGATCAATTTAAGTCAAAATCAAAATACAAAATATAAAGTAAAAACTTAAAACTTAAAGTTAAAAACAATAAAACATTAAATAAAAAAAATTAACATGCATACATACTCGGTAACCATGATATCCAAATTTTATTACCATTACCGTACCACCTTCATATGATTACCACAATGTTGGTTACCACAAATGTGGTTACCAACATTGTCGGTTTGTGGTTGGTACGTGGTTCGTATGGTAATTTCCGTACCATTTGCCAGCCCTAAGAGAATCTACACCTACACCAGATTTCTTAGGGCGTGTTTGGGAGGGGGTGGGAAGGGTGGGGGAGATATCAAATTTTTTGGGGGAAAGTGTACCGGGGTGTTTGGCGCGAGATGGAGGTGGAGGGGATGTCGGGGGTGGAAAAATGTCATTTTTTAGTATCTTCATTTTCTAAGATGGGGGGGGGGGGGTTGGAGAAAATTTTCCACCGCTTATGGGTTTTTTTGCCTCTGATCGTTCGACTCCACTTCAAGCTTCCTCTTCGTTTCCAGATTTCCCACTGCTTCGTCGTCCGCCATGGGAGTGCACTCGAGGATGGAGTGGAGCTCGTCGAGGAAGTCGTCAGACTCGCCAGGATCGTCGGCACCACCATAGGAGTGCACCCCGATTAGGATGAGCGGACTTGCCAGGTTGTCGGACTCGAGGAAGTCGTCGCACTAGAGGATGGAGTGGAGCGGAGCTTGTCGAGGAAGTCGTCCGCCATGGGAGTGCACCGCGAGCTCTGCAATGGGTTGAATTTGGAAGCGAAATGGGTTGAATTTGCTAATTTCCCCTCTCCTAATTAAAGTTCCAAATTGTCCGCAACTTTTGGAGATCTCTTTTAAATTAGGCACTTTTGAATGCTGGATGGAGTCCCTGAGCTGTTAATTAATTATTGTTGTTCAATTAATGGTGATATTTATTGCAATTATGGACAGATTAGGCCATTTTTATTTCATTGCAGGTAAGAAGCATTCTTCAATTTATAGAAGAAGATGAATAGTTTGGAGTTAACGTGAAAATGTAGATTTTTTTTTGTCTTTTCACTTTTTTTTTCATAAAAAATCCATCCCCGCTCTATCAAACACGCCGGAGCTTATTTTTTCAAAAAATATCTCCACTTTATCTACCCAAAAAATATCTCTATCCCCTTCACCCAAAAAGTATGTCCAGCCCCTACAAAATTTTCAGCTCTTAAACTACAACCTTATAACCACTAAAGATTGTACGGTAAAATAACTTCATATGTTAGAATGATTGATCTCGATATTATATACTCCCGTGTGTTCTACGCTTCTACAAGGCCCACATTTAGGATTGTTTTTTGGAAAAAAAAATGTTTAAACTTTAAAGTGATACTCCCTCCGTTCGCAAAAACTTGTCGTTTTAGCCCCGAGAACAATTATTAAGAAATATATCACATATCAAATTGGAGCCAAGATTTAATGAACAAATTTAAATTCAAACTAGGGGTAAAATTGGAAAATGAATGGAAAAATATCTAAAATGACATGGTTTGTTGAACAAAATAAGAAGTCTAAAACGACAAGTTTTCGAGAACGGATTACGGAGGGAGTACTCCATTAGGAGTATGCTGTATTTATTGGTTGATTTACAGGTGTTAAAAGGTGATGGCATCATGCTTAGTTGTTTACCAATTAAACAGTTAAGCTTGTCAATAGGATACAGTAATGTTTTTTGTTGAAAAAAGATGAATGTTTATGTTGACATGCGATGGTAGTCATCATTTTGGTGAGCCCAAAAGCAAACCAAAGGCTGGAAAATGGAGAAAAGGGTACCCATAAAGTGCAAAGAGGTCCAACCACTTCCTACTATATACAGTATACACACCCCATCATTTGAACATCCACATGTGACTATTATCTGAGTATGTGACTCTCTGCAATATTTGTCAAAACTAACAAATTTTTATTCTTCAAACAAAGATAACTACAGTAACTTGTAAATTCCCTCCAACTCATAACTCATAATTCAAATCCTTGCCTTATCTGTTGTGCCATGTCATTAGTACTTTATCTTACTTTCAAAATATCAAATTTAAAACTCTAAAAGTAAACACACAAATTATCACTTTGGAACATATTGAATTTAAAAATATGTGCGTTATAGTAGTATACTCTTTTGAAAAAAGATTGGTGGTATATTGGTAGATCTAAAACATTTCAACCACAAATTCATATTTAGAAAAAAAAAATTTCAATGATCAAACAACTCTATTTTATTACTTAATTTGTAAATTACTTGATTTTTTTAAAAAAATTCCGTCATTTTTTTATACATAAATTCAGTCTTTCTAATTTATATTTTTAGAATATAAGTTAATAAATTTAATTTAAAAGGATTTTCTATCAAATAAAGCATCATCCTTAGACAAGCAATGAAAGACCAACAATGTGAGACTTATCTTTTTACCGTTGCTAGAAACAGTGCAGAAAACTTTTGAAAAACAAAAGTGAATACCTCATATTTGGACTCGTTTATCAGTGAACCATCATATCTCAATCATTTCCACGGTCTCTCACAAACCGAATCAATTTACTTTTTTTTAAAAAAAAAATACAGTTGAAAAAAAATCCAAACAACAAATACTAACGGATAGAAGATTTGCCCAGCTCATGCCATCTAATGAGACAGCAACATCTCAAGTCATGCCCCTCTTAGACGCTGACCCCACCCTGTCCCTTGATCTATCATCTATCTACCCTGTAAAAGTTACTAGAATCTTGAAGGAATGAATGTAGCACAAAATTTCTTTGGGCAGACAATGTATTCATTCCCCTTCTGTCCACAATGATACGATGACAGTTCTTTACACTTTTGATCTCTTGATACACTTTTTTCTCTTTACAGTGGAGGATGAAGAGGGTTTCTGTGCTTAGCTTACCACACATTAGTGCTTTCCAGACAAATTCGATATCGACAGGGTGCGAAATACCATCTGTCATTGAAGGGTGGAACAATTTTGGGTAACAATGCCCACCCCAAAATTTCATTTCAACTTACAGAATGCAGATGATGTTTCATCACAAATGTTCCGCGATACAACCAATTAATTACAAAAGAATGAGCCACCCTGTTCCCTCCGGTGCTGTGTCTTGATGACAAGATTAGCCTTCATGCGCAAAATGCTGTATTTATACACCATTCATAGCTGAATCTGGATGTACAGTGTGTCCATCTTCCATGGTTTTGCCATTCATTTGTGTCCTTGGTCTCTGTAAATTAGAACGAACAAAATGTTAATACCATTTTGAAGCTCTTAATGATGCATAAATTGTGTTACAAATCCTCATTTGCATACCCAATCAACAGATTCAACAGAATTTCCATTCAACAGCAAGAGGTGGTCTTCTTTCATCTTCCCCTCCTTTTCTCTGTTGCTCAATGGTAGAAGCAGTGAGGCCACTCCATTTGAACGGTCCGGCATTTCTGTGAATACATTAAAGTCAATATTGCAAGACAGCAAGAGTAGATACTGAGTATCAAACCAGTATGTTGCAAGAAATCAGAACTAACCCGGAAGCTGTTTGTCGACAAAGAATACAACCAGATTAACAGTGTACCTATATAAAGACAATAACATAGAACCGTTATGTTACTGGACTATGTGCATAAGCAAACAAAAACTTGAAACATTCGAGGATGATGTAAATGATTACCATGCTACCACAACATCCACGGTGTAATGTTTACGTGATGCTATGATCAATAAGCTCTGGACTACAGCAACTAACCATCCTAGCAGTTTAATCCACCTGCAAGATTGATCAATTTCGTGAGGCAATTGCTAGACAGTGAGAGAGGATACACATAAAGCGTCCATAAAATAAGTGAGTCGCTATGAAATCCAACTGTACAATTTTCAGGAACTCTATCCAGGAGAATATCAAGGCTCAAGTAAAAAGACCTATCATGGTGATTACAGTGTTGAAGAGGAGAAATTTTACAAGCTCTATAAATGCAGTTTACCTCTTTGTACCGTATTTATGGTAAGTGCGCACGAAAACAAGTGTGAAGATCATGTGAGATGAAAATATCAGATCACCACAACCAAAGATTACTCCCCGAGCTGTATGCAGAAAACATCAAGTCAGCATTGGGTTAATCTTGCAGCAAAAATTCACAGCCTCTCAAAATACAGAATCTAAACTCACGGTTTATCAGCAGAACCTCCTGGATACTTTGTGGACGAGGGAGCGTGGCAAATTTTGAACCCTGCATGTGTTTGAACAACCATTTAAACAACAAGAGATAACAGAATCCTAAAACGAAGCTGAGCGCTATCACCACTTAATTTTTGTTTTACTAGTGAGTGGAAGGAGTGGTCAATGACACTCTACTAAGAGGACGATGACTAAGTCAGGGATTTACCTCACGACAGTGATAGTTTGGACCAGGAAGCTGGGTAGAGAAGAATGTTATGATCCGGAGCATCTGACAAGCCTGGCACAAATTTTAGAAGTATGATCAGACACTATATTGAATATATTCGCAAGTGTAGCCTCGTCATTTAATTATTCTAAATAGGGAGATGATCATTTTAGACAGTTGGATTTAACAAGACTTGAACTTACAACAAAGGAAGAGTAAGCTATTCTAACACCACGGAATCCATATTGTAATTTTTAAATGCTCAAAGTATCCCAAAATCTTACTGAAATGCACAAACACAATTGAAAGTTTGAAACAGCCATTACTGAATACTTACAACCAGGAAAGCGAGGACACGGCACCAGACTAGAACTGTATAGATCTTCTTAGTTTTGAAGATAAATGGATGGAAAGTCCACTGCAAAACAATATGCCAACTGATAGATGTAAGAATTTTGATGCATGAGAGATTATAAAGCGCAAAAACAGTGAATGTTATTGACCTGGAAATTGATAAGACTAAAAATTATACAGGGAGAACAGTACAATGCAGCTAAAAGAAGAACACTTTACAAATGTTTTGAAGAACTAGAAATACTATCAATAAACATTCTTTGAGATTTAGGTTGACAATATGAAGAAAATGTGGTCTTATGACAATAAACTTTGTTGATTTTATCTTTATATTGTTGACTTGACTACAATATGCAGAATTCGCCAGTCACATTGAAATTTGACAATTGAAACAAGAATAAGACATGCTCCCAAAATCACATACAGGGATAAATTTTGCACAAGGGTGAAAGAGGAAAGTGTACCAGAACAAAGGATAAAAAGATGCTGGTGAACACAGTCTCGCTAATGTAGGCTCTGTCTGGTCCAAGTTCCTAAATTCGACCAAGTTGAAGTTAGAACATGAATGGTAGTGTGAAAAAAAAGAAGAAGAAGCAAGGCAACTCTGAACAAGTACCGGAAGTAGAAAAAAGCCAGCATCCTGGAGGATTGGGCCTGGCCGATGAATAAAATGAACACCGCGAGCAGCCATTCCATGAATATACTGTTGGAAGGATGAAATACTTCAATGTCAAACAATTGAAAATGAAAAACCCTCCTTCTCTAATCGAGGAAATCAACTGCATTTGAGACTACGATACTACAATGATAATGCAAGCGTGCAAATGCACTGAGAAGGTCTAACAAAAAATAATGGAAAACATGATATAAAGATAAAAAAAAAGCATCTAAAATGCTGAACTTACAATGCTTGAGACATAACGGGGTAGCAAGATTCATTTCAAGATTTAGACTGTTTCCAAAATGCACTTATTTAATATTTTCTGAAATTGGCCACTTAGTCAACTGAAGGGCTGCACAGAAAATGATATCCAGAAAAAATGCAGTTTGTAATTTAACCTCAAACATCTATGTCCTTTTCACCAAAAAAAAAAACATCTATGACCAAAATATCATCAGCTGACTTAGGCAGTTCGACCACTATATGTATCAATTACAATCCATTATCCTCAATTGACTTCGTATGAAGCTTGCTCCCTATATATGTCATCAAAGCTTATACAGTAAACCTTCTCATTCCATTATAGCTTACATTAAGGCAGATTCAACAATGCAATTGCCAACAAATGTTACCACTGATTCATAATGCCAAATCAACAATGCCTAGCAAAAAAAATATTTAGTCGTGAACCAAAAAAGACATACCTGACAAATGAGACCTGCAAAAATATACTTCCATTTTTCACAGAGCAACTGAATTTCTGTGGATACTTCAGCAGAAACTCTCTTCCACAGCTTCAACACCAACAAACAAAAAAAAATCAATAAAGAATAACCTCACAGAGACCATCCAAACAAAAAGAAATCCCCAAAATCGAGAGAAAGAAACCTTTGAAGCCTCGCGGTCGATGTAACGCGACATCTGATCTTCGATGTACATCCGAGCTTATATTACTTCACAAATCAACGCTTAACGGGTAACAAAATCTCAACTCAGAGCATAAAATTTCTTTCCTTTTTAAGACAGCCGAAAAGGTAGCAGCTTGAAAGTATCAAACTTTCCAGAAATTCCCAAAATCACAATCACAAACTTCAAAATCTCCGAGAATATCAGACGCTTCAAAGCACCAAATACCAAATCGAACGAAACGCAAACCGAAAACACGGGTCTGGTATCGATCAACGGCACCAAATGATGATAAACAGGGGAGAAAAAACAAAAAACAGGAAGCTCCCAACAGTTGAATCCGGATGAGATCGGTGAGCAGATATTGGGCATAAAAAGGAAGAAAGAGGGAAAATATATACGGAAAGAGGAAATGGAGAGGAAGGAGGTTACAAGTTTTACTTGTTTTGGAAACTTCCACAAGTATGAAACGCGGAAGAGATTGAAATCGAAATGTGGAATCTTCGCTCTTCACGGGAAAAATATTTCAGTCTCTATCAACAAATTTTGGAATCGTCGATTTTGGCAGCTTGAAGGAGGACTCAAAATCAAAAGGGCTTTTTATTGTTAGCCATCACCCCACTTTTTCTGCAATAGGAGGGGAATATAATTTATTTTATTTTATTTTAATTGATTTTGAAATTTTAAAATATTAAATATTAAAATATGAAAAACTTTTTCATCAGAATGATCTGTAAATAAAGGTTCATATTAATCTTTTTAAAGCCAAATTTGAAACTGAAACAGACCATTAATTGAACGATTAAACATTTAAATTGAGGTTTGCAGATGAACGTTGGGTTTGTTGTATGTTATGATCATTGGTTTCGTTGTGGGGCCTCCCATATTGATTTCATTCCATTCAAATACTCCCGTTTTATTTTGAAGTCAAATAAAAATAAAGTACTGTAATTAGGAGATTTTGTTATGAATCATTAAATTTTAGTATAACCAGGATATTTTTTGAAAAAAATATTACTTGTTTTAAAGGAGTATAATTTAATGGGAGTTCAATATAACAATTACAGATGTATACCTAAGATTCTTTATGTGCTTTAAAACTTAAATTTAAGGTATTTATTTCAAAGATTAGATTATTGTTTATAATTTGTATCTAGTTTACAAGTACCAGAGGCGGATCCAAACGGGGGCACGTATCCCCACCCGCATCCGACAACCCCATATATGTATTCTCCTGTCGATAGCTTCGTTTTGATATATAGTACGCATTAATTCGATCGATATCCGAGTAAAAAGTTATGAATGTTTGAAAATTGAAGGTATATTAATCACTTTAAATCGATCTTATTTAAATAACCCACAATGATTTTATAGTTTATGATAGCGCACACAATTGGATAAATTCCCCCTTGGGGTTTGCCTTTCTCATTCATTGACTTATATAGAGATACATAGCTTACATGATAAGTTAGGTAAATAATAATAACTATATACATGCGATTACACCCCCGCAGTCGAAACGGGAGGAGACCTAACAGTAAGACTGTCTCTAAAATCAAGAAATAATTGTCGTGGCAAACCCTTTGTGAAGATGTCTGCATACTGATAGGCAGACGGCACGTGCAGGACGCGAACATGGCCAAGCGCGACCTTCTCACGAACAAAGTGAATGTCTATCTCGATATGCTTGGTGCGCTGATGTTGCACCGGATTGGTGGCGAGATAAGTAGCAGACACATTGTCGGTGTAGACAAGCGATGCACGGGACAGGGGACAATGCAGCTCAAACAGCAGATTACGTAGCCAGGTGCACTCGGCGACAACATTGGCCACCCCGCGATATTCAGCCTCAGCGCTGGATCTGGAGATGACCGACTGACATTTGGCGGACCACGAGACTAATGTGTCGTTTAAAAACACACAGTATCCTGAGGTGGACCTGCGAGTGTCAGACCATCCAGCCCAGTCAGCATCCGTATAGGCAACGATGGATGGATCTGGGGCCGGCTGTATGGTGATACCCAAAGAGTGGGTGCCATGTATATATCGAATGATACGTTTGAGCGCAGCAAAATGGCCTTCTCTAAGGTGATCAAAGTGAGGAGTCACATAATATAAGAGTTGGGTGGGACAGCTTTGGTTGAGATTGGGAGATGGAAGAATATTTAAGAGGTATGTGGTCACGGTAAGGGCAAAGGCCTAAAACCGAGCGAGCACAGACGCATGAAACAGAAGTGTACGGACCATGTTGTTGATTGTGCGGATAGTGCGTTCCGCCTTGCCATTTTGAGAAGATGTGTATGGACATGAGAACCGGAATACAATCCCGTGTTGTTTGAAAAATGAGTGAAAGGCATGATTATCAAATTCCTTCCCATTGTCACATTGAAACGCTTTGATGGAGCAATGAAATTGTGTCCGAACAAATTGATGAAATTGAACAAAGGTGGTGTAAACTTGAGATTTGAACTTAAGTGGGAACACCCATAGAAAATTGGAGTAATCATCAATAAACAATAGATAATATTTGTGACCAGCAGAGCTAACAATGGGAGATGTCCATACATCACTGTGAATCAATTGGAAAGGGAAAGTAGTGACAGTCCTAGACGAATAAAACGGTAACCGAGTATGCTTCCCCAATTGACAAGAATGACAAAGAGAGGAATCATACACTTTATTACAATGAGGCAAACATAGGTTCCTAAGTAAATGAAAAACAGATGCACCCGGGTGACCGCAGCGAGCATGCCACACAGGAGACGACACAGCTGACAGAGACAGAGGGGCGGACGGCTTGGTGATGGGGTAGAGCTCGCCAGAGCTAGTGCATCTCAGACGATGAGTTCCCGTTGGAAGATCCTTCACAGAAAAACCGTAAGGGTCAAATTCAACAGAAACATTGTTGTCAGTGGTAAATTTGCGGACAGAAATAAGGTTTTTGATGATATGAGGGGCTATCAAAACATGGCGAAGGTGAAGGGGACGAGTGGGGGAGGCGACGGTGGCTTGGCCAGATCCCAAAGTAGGTATGCGGGAGCCGTTTCCGACTATAATAGAAGGAGAATTACTCTTAGAGGTAAGGGAAGAGAGCATACCTTGGTTGTTCGTCATGTGAGAGGAAGCGCCCGTGTCCATATACCAAGAATTATCAGGCGGGTATAGCGTCATGGTGTTGAATGACTGAGACAAATCTGTAAAGCCGGCATAGGGATCCCCATAAGTGACGTTGGCCTGCTGATTGGGAGGCCGAGGTGCAGCGCCAAGAATGCCTTGAGACGACACTGTTGGGTACGGGCATAGGCCAGGGTTCCATCCTTGAAGCTGCCAGGGAGCCTGTTGCTACTGCTGCGGAGAGAAGGTCGGAACTTGCATCCAACCGAAGGGAGTCCGCTGAAACTGAATAGCGCCAGGCCCCCTGCCACGGCCTCGCCCACGGTCGCGCCCACGTTCGCCAGAGGATTGGCGGCCTGAGTTGTCGGGAGACGGCGGCTGCTGAGGGGGTTTTTTCGGAGGAGGAGTGGGCGGTGCAGTGGCAGCAGCGAGCGCCTTAGCGTCGGCATCGAGGGCGTCGCGTTTCAAGCGGCGTGTCTCCTCAAGCCGAATCATCGACCTTGCTTTGTCAAATTCCGGTAGAGGTGATGTTTGTTGAATGAAACTCGCCACGGTATCATATTCAGATGCCAGGCCAGCGATCATCTGAATAACCATCTGTCTCTCAGTAAGGGGAGAGTCGACGTTCTTGAGTTGATCAGCAAGGTCCTTAATATGCTGACAATATTCAGAGACAGAGGAGAAGGACTCCAGTCGACATCTAGAGAACTCGTTTTGCAGATAAACCGCACGAGATTCCTTGTTATCATGAAAGATGTTCTTCAATCTAGTCCATGCCGAGAGAGCAGTGGCATTCGGTTCTAGGATGGTGAGTAGGAGATCCGACGAGATTGTGGCGTAGATCCATTGAAGGATAATAGCGTCAAGTTGATCCCAAAGAGCGTCGTCAATCTCCGACGGTTTGGGCACGCTGGCGTCAATATGATTCAGGACTCGATGAGCCCTGGCAGCGACCTTGAACAACGCAGCCCAAGAATTGTACTTTGTGTCGGAGACGTCGAGCGTAATTGGTATGAGATTCTTGATGTTGGAGATGGCAAGAGCGGAATGAAACGGTGGCTTGGAGTGCACCGACGACCCGGATCCACCGTCGTGAGGGGGGGGGGGGGGGTCACTTTCTTGCCATTGAGATCGTCGTTGTCGGTGTTGGTCATGATGGGAGGCGATTTGGAGAGGGGAGAAGTGATGCCGAGGGGGAGAGCGGCGGGATAGGGTTGGGGAGGTGCGCCTGTGAGAGAGGTGGCGGCGGTGAGGGGTCGGTGGCGGTGGGAGGCCTAGGATTAGGGTTAGGCTCGTGATACCATGATAGCGCACACAATTGGATAAATTCCCCCTTGGGGTTTGCCTTTCTCATTCATTGACTTATATAGAGATACATAGCTTACATGATAAGTTAGGTAAATAATAATAAATATATACATGCGATTAGTTTATTTAGATTGACGTTCCTATACTATAATTTATCTTGAGATCTGTGAAATGGAAGGTTATATTACTCATTTCAACAATTAAGTAAAAAATTACAAAAGTGTAAATTAAAAAAAATGTCAGATGTTCTACTTTACCAGATATTAGTGATGTTTCTAAAAAGATGACCGAGGTAGGAATTCACAAAACTTTTGATTTGGTAAATCATCTCATCGAGTTGGTTTTAGTGTTACCGGTTGCAAAAACTACAGTGGAGAAAGTTTTCTCTACTATGGGTATTATCAAGTCATATTTGGCAACAACATAAGAGAAGATTTTCTCTCTAAGAGTTTTGCAAGCTAAGTTGAAAAAGATGTTTTCAAGCCCATTGATAATGAGATTATCATTTTTAGGGTATGAAAACCCATAAAATGGATTTATTACCGCGTGTGGAGTTGAGCTATTTATTATAAAACTCTAATTAGCAATGAATAATTTTTTTGTTTTAGTGAACTCTTTTATTTTTATCTCTATTTTGTAGTGTTGAAGACGTTATGTGTTGTATGAGTTCGTGTTATTCATTGTTGTTTATTATCGGTGTGCCCCCACCCTCTCCGGGTTCTGGCTCCGCCACTGACAAGGACAGAACTTAAAAATTTTGTACATGAAATATATATCCACGTAGAATATAAAGAAAGAAATTTAAAATTATGTACTTACGTAATTGTTAATTGGTTTTATGATAAAAAAACACTAATTTATGAACTAGATTTATAACACATAGTAGTATATGTTATTCATAATATGATACTCACTCCGTTCGGAAATAAACGATGTTTAACTTTTATGCACGTAGTTTTAGGAGTTAAAAACTAAAAAAATTGAGAGATCGGATAATCCGGTAGATAGACTAACTATCATGTACAACCAGAATCAAATAATATAAGCAAATGAAAGAAAAGAAATAACAAGAAGTAAATAAAGGATAGAAAAAATAAAAAATAAAATACGTTTCATCCTAAACTGAAAATTATAAACTAGCAGAACCAAGTTATTCACACGAAATGGATTAAATACCTCTATAAAAAAGAGTGGGAAAAAAATAAAATAATTTTATTATTATTACTCCGTACTACCAAGTTATTCACAATGAATGGATTTGGGCAAATACTCGGTATAACGTCTTCTAGAAGTCGTTGGTCAAACATCTCATCCTTGAAAGGCATGTCGGATTTCAATTTTAAATAGACCAATAAAATGAGAGTTGGTTGTTGCCATAATCCAAACTTTGATTAGATAAGTAAACGCCGCCGGCGGAGACGCCGTGGATGGCCGATTCATCCCGTCGAACCCAAATATTGGATTCCACGATTTATGGATAGGAATAGGAGTCGGCAATTAGGCACATGTCAGGTTGTTCCCATCCCTTCCCTTGTCCCTTACAATCGGCACTTAGAGCATGAGCAATCATGAATTTTGCTCATTTTAATTTTGTTAAAAAGTAATTTCATGGTTGTAGATAAAATATTAAGGTAAAGAAAGAAAATGGATTACCTTGGTGTGGAGAGGTAGAAAGTGTCTTAGACCATGTGCAAAAGCATGATGCTTTATTTATTTTTATATTTTTTATTTAACTAATAATATTATGATTGGTGAAAATCATATAGTGAGTATAAATAAATAGGAAAACAAGAAGAATGAGGTTAACTCATAGTTGTGAGGTGAAAATATAAACATCTTAGAGCATCTTTAATGGTGGTACTTGGAGTACAATAACCCTATTTTTAAATAAAAATAAATATAAATATAAGAGTTCGGGTGTGGATCAAGACAATCGTTACAAGTGAGTACCATTTAGATGGTACTCACTCTTACACAATATCATAAGTTTTATCCAATAAACAATAACATGTGGGGACCACTTTTTTTTTCACTACCCCTACAAAGATTTAAAAATAAAATGAAATATATGTTAAGATACTTTTGTGAGTATCATGGTTGTTCATTCAAGTATCTTAAAATGATGTGGCAAGACAAAATGTAAGATATGATACTTGAATTGGGTATCATGGATAAAGATGCTCTTAAAGAAAGAGCTTGATAAAGTGAAAAATTATTCAAAAGAAAAAATAGATGAGGTGTCAAAATATTATAGGGAGAGAGGAAAAAAATTGGATAAGAGGCAACCTTATGGTTGCGGATGGTCTTAGAGCTCTCCGACTCAAGTCGAGATATTCAAATCCGATTTATCTGAATTTAGAATCGATTCAGACTAAAAAAATCTTGTGTTATGTGTGATTCAAATCTAGCCTATTTTGACCTAATGTCTGAAGAGACTACATAGACAAACTCATTCTGATCCATTTTTATCCGACTTAATGATTTTTTTAAACACACCAAAATATTAATATTTAATATAATTAAATAAATAAAGTTTAATAGCCAAAATTAAGATAAATAAACAATAATCATCGTAATAACACTAAATTTGACCCAATCTAACCCATTTTGACCATATCGAACTTGAAATTTACACCTCGATCCATTTTGACCCGGTAGTCAAATAGATATTACAGTATAATTTTCTCATTTTGATTTGACCGGATCCGAAAATATAGAGTCATGCACAATATATTCGAATCCAACCCCGATCTAATTTAATCCGATGATTGAATACACACTATAAATCCTATAAATCCAGCCCGTCCCATATCCAACCTGTCCTCGAGTCATCAACTCGGGTATGGACTATGTGGATTTTCTAGTCCAATTTTGTTTAACTCACCTTATCAGTATTGATTTTGATTAACAAAACATTATCAAAATAAATCAATGACCCTTGTTTTTTTTTATGTTGATATCACTATTGTTCTAGTGGTAAGGTAGAAGTGACTCTTGCAAGAACTCGAGAGTTCAAATCTCACCTTACACATTTTGTGTAATTAGTAGATATTTATAAGCCTTCATTGGCTGGCTTTCTAAAATCATTAGTGTAATTCTCATTAACTATAAAAATCATTTGGCCCATTTGACCAAGTGGTCTGATAAATAAAATATTGTCTGCACGTCCGGTGCAGGTGAGTTTGCAACCCACCTGCACCGGACGTGCAGGAACATTTTTGTTTTGTTTTTAAAAACGTGCTTGCACGTTGTTAAGGACGTTTAATATTGCACGTCCAAAGAAGCGTGCAAAACTGCAGTCTATTTGGACGTGCAATATTGCACGGCCAAAGAAGCGTGCAAAACTGCACGTCTATTTGGACATGCAATATTGCACGTCATTTTGGATGTGCAAAACTGCACGTCAATTTGGACGTGCAGTATTGCACGTCATTTTCGACGTGCATGCCCGTCATCTCAAAATCGAAAAAACGTGCTTCGTCGTTCCCATTTCCAATTCCAGATTCAACCAGAGTGAGAGAGAGACGCCGGCGACGAACGAAGAGAGAGAGAAAGAGAGAGAGCCAGAATTTGAGAGAGAGAAAGAGATGGAGATAGAGAGCCGGAGATCCAGACGGTGGCGGAGGTGGAGTCTAAAAAATCCTCGGTAAACCCTAATTAAAATCCTAAGTAGGGTTTGCACGTTGTTAAAGACGTGCAAACCCTAGTTTGCAAACGACGTGCACAGTCCCACACTTACACGTTGTTAAGGGCGTGCATGCACGTTCAAAAGAACGTGCAAACCCTCAAAATAATTCAAGGTTAATTAAAATGCCTCATAAGTAATAATTAAACTAAAAGTAGGGTTGTGCAGAAATATACGACACGGTTGACACGACACGAAACCGCAACAAAACGATACGAAAAAACACGAAACGATATTGATACGACACGATTATGACACGAAACGGTAAAACACGACTATAATCGTGTCGTGTTCGGATCGGCATTTTTCCCTTATCGGGTATCCGACACGACACGATAAGAATTTTATTTTATTTTTTAAATATTAATATATGGTTATAATACAAAGATTACAATTGTCCTAATATAACACAAAGCACCCGTTGCCCAGTTGGTAGCGTGCCTACTTCTGTTTCTTGGGAAACCTGATAGCCCGGGTTCGAATCCCAATATCTTTTTTCAATTTGTTTTGCTGATTCCCACTCACTGCTTGTTTCCTTTATTTCCTTTTTTTGCCTTCGGGCTACTCACTAGTATTCAGCATTGCCGGCCCAAAGAATGAAATAACCCTTAAAATCCGGCCCAAATAAACCAACCCTAAAACGGCCCAAATAAACCAACCCTAAAATTAAAACTCAGCCGCCTCTCTTTCTCTCTCTGTATCTCACGCTCAGATCAGCCTCTGCTCTCGCCTCTCTCTGAGTCTCACGCTCAGATCCGGCTGCGACTACAGCAAGCCTTCACATGACTCAGCCTGCCTTCAACTATGGTCGACATCAATGGCCGATTTCTTAGAAAGCATCGAGGTTTCCGAGCAGTGAGATAAGGCTGCCGACGCTCTATCGTCGACGTCCACGAGGTGTCTTTCAACTCTGGATACGAATTTGTATTCCTAATTTTGATTCAATGTCTTCTTCCGGATCTTCCCTCTCTGCTCCTCCCATGTCCTCGCTCGCCCTTGTTCTTTCTTAGGGTTTTGTAAATTTTCAGTGAAACTGATTACCTATTTGGCTATTTAGGGTTTTTTGAACATGAATTGGTTAAGTTACTGTATTCATTAGGGGTTGTAATTGATATTGAACATTTTTTGCACCAGTCTATGGAATTGAATCAAATATTCATCTGTAATTGTTCACTGTCTTGCGAGAAGGAAAGGCTAAACGGATCGTGTCGGGTATCCGACTCGGATACCCGAAACCGTTTTGGCTAACCGTGTCGGATATCCGACAGTTATCGGATCGTGTTCGTGTCAGGGTTTTTGAGCTTATCGGTTTCGGGTATTCGACACGGATATCCGTATCGTGTCGGATACCCGGATATGCACAGCCCTAACTAAAAGTATGCCCATACTATTTTAAACTTGAACACCTAGAATCTAAACCCACTCTAAATATTTAATTATAACTCCCTTGATAGAGCATGGCTCAGAAATATTGAATACTTCATTTGTTTGTGATTATTTGAAGCTTAAAAACCTAGCAAGCTTAGCAAATCTCATTTGTATTATTTTATACTCTCTCCATCTCATTATATTTGTTGTTTTATTTTTAATTCATTCTTAATAAGTTAATAACTACTCCATATATCAAATACTATAATCTTTTTTAATAATTCTATACTTTTAAAAGATAAGTATAATAAGATGGAGAGAGACTCAGAGAGTATTGTACGTATTGAGGATAATATTTTTTTAATACTTGCTTTCATGCAATATATACATGCATGTCGGGAAAAACATATTAATTAATTAATATCAATGAATTATATGTCCAAGTGCACATCTAGAACCTTATCCATCGAATCCTTGAATTACGTAACTGCCTAAACATTACAAACGAAAACTCACTAGAGAAGTATCTGGGCTGTCCTATTATTAATGGTCGAGTCACCAGCAGTACATTCGAAGATATCATATGCAATTCCAAACAACAGCTGTCTAAGTGGAGGGCCAATGCGCTTTCCCAACAAGGACGCGCAACACTTATTAATTCTAACCTTTCGGCTAAGCCTTTGCATGTAATGCAGAACTTTATGCTCCCCGCTGCTATACATAAAGAACTAGACCAAATAAATCGCTCCTTCTTCTGGAATAAGGATTTGCAATATCGGCCGTTGATTAGTTGGGATAGGATCTGTAAACCGAAGCAGTTTGGCGGGATGGGAATTCGCAAATCGGGAGATTTGAATGTCGCTCTTCAAATGAAACTTCTGTGGAAAATTCTAGCAGAACCCAATAATATTTGGGTTACTTTAGTCAGACATAAATACTTGCGTTCTGCAAGTATTTTCGAGTACAAACGATCGAGATCTAGCTCTTGGCAATGGTCTAAGCTTGCCAATCTAATTGACAAATTTAAATCAGGGCTTATTTGGTCGGTAGGGAACGGACAAACAATAAAATTCTGGACGGATAATTGGATTTCTACCTCCTCCCTTGAGTCTATGATCGGCAGCATCCAGGGGCACGATCAGAATGAGACCGTAAGTGACTATATTATGGGGGGGAAATGGTGGGTAGAAAAGTTGCAAACTGCTCTACCACAGAACATCGTCAAAGAAATTTTAGACATTCCTCTACCGGCATCAAACTTACAAGACCGTCTATACTGGTGGCCGGATAGGGAAGGATGGTTTACTACGGCTAGCGCTTACAAATTAATAACAGCACAATCCACAGCTACGCCTGATAGGAACGCTTGGATATGGAAGATTGATGCTCCTCCAAAGGTGAAGAATTTCCTTTGGAAGATTGCACAGAATGGCCTGCCTACTGCTGTACGCCTATCTTGTAGGGGGACGGCGGTACCAGCTACTTGTTCACTTTGCAATATGGCCCCCGAAGATGAGGCGCACTTGTTTCTGGAGTGCCCTTTCATAAGGAAATTATACCAACTTCCGAGCCGAGAACAAACAATAACTACCCGTTTGATCATCCAATCTCTGGACTTTAGACCCATTCTATCCAGCCTGGGTAGCAGCCTAAACCCGACCGTTCTAACTGACCTTTCTTTCGCTTGGTGGACTACTTGGTACATCAGGAATCAACAATTGTTCCAACATGCAACAATTCCCGAACACCATAAGGTCCTTCATCTAGTCAGATCGCACATAGAAAACTGGAAAAGAACATCCGTCGTGGAGGGAGAAGGCGATGTTGTTAGGCATCAACACTACAAAAAAAATATGAAATTTGCTACACTTGGTAGCTTCGGCAGACGTGGGGCGTCGCAATTGGTACCCTTTAGCTACGGAATTAGCTACGGTAGGCGTTGCATCACGAAAAAAAATCAAAACAGTAGCTTCGGGGTGCTTTGCCGTAGCTAAACCCAAAAAAAAATAAAAATTGCTACGGATGGTAGCAACGGCAAGGCTCTACCGTGGCAAAAGAAGCCGGATTTGTAAAATTTTCCACGGCGCCGTTGCCTCTCCGTAGCTAAAGAACATTTTTTAATTGGTTTGGTGATGAAAATAAAAAATAAAAAAAAACACAATTAAAAAACAGTACTTAAAAAAACCCTAACCAGCTCGAAGAAAAAAGTGGAACGCTCCTCAAGTCTCACCATTGTTACCCCTAAAAACCCTAACCAGCTCGAAGGTCTTCGTCTTCTCCAAGGTGCTGGTCTCGGTCGCCGGTGCTGGTCTTGGTCGCCGGTGCTGGTCTTCGTCTTCTCCAAATTTGCTGGTCTCGGTCGCCGGTGCTGGTCTTCGACTTCTCCAAATTTGCTGGTCTCGGTCGCCGGTGCTGGTCTTCGTCTTCTCCAAAGAATATAGAGCCAAGGTGCTGGTCTTCGTCTTCTCCAAAGTAACCTGCGACCCGTTCTTGTTCGATTTTGTGTCGAAGTAACAGGTAATCTACCGAATTTGTTGGTTAGGGTTTAATGTGGGGAAAGGGTTTTTTAGATTTTGTGTCAAATTTCCGGGTAATCTCTCGAATTTGTACTGGCGCTGCAAATGAGTACTGCATCTATGTAGAGGAAAAATAAAATTCCCACTTCAGGATATAAAACCTATCAAAATCCATCACTGCATAGCAAGTAGGAATCCAGATCTAAATGTAGCCTGTTTTAAACCTATCAAAATCCATCACTGCATAGCAAAACAGATAAAAAGAGACAAGGAAATAAAAAGGTTTTACTAAAAATCTAAATGCAGATATAACTGATTCTTGTGATAAATTTTGGTTCAACAAGTAGGCCGCCACTGGATGGTTCATTGCCATAAATTTTGGTTTGTTAGTATGATTGTTGTAAATTGCAGTATCATCAAAGTAAGAAACAAAAGAATTGTAGTGTTCATGTGAATAGTGCCCTCAGTTTTGATTTGTTAGTCTATTATTTTTGGTTTTGAAATTGAGTGATAAGCATTCGAGGGGAGAGATGTAGCTTTCACTTCCTTCTATCTTTAGGTTGATCACATAACTGGGGCTTCGAGGGTTACGGAGAACTATCTGATTGATAATACGAGAATCAGATTTGATAATATCTGGCTTAAACAAATCTAACAGCAGATCTGATATGAGTAAGTTAAAGGGCCTTGATTGCAATGTAAGAATAATCGAATTAACATTCTAATGTAGTTCTACTTTTTGGCCAATCACATAGACATAGGAGTTTCTTTGCCTATAGTACTTTACAACGTATTAGCGGATTAGGTAAACTATGTGGAATCATCTAATTTCAGAAAATAGAATCAGCACCTGCAAAATTTTCATTTGAATACTTGATAGTCTCAACACACACTTCAACACATGAGGAAAACATGAAATCCAGCAAACTCACTACAAAACCAAAATTGGAAAACAATGGTGCTCTCTAAAGTTCAGGTCTTTGATCTCTTCTTTGAAAACCCTTCACAGATCCTGGACATTCAGACCTACAACCAGTAAACAAGTCTATCCCGGACATTTAAAACACTCATTGAAAGACACTGCAATAAGCATAATATTAAACAACATTATTTCCATTAACATAATAATTAGCAGTCTTATTACCTGCGCCTCTGCTTCTTGTCTCATTTTACTATAACGCTGTGTAGGTGGCGGGCATCTTCAAGAGGGGCACCAGAAACCATGGCTCTAAAGGGGTCTAATACCTGAAGAGAAACACTGAAGTCATTTACTCATGTATGTTCCGAGCTGATGAGATAACTGTGTCATAATGAGATTATTTAGTATTTAACATACAATAATTGCTCAAGAAAATAACTTCTTTTTAAAGCATAAACAAAAGAAGTCTAATTTTAATAGCTTGAATCCAATGACAAGTGACTGACTGTACTGCAGTCTAATTTTATGTATATGCGGTCTTATTTGATTTTCTCTCGTTTGGTATTCTCAGTTATAAGGCAATAAACAAACCCAATAGCTGAATGTACTCCTATTGATTATGTCCGTTTCATGAATATCTTTCTTTTAACTTGCAAGTATCCCTAAAATATGATGTATTATTGTACTGCAGTTGCTCAACTGACAACAGAGATCCATTATCTCTCTAAAGCCTTGCACAAAAAGGTATTCTCTTTGGCTTTTTTAACTTTTCATGAGATTTTTTAGATGTCTTGAATATTCTCTTTGGCTTATTTGATATGAGAGGCGGAGGATATTTGACTAAACTCGGCTTCTTTGACAAATCTTATGTATGTTTACTCAAATATCGAGGTGAATGACCTTTAAGGCTTCGTTTGGATTCATAAATTTTTACTTATAAAGCATCTTTTTTTTTTATTTTTTGACCATAACTGTTGGCTGATGGTGTTAGGGGTAGGTAGATATTTTGATAAACGACCTCGCCTGCTGATTATAGAATTTAATGATTGATCATTTGATTTGATTCGTCGGTTTCCATACGTGTGTGATCAAATATTTCTTTCTTGGTTGTGTTTTGTGAACAAACTGCTGATGGGCATCTCCCAGTCCCATCTTCATCTACTGAACTTTCAGAATTGATAGACAAATGACCTCTTTTGGTGATGATAGAGCTTAATGATTTGATTCAATTCAATTCATGTGTGTGGGATCTGATATTTCTTGGCTCTGTGTGTTTTGTGAACAAACTGCAGATGGGCATCTCTTAGTCCTAATTGCTTCTTTATCTCTTCTTTTATTTTTACCAACACAAGCTATCTTGTTGCAATAACAACCTGGCTGGTCCAATTTTTTTTGGTTTTGAAAATGAAATAAAATAATTTATCTTCCCAACCCAAGTCGCCAAAACTGAATTAAATTTTCCTTCTACAGTTTTAAGGATTGGGCTTGGAATTATTTGACTGAAAACTCAAATTATATTAATTTATGTGGCAACATGGTGTAGTGTCTTAGGGACTTGTCAAAGGTCAACCCTTGAATGCTCATAGTGTCTTGATAGCTTGCATTTGCATTGTATTGGTAGCTCACTGGGTCCTCACCGTCGGCAACAGAAGCACTCCCTCTCATGCCTCCACCAAATGCAGCTTCAGCGGTGCTTCAACCTCAGCCACACGCTCCACTTCCTGCCCAACCAGACACTACAGTTGCTGCCATACTGACTATTCCGCAGCCAAACGTAGCACCACCGTCGGTACCACCAGCAATAGATGATGCAAACACTGGCCTCGAATCATTTGGTTAGGCATTATTACACCTGAACTTCTTAACTTCTTGTTGTTAATGATTGTATCTTGCAAGTGGTTTTCATCTCTGCGTCTTTATTAAATTTTGTTAAGTTGCACGGCTTTTGACAAGGTTTTATATATAATTTCCGAGCACACTGGAGTAGTGTTTCTAGTTGTGAAATTTCTGTCTTCCTTGATGCATACCAGTTGAATTATGTTAGTAATTCCTACTCACTTTGGTGTTTGAAGAGGGAGATGAACGTCCAAGCCTTAGAGGCCATAGTAACGGTGTGCCGGGGTGGAACACCGGAGCCAAGTATGCAGTTGAATTCAATGAGAATTTCCAACCAGTTGGGGTTAATGCCAAATGTCTTAGGTCACAACTAGGGATACTAGTGCGTGACGGGCAACGACTTCCTCTGACTAGACTTCATTGGAGGTGTTTCGAACAAAATGTGATGGATGCTTTATGGGAAGAAGTTCAGGTATTTTCTTTCATAACAACCTCATATTTATAGCTTTTTGGGCCTCCCCTTATCTTTTCCTTGTACAAAATATGCATACCAGTTATGTTTTAATCCAAGCTCTCTAAGTTCATCACATGCCCTTTATTAATAGCCCAATTTTTCCTTTCAACAGAAACTCATCCCTTATGCAGAACCTATTTATTTATGGAGGTTGTTTTTTCTTGTTTCATGTTTCAACCTTCACTTTGCATTTAATTTATTGCCATTATTTTTTGTTTCGTCTACAACTTGTAGAGAAATTTATTGGATCCGCCCGACGAGTTCAAAGAGGTTTGCTTGAGAATGTGCAACATCATGTGGAAGGATCATAAGGCAAAAACGAAGGCGAAATATTTTACTGCATGCCAAAATGATCCTGAGCTGGAAAAGCACCATCCTCCGAATGTCCTGCTAGCTGATTGGGTTATACTCATTGCATATTGGAGAAGTAAAGAGGTCCAGGTATTCCTCATTTCCCCCTTATCTAGATGATTCATATGTAGGGTTTGGTTCAGCCTCTTGTAACATCATGGTGTGTACAGGAACAAGCAAATCAGAACTCAAAGAATCGAGATAAGCATGGACCGGCGCATGTCACAGGGCGAAAGTCATTCGCTGAAGTAAGACACGAGGTTCGTACGTGTACATTGCCTAATATTTGTATCTTATTCAGTTTTTTTGGCTTGTACTTTTGACTACTTATGTGCATCAACTCCATCAGATTCTTATTTAATTTGAGTTGGATGTGTTCCATATAACTAGCGGGTCAAGGCTGGGCAACCAACGGACAAGATGAGCATGTGGGTTTCATCTCGAAAGGCAGATGCTCCTGATGTTATTGAGACCATTGTAAGTTTCTTGAACCTTTTACTTTTCTACATTCCATATTTACTGGATGTTTATAACTAGGTTGCCAACGTTGAGCTTCATATGTCAACTTGTTTTAATAATGTAGCACGACTTCAACGCTCTCTTGGAATTGGAACCTGAGGATCAGCGACATCTTCACTCCGTGAAAGATAAGATATTCCATCGGCTTATTGGACCCGATGGTCATGGATACTGCCGGACATTTGGTGCTAGTGCCCCTCCTCGTTTGGTATATAACTCTTCATCAAGCACGCCTCATGTCGGTGTTAATGACTTGCGGGAGATAGCACAACAATTGGAAACCAACCTCAAAAGTCACTTAGAGAGCTTTGTAGAGAAGAGATTTCAGGACTTCCGATCTGAATGGATGACAAGTCAGGGCAATGAAGGGAGAGGCTCACAATCACAAGGACAGATTAGTCCTAAATTTCGATTTGGCAGAAACCTTGAACCTGGCCAACGGTTACTATATGTTTATTTTGCTGAAAAGAAACCTTCACAACAAGTGTTCTTGTTTATTGTTGCATCCTGGGTTTGATATCCATTATACCACTCACTCTGAAAAGCTGTCAAGTAGCCATTATCCAGAATAAAGTGCATCACAAAATTCAGACTTTCTTCTTTATAGTAATAAAAACGTTACTTAAAAATATGAAGAGAGAAAAAAGTGTATAAAGTGTATATTTTGATCACAACACAACTTTTGTCTAAAGTATCTAAAATCTAAATATGCTTCATAACATCATATGAATGTCTGAATGATAGATAGCAGATGACTGATTTTTAATTATCCTCATGTTATGTCAACTAATAATTTGTATCCAATTTGATTGTCCATCTCTCATGTGCATTGCACACTAGATGGTGATTTGCTTTGCACAGATTTGCACTGATGCAGCCCACAATTAGGAAAAAAAAAGTTTGTTTTTCTTATTTCCGTATGCACACCATATCGGTGTCTAAAATGTTCTTGTTGATATCTATGCTTATGGAATGTGTTATTTTTTGTGCTTTTCTATTGCAGACAAGTGTTCATCAAACAAATCGAAGGGAGTCAATTGGAGAAGGAGCTCTGGTCGTATCCACCAACGAGCAACCTCACAACGCATCAACTGAACCAGAAGAGGATACCCAACAATCCGCCCATGGAGTGAATGAAAAAGAGGTTGTCTGACATGGTGAGTAAGATGCAATTTAGCACCATGTTCTATGGACTTTGTCTTTGTTAGGCTATATGTTTGTCTTTTGTCGGCTTGAAGCAAACTTTCGGCTTCGAATGCTTGTTTAGTTTCCGTCATGTTTCAACTTTCAGCTTCGAATGTTTGTTAAGTTTCCGCCATGTTTCAACTTTAGGCTTTGAATGCTTGTTTAGTTTCCGCCATATTTCAAACAATGTGTGTGCAGAATGTAGCTTCAACTTTTGGTTTGTATGAATATGATATTTGGCAGCTACAACTTTTGGTTTGTATGAATATGATATTTGGAAGAATTGTTGTGCACTTTTGATATATATAAATGCAGGGTAGTGCAATTATATAGATTAGGAGAATTTTCAATAGTTGTAACCGTAGCAACGGCTTCTAGCCGTGGCAACCATTAAAAAAGATTTTGAATTAAAAAAAATACACCCCCCAAAATTAGTAGCAACGGCAGTCAGCCGTAGCAAGCTTTTTGGGTAGCTTTGGTCTTAGCTACGGCAATTGACCGTCGCCAAACATCATATTTCCCACCAAATTTCCCAAAATATATCCCGCCCTATTAATTGGCGCCAAAATCGTAGCTACGGCAGTGGCCGTGGCTACAGCCGTGGCAAGCAAGGGGAAATGGAGCCAAAATTTGGCGCCTTCCCTTTCAATAGCGACGGCAATATAACCGTGGCACAAAAGGGTTGTTTTTCCATCAGGGGTCGCTAGCCGTAGCGCTGCCGTGGCTAAATTTCTAGCTACGGCTCATTGCCGAAGCTACAAAATTTTGCCACCCCTAAATTCGCCACGCCCCCATATGCCGTCGCTAAGCCGAAGCTAAATGCCTTTTGCCACCCCATTCCTCCTATTCGCCACGGTTATTTGCCGATGCAAATTTCATTTTTTTTTTTTGTGGTGCAATCATCAAGGGCCTTTACAAGAAAGACCAATAAACAAAGTCCAATTAAATGGCGCAAGCCTCCTTTGGGTTGGTTCAAGCTTAATTTTGATGGCTCTGCATTACCCAACGACGATAGTACGGCGGGTATCGTTATTAGGGATTGGAATGGGCGACCTGTTGCCATCGAGAACAAAATGCTAGGAAAACAAAATCCCATCAAAGCAGAGGCCCTGGCTCTCAAATTGGGGATACAGAAAGTACTACAACTTCACATTGAAAAGATACAAATTGAAGGTGACTGCAAAATAATCATAGAATATCTAAACAAGACAGCTAAATGCCATTGGGAGATAGAACTAATTCTCTCTAACACGCAAATCATGTTATCAACTATAAAAGAGATAGGTTACTTTCATATACCTCGTATGGGCAATAGAGTGGCGGATAAGGTTGCACACCTTTGCCACTCTGCCCGAGGTAGTGATATTCACAACAGCCCAGGTCTTAATGACCTCATCCGCAAGGATGCTGTCGGGTAGGGTCTGCCCATCCGAATTTTTTTCTAATAAAAAAAAAAAAAAAAAAAAGAACCTTATCCATCCTTTTCAGCACTATCTATAGAGCCTATATATGGTTCATCAAATTCTTAGGTGTAATATTTCAAGAAAAATAAAAAAAGTCTAAGCGGAGTGTATAGTTTGACTTATAAGTTATAACCCAACGTCTCAACCAGTACTCCAACCCAATTGGCAGTTCTAGATATATGCAACCGTATGCTATGCCTTTCAAATTATTGAAAGGTACTTATTAAGAAGCTAGAACTTATCAACGTCAATTTCTATCATATATCTTAAGGCTATCTTTAACCGTTCAACGGGCCACTGGCAAAATAGTAAAGTGAAAAATATTAATAAAATATTTAGGGAGATGTTGAGGGGATGCTTGAAAGATTTGATTTTAAAATCGATGCTATCCACCTTTGGGCTAACATATTGCTACACATGGGAGGACACGTGGCGCAATATCACTGGTGCACGGGGTGAGCGACTGAGATTTAATGAAATCGACGACTGAGATTTAATCTGGCACATTTTAATTACATTTACATAATATCATTTTCGCTATTTCAAATGTAAAAAAATATATTAAAAATTACCCTAATACTAGATTCATTTCTCTCTACACATAGACATGAATTTTGAATATGTTTCGACATATTTTGAAAAAAAATGATTAATTACAATATATTTATATTGTACTTTTCCTCGGTAAATTGGATCTTGGGCATTCGGTGTTTGATTGCTTGTTATAATACCTTTTCGGTAGACCTGGGCAAATGCGGGCGCGGGCCGGGCTTGAGACGGGTTTTATCCAAAATATTGTCCCGTTTTTGCGGGCGCAGACCGGACTAAGTCCGCTTAACGGGTTGGATGTCATGTCCAACCCCGTCCGCTATTGCAGACGCGGGCTACCCGCGGATACCCGCAAGCCTAACCATAGTTATGTACATTCGACAAAAAAATAAAATAAAATTGCACTGTCTAATATATATAAACACAGTAAGCTACTGAGTTAATATACACACACATTCGGATGGACATGCTACCACATAAGCAAAATCAGTATGTGTGTATATATAATTTTTGTTCACAAAAAAAAGTTTCTGTACGTTGGTGAGTTTATATATATATTATTTATTTTTATTTTGTAATGTCTAATTAAGTAATTAGAGATTTAGGGTATAGATTTTTTTCTTATAAAAATTAATATTTAAAATTATTTATTATATATGTGTTTTAATAAATTTAAAAAAATAGCGGGTACCCGCTACGGGCCTAGCGGCCCGTAACGGGTATATTTGTCTTCCCAATCCCGTACCCGCTGCGGGCGCGGGCCGGGCTTAGCGGCACGCATGGGCTTTTCCTTCTAACCAAGTCTGTCCAACTCCGCGGGCGGGCGGGACGGGCCGGGCGGGCCGGCCCGCGTTTGCCCAGGTCTACTTTTCGGATAGGGAATCATGTCATGAACAAAACTTTTGGCTATGTCGTTATGTACGGGCTTTTTCGCTCATTTGGGGTCGTTTCAGGGCTCAAATTAGAGTTTTACTGAGTTCAGAACTTTTCGGAAATTTTTGGAACTTCAAGATCTTTGGTCTCTACTCGGACCCGATGAAAAAAATTGGATCACTTCTTATAGACTCGTTGAGACGGATTCTGGTCTAGTTGATGGCCTATTAGAAGTAGTAGAAGGCGCTCTGGTGGGATCCTCGCTTCTTCGGCCCGAACCGAGGAATCCCTTAGAGATGATGGAAAATGGATCTCGTTCCACAAACGCAAAGTTTATGGCTAACCGATATGGCTTATCATCATTTAGCCATTGCATTTATTTTTCTCATTGCTGGTCATATGTATAGAACGAACTTCGGGATTAGGCATACTGAGTCGAGTTAATTATTTTTAGTTCGTAACACAGTTCATTGAATGTTTGGGGGATGTTAATTAAAAATGTTGTCAAGTCATTTGTGGCAGTGGTATAAATGATTTGTATAGATGAAGTGTGTTGTACGGTCAAATTCAGATGTAGTGAGTAGTCTAGTCTCCTTAGCTAGACTGTATTTTGATTTTTTCTATAAGTACATAACATCAGAAACATTTCAGAACACACCAACTCATCTTCATCTTCATCTTCATCATCATCATGGATCCCTCTCAAAATCAAGCTGATAATTTCATCTTCTCTGGCTTGAGCAATATTAGGCAAAGATTTGGATCCACACGTGGAGGAAATCAGATTTCACAAATTTCGTATTATATTTCTTACGTTGCAGTTTAGTTTATGTATTAGCTTTTGTGTGATTTCGTTTTTTTAATCAATGGAGTTTTCTATTTTATTTTAAATCTAAATTTTATAATTACATTTTAGTAATTAAATACTAATATAATATTATAATCATATGATGGAAATAATTGTTATAGAATGGTATATTCGTAAATTGAATTGGTAAAAAAAGATGGATTGTGGAATGCTAGAGATGCTATTGTTAAAATGGAAAAAATGAGATGGATGCTATGCTGATGTGACAGAGAGAGATGAGTAAAAAAATAGTAATTTCAGCATCTTGAATAGTAACGGATAAATATGGCCTAGCTAAGTGCATGCATAAGATAACAACCAATTCGGAAAAGATTCTACATAAACTTTAAAAATCTAATTTAAAATTTGGCTAAATCAATTAAATTAAGGAAATGTTTTTCCTAAAACGAAAATCTTATCATATTTTCTTAGGGTATAGGATAGAAAAAGCGATAAGAAAATAAAATTTTCCGTCAAAAGAAAATATAGAAAATACTGTAGAATTTAGAAGAATGACGATTGTGGATTCATCACACAAAGCCAACAATATGTCATGTCTCAATCATGGTTAATGAGAATTGATAAGAAAAGAGGAAGAGATTAAGAATGATTAGAGAGAAAGGAGTTTAGGGTTAGAGAAAGAGTTCAACAAGAGTAAAAAACGTGGAAAAGGTAGAAGGAGAAAGAGAGAAAGAGATAAGGATGATGTGATGTGAAAAATTCTGGCAGTTCCGATTCGCCACGTAGGGAGCTGCCTCAAGAAAGGCTGAACAATAGTTACTCGCGTCTATAAAGCGGATAAAGAGGCAACCTCGCCCCGAACTAGATAACAACCGCAGAAGAAAATGAGGATCCGCTATAGTGGCCACGTATCCTACATACCTAGCTACTACCCACGAGCTTAATATACCCGCCACGTGTAAAAATCCTCCTAACACTTGTCCAATCCCGTCTGTACAACTAAGTCTCTATAAATATCAAGCTCATTCTACAGAAACAGGGCTTTTCGGAAATGAGAGAAATTCAAGTCAAGAGAAAGAGAAATAGAGCCGTGAACTTAAGTAGCATTCGAGTTTGCTAGCCAAATCACTTAGAGGCTCCGTGAAATAGCATCAATCCCCTTCCGCGTCTTATCAATAACTGGTTTCTAGAGGCCTCCATTAAGAGCAAGTAACCCTTATCCGCGAGCAAATACCAGAACATTGCTCGTGATGTAGGTATGTACCTTGTCCTTTGTGGGATGTGGGCGAAATTGCCCTCGCCTCTCTTCCCAAACATACACACAACTTGACATCGACCGCAAGCAAATGTCTTTAGAAGGTCAAAATTACCCCACACACCTCTTTTCTCTTCCTCGTCTTTTTCATCATCCCCAAATCGCCCCCGCCTCTCCTCCCAAAGATATACACAACTTGACACAAACAAATTTTTGCCTTTTTTGGTAAGCACAAATTAATAAGGATACTTTGGTAATTTAACAAAAAAAATCCCCATAAAACTTAACGAAGTAAGAGATATGGGGTCATATTGGTTAACTAAACCTATGTAAAGGGTGATTTCCTTCCATATTAAAGTGATGGTTTTATGTAATATGATCTATTCAAGGGGTGATCTACTGCAATTTTAAAGGTTAAAACATATACTTCCTCCGTTCACAAATATAAGTCGTTTGACTTTTTGCCACGTTTTTTAAGGAGCTAAAAACTATATAAAATATTTTTTTTATTAAAATTATAAAATAATAAAAAGAGTTAATATTTTATATAGTTTTTTCCTCCTTAAAAAACGTGTCAGAAAGTCAAATGACTTATATTTGTGAACGGAGGAGTACGTATGTTGAAATTTTAAGAGAAATAATAAATTTGATGCTGCTAAATTAATGGTGTCATGCACCTAACTTTGGGGAAAGCCGCGTAACATGATAGATATAACATTCGAAGGAACACTTGTGAAGATCTCAAGTTCCTTTAGCAATGCTGCACTGCACAACTGATCCTTGAGAAAAATAAATGCTCTTTCTAATACCTGGTCATTCAATGAACTCAATGCAAGCAAAAACCCAAAAACGGCAGAGCCATAAAGCTGCCTTTGATGATCCCAAAACCCCTACATTTCATCAGGTGACAGCTCAGGTTTATATACTACCTGGAGGTCACTGTTCACGTGCAAGACATGCCTAGGAGGCTTATTACAATGCAGTCCGGAATGTGGTAAGAAAATTACAAAAATGACACCAAGCTAGGAGACAAAACAAAGCAAATGAAAGAAGTTGTAAAACAGGATGAAAAACATAATGAAAGGCATGTGTTAAAGCCAACAAGTCCCCTCCTCAAGTTGGGCATGTGTTAAAGCCAACAAGTCCCAACTCGCAAGAGAAGAAAATGTGAGGTTTTTCTCCAAGAGGCTTTGTAAAGATGTCTGCCAACTGAATCCCTGTTCTCACATGCTGAGGATGGACAAATCCTGTCAACAGATACTGTATGATGAAGTGGCAATCAATCTTAAGGTGTTTAGTTCTCTCATGAAACATCGGGTTCTCAGCAATATGAATTGCTGCTTTGTTATCACAATAAAGAGGTATAGGCAATGGGGCTGTAATCTTCAATGTACTAAGCACTCCTTCAATCCAAATTAGCTCACTTGTAGTGGCTGACATACTTCTGTATTCAGCTTCTGCAGAAGACTTTGAAACTGTAGTCTGTTTCTTAGTCTTCCAAGATACCAAAGCATCACCCACAAATGCACAATATCCAGTCAAAGATTTTGCACTGAATTGACATGATCCCCAGCCAGCATCACAATAAGCTGAGATAGCAAGATTTGAGTGAATAGGATAATAAAGACCAACACCAATGGTCCCTTTTAGGTATCTAACAACATGAAGTGCAGCATCATAATAAGGTTGTCTTGGCTCGGACATAAACTGACTCAAAAGTTGTACTGCATATGATCTATCAGGTCTAGGGAGATTTAGAAACAATAATCTCCAAACTAACCTTCTGTAAATCTCAGCATCATCAAGTAATCTTCCTGTGTCAGTAGACAATTTCAAACCCTTTTGCA
Source organism: Persicaria maculosa (assembly GCA_963922045.1). NCBI lineage: Eukaryota > Viridiplantae > Streptophyta > Magnoliopsida > Caryophyllales > Polygonaceae > Persicaria > Persicaria maculosa. The sequence continues at coordinate 40,823,864 of OY998252.1, read as the reverse complement.
TTGGAAAGAGAGTAGCCTTGCATTCAGACATATTACAATCAGTTATAATGTCTAAGATATACTTTCTCTGGTGTAAGTGAGTGCCTAATGCATCTCTCAAAATTCCAAGTCCCAAGAAGTACCTTGCCAATCCCAGATCTTTGATAGTAAATCTATCATGGAGTGCCTTCTTAGTCTCATTAATTACCTGATCATCATCCCCAGTAAGGAAGACATCATCTACATATACAAGAGCAACCACAATACCACCATTCACATGTCTTACAAACAATGAGTAGTCTTCTATGCTTTGCTCATATCCCATACTGATCAAGAACCTACACAATTCAATATTCCATTGCCTAGATGCCTGCTTTAATCCATAAATGGACTTGTTCAGTTTGCATACCTTATTTGATTCTCCTCTGTCATATCCTTCTGGAGGTTTCATAAACACTTCTTCCTCCAGATGACCATGCAAGAATGCATTGTTTACATCCAACTGATGTAAGGGCCATTGTTTGGCAGTAGCAATGGAAAATAAAATTCTCACAGTACTACACTTGGCTACTGGAGAAAAGGTATGCTTGTAATCCTTCCCTTTAATCTGGTTATATCCCTTTGCCACCAATCTAGCCTTGAACCTTTCAACTGTTCCATCTGGCCTGTATTTTACTTTGTATACCCATCTACTCCCAACTGCCCTTTTACCTGGTGGAAGCTCAGTCATCTCCCAGGTTTTGTTGTCTTCTAAAGCCTTTATTTCCAACTTCATTGCCTCAATCCAATGGTCATGCTTGACAGCTTGACCATAATGTGAAGGTTCATGAATTTTTGCCATACAAACAAATGAATTCACATATCCTGGCTCAAAATTCAGTGTATGATCTAAGCAAGTGACTAAAAAGGATTGAGATACTGAATTGTCCCTTCTCGACCATGAAGCACAAAATCATTCAATCTTCTTGGTTGCATAATTTGCCTTGAAGACCTCCTTAAAGGAAGGAATTCTTCATGATCTCTTGAATTCTGCTGGACTGACTCCCTGTGAAGGAATCGGCTACATATTCATTATTGTTTGTATGCATATCTACATTTCCTCCTTGCACACTCCCAGTTTGAGGTGTTGTACTCTGTGATCTTAGCATCATTTGTTGCAAATTACTCTCATCATGTGCAGGATTCACAAGGGGCAATTCATGAGCAATTTCATTTCTATAACTTTCTTTTCCTGTCTCAGATTCTTTAAATGGGAATACATTCTCATTGAATTTAACATCACGACTAATAAATGATGTTTTCCCCATCAATATCCCATAATCTGTGGGCCTTTTGGCCATGTGGGTAACTAAGTAGGACACATCTTCTGGCTTTGACTCCCATTTTATCTCTATCTGAATGACCCGCCGGGGCATAGCATAAACATCCTATGATCCTTAGCTCATCATAGGATGTTTTCTTACTGAACAGCTTCTCAAAAGGTGTTTTCCAACCCAAAATCTCAATAGGCAACTTGTTTATCACATGAGTCGCTGCTAAGATACACTCACCCCAGAACCTTACAGGCAGGGATGCATGAACTCTCATAGACCTAACATTTTGAACCAGGTGCCTATTTTTACTTTCCACTCTTCCATTCTCCTGTGGAGTGTAAGGAACTGACTTGTGATGCAAAATACCTTTCTCTGCAAAATAATCTTCACACTGTCTGGAGGTGAACTCTGTCCCATTATCAGTCCTCACACACTTAACTGTTACACCGAACTGATTCTCAGCATACATCACAAAATCTGTAATGGTTTTGTACACCTGTAGTTTATTTTTAATCAGAAAAGTCCATGTTACTCTTGTGCAATCATCAAGCCCTGTCAAGAAGTAACTGAACCCATTGTAAGTTGGAGTCCTATAAGGACCCCATAGATCCATATGTATCAAATCAAAAGGCTTTCTAGCCATATTAAGACTCCTTTCAAAAGGTAATATGTGGTGCTTGCATAAAGCACAAGTCTCACATTCAAAATTACTCATGTCTGTCTCATTCAAAACACACAAATGCTTCATCTTTAAAACTGAACAATGACCGAGTCTAGCATGTGTAATGCTCAAAGTACTACTAGCTTTATTACAAAATACTGCAAGAAACAAGTATCCACTCTGATCTTGACTCTTCTTTGTCCACTCCTTCCAATCTCTAGCTTGCTCATCAGACAGAACCTTGTACAATCCATGCTTTCTTCTACCAGACAGCAATACTCTTTTAGTTACAGGGTCTTGGATACAACATGTAGAGTGTGTAAATATAGCTATCAATTTTTCATTATCATCAAGGAGCTTCCCAACTGAGAGTAAATTGTGTTTGAATCCTGGCACCAAAAGCACCCCATTCAAACAAATAGCTTCTGTTAGCTGCAGTTTTCCCATTTCATTGACTGTTTTCACTAATCCATCAGGCAGTCCTATCAAAACTGGCTTATACAGTCTGATCTTATCAAACAAATTATAATCATAAAACATCATATGGTCACTTGCTTCTGTATCACCTATCTGTTGTGATCCTAATTTGTCATGTTTTGCATTAACATTTATATCGATTTCTGTTTACATTTCAAACATCTGGGTTAGAATAGCACAGATTCTATATATGTAGTTTACACTTATTTGCCAAATTATGGAGTCTACACTAGTTTCTGTTTAATTTCGCAGAAATCGGGGAAATTTACAGCAATTCGGAGAAAGGATGGAAAGCTCGAAGTCAACTACAGAAAGTCTAAGGTCAAGAAGAAGCTGAACTAGGACAATTCAGGCAAAGAACAAGAAAAAGCACTCGACACGGTTCTAGTCGACGTCGACTACATCTAGTCGAAATCGAGTACGATTGGAGCCAGAAATTCACACGAAGTCTAGCAGACCACTCGAGGAGCCCAGAGCTACTCGACGTCGAGTACACCCGTCGAGTCCAGAACGTGCCCGAGCTCGAGTGCAACACAGGAGAAGAAAGCGTAGTCGACGTCGACTAACTCTAGTCGAAGTCGAGTACTATCTAAACGAATCCGAGTCCGAGATCGAGTGGAATCCGAGTTGTTGAGCTTACTTCTACACCAAGGCACGTGAATTCTATCAACATCAAGTGAAGATTTATCAAGATAGAAGAGATTTATCAACATTAGTCCTATTTCCTTATAGATTTGTTTCCTTCATCAATTAAGTTTTATCTTGTGTTTATAGATAGAAAGTTTTAGATATAGATATAGTTGTTCCTTCCTAGATTAGCTAGATGGAACACTATAAATAAAGCCTTAGGGGCTGAGTTTTAGGCATTCAATTTCACACAGAATTTGTTATATATCGAGTAGAGAAAGAGAGAGAGTGGAGGCCGAGAGGAGTTGGAGAAAGCGAGAGCAGGATTTGGCTTCGTTCGGTTGTAAGCTCTATTTTAGTTTATTAATGCAATTTAGTTCCTTTTTGTTATTGATGATTCTTTTGATGATGAAGAGCGAGTAGTCACCCAACTTCTAGGGTCGGGGTGAGCCCGAAGGTAGCCATGTAAGGTAATGCGATAAAGGTACAATCTTTTGATGCGATTTCGTCTTCTATCCCTACGAGCATGATTCTTTTGCGAAAGTTGAAGGTGATCCTTGTTTGTGTTATTGAAGCGAAAGTGATCTTAATACAACTTGGATTAATTATGTGAAAAAGGGTTAGTAACAATTAGGGTTTATGCAAAAGCCTCTATATCCCTATTTGTTAATGACGACAGTTATTTGATGGAAAGGCATGATCTTTTATACCTTATGCATTATTTTATATGGTTATCGTTGTGGTGTTGAAACCCTGATCTTGAAAGTCTTTAGTTTATTGATTTATTTCCCACCAATTTTGTGTTTCTGTCCTTCGTTCGTTGCAAGAAAGTTACGGTTTTTATTTCCGTGTTACTCGATTTCGACCACATCTAGTCGACGTTGAGTAGGTCTTAGTCGACGTCTAGTAGCTTTTACTCGACATTGCCTATTTTTTCCTCGTTTGCGTTTCTGTTTGCTTTTGTTTGAAGTTTTACTCGACTGAGTAGTCGACGTCGAGGACTTCAGTCGACGTCGAGTGCTTTCTGAGTCAATTTCGAGAGTTTCTGGACTGAAAAGGCAGGCGCTGACACGCTTCTTCGTAGATCGATTCTAACTACCTTCTACTACAACGAGAGGAAGTCTTGTATTTATTTGCTGAGACAGGGAGTCAGTTTGATTTCATATTTTAAATTTATTTCATACTTGACACATCCTCCTGCAACAACAAAATTGGCGCCGTTGTCGGGGAAGCAATCAATTGCGCCCTTTTTAGTTCCTTTTTACTCTCTTTTTCTTTTACCTTTTTTTTTTGCAAGTGCATGCGAAGAACTGATCGGACACCTATAGACCCTATTCTCAAACCTGAGCGATACTTCCATCTTCGACAAAGACTAAGGAGGATGTCGCAAGTCAACAATGAGAATGAGGTCCAGCTCACACCAGCGCCGGAGCTTGAGCAACTCCGCCTACGGATTGAGGAACTCACCACCAGAGAAGCAGAACACGCCCGATGAGAGGCGAAATATACACAAAATCAACAAAGGTGGGAGGCAAGGGTAGATCGAGAGGTCAACGCCAGAAGGGAACTTGAGGAGCAGATTGGGCATGTCCCAACCAACGTAATGGAGTATCTGCATCCTACTCTGGAAGTTCCATAATCACCGATCGTTCTTCCCTCTATTAATTATGAAATTCGTCCTTATTTTATTACTGAAATTAGGAGGAGTCAATTTAGGGGAAGACCCAATGAATGTCCTTTAGAACATGTTTACCACTTTTCTAGATTTATGCGAAGCTATTGCAGATGATGCTAATCTAGAATACTTAAAACTAAAGGCTTTTCGTTGGTCCCTTGTAGGAATAGCCTCATAGTGGCTTGAAGGATTGCCAGCACGATCGATTCGCAATTGGAATGAACTACAGGACTTGTTCCTTGACAAGTTCTTTCCTCTAGCAAAGACAGTTGCGCTCAGACAACAGATCACGGCTTTCAAACATAAGCCAGGGGAAACATTAGCACAGGTCTAGGAGTGCTACAAAAGGCTTTTGAAATCCTGTCCTACGCACGGACAACCACCTTACGTCATCTAGGAGATCATCTTCAAATGCCTAGATGCGCCTACTAAGGATCGGATCAAGAACTACACTGCATATATGTATCTCGAGTATACACCACGGCGTGCTTGGGAGACCTTTGAGACGTTGGCAAACTACGACAACACATATGAGACTTCTGCGGCCTCCGACGATGAAAGGTATGAAAGGCCTGCCCCATCTATGCCTCTATATGTGCCACCTAAGGAAATTGATCCAGACGTCAGGGATCAGTTCCACAACGATCAGGTACGTCGCCTTACCAAACAAGTTAAATTCCTTTCTAAAGATAAAACTTGTTTGGATTGTGGGTCTGTGAGGCACAACACTACTGCGTGCCCACATGGAGATCAAATACTCATGGCTAAAACCCACGAAAAGGCGAGGTATGCGGGGGGAAACTACTCAGGACAGCATTAGCAATAGAACTGGAGCTACTATCGCCAGCCCCAGCATCAAAGAGATCCCCCGCCCTACAGAGCACCTGGTCACCCTGACAGAGAAGGTAAGAAAGATGACATGCAACTTATACTTGAGGAGATGCGGAGGAACCATGCAGAAAGCAAACATTCCATCAATTCCATCCACACACAGCTGCACGACGTCAACTCAAGGCTTGGGGAAATCGATATCTGGCGGAAATCTATTGACACCCAGATTGGTCAATTGGCAACATCCGTCCTCAAGCAATCAGGTACGCTCCCGTGATGTACCTGGCTGAGATTGACTTGACCTCTTCCATGGGACATGTATGCCTTTCAGTTTTATTAAAAATATACTCAATTACCTCATCGCTGATGTTGAAAGTGAGTACTCCCTTCCTTACGCTTATGTTGGCATCCACCGTCGCTAAGAAGGGCCTTCATAATATGATTGGACAAGCAGGGTCCTCTGCCATATCAATAAATAGAAAATCAGTAGGGACAAAGAACTTACCTACTTGCACCGGTACATTGTCCACCATGCCTGTTGGGATGACCACAGTGTTGTTCGCTATGTATAGTTTTGCTTCCACAGGCTCTAAAGCACCTATCTTGACTTTGGACCAGATTGATAGAGGCATTATACTTACACTGGCTCCTAAGTCACACAAAGCATTAAATTTATATTGACCAAATCCAATGGTTATAGTAAACTTACCTGGATCTGGCCTTTTTTCTAGTCCATCCATCTGGATGCACTCCTCTGCGATTTCATCCATTGAACGCTTCTTGCTTAAGATCTCCTTGAGGAACTTGACATATGATGGCATTTCATGAAGAGCTTCGGTGAAAGGGATTGTGACATTGAGCATTTGAAGCATCTTTACGAAACGCTGAAACTTCTTCTCTGCTGGATCCTTTGGAGATTTCGTTGGGAATGGCAGCGTTTTCTTCTTCGAAGGTGCAGAAGTGTGGTCGACAGGGGTAGAAGGCTGGTCGACGTCGACTAGGGGCTCCTCGACGTCGACTACGGTAGTCGATTTCTGGGCAGGTGCAGACGGGTGGTCGACTTCGACTAAGGGGTCCTCGACGTCGAGTAGAGCCTGGTCGACGTCGACTGGCTTACTCGACGTCGAGTGTTCTACTGCATCCTCTGTGTTCTGTTCGGACGTCTGTGTCTGTCGCCCATCTCAGCCAGGTACATCACTTGCGGGGAACCTAAGGTAAGAAATATGACCCCCGAGGAGCTGGAGAAGAGGGACATGGAAGCCCAGGTGGAGGAAATCATGGCGATTCTGAACGACGATACATAGGATCTACTCGACATCGACCCAGGTAAGTCGATATCGACTAACTTTTATTCAGAATTTTTGCCAGGTCTTAAGTATGGGGTCGATGTCGACCAGAAGTACTCGACGTCGACCACATCCCGAGCCCTCCATCGAGCACACCAGTATCAAGTAAGCCACCCGAGGCGGAGCAGTACTCGACGTCGAGTAGCCTACTCGACGTCGACCAGTCCCCTTAGTCCTCGACTCCCTCCTCCTCAATGAGCAAGCCACCAGACGACGAAACGTACTCGACGTCGAGTACTTTTACTCGAAGTCGAGTAGAACCCGAGGTCCCGAATTGTGAATCTGTGAATGTAAGCCAAGGTACGGACATCTCTTCTCCTATTTCAATTAAAGATTTATCTATACATGGGAGAGGTTTGCCTTGGTATGTGCGATTATGTAGGGTTTCCAATGATGATCCCAAGGAGTATGAAGTAGAAGACAAAGTCTATGTCGCCAAATCAAAGGATCATTGGTTTCTTAACAAATTCAACAAGAAAAAAGATGGGACCTTTCAAGGTGAACAAGATCCATTCAGGGGGACTACAACTGATGGACAGGAATGGAGTCCTGTTCGAAGCCCAAGCTACATGGGCCCTGCAGATGCCACCTTGAGCTTTAATGGAGACAGTCGGCCTAGCGACTATAAAGTCTTGAGCTTGTAAATAAAACACTTAGTTTTTGAGTTTTTGGACATTGGTTTTTGGTTTTTGGTTTTTGGTTTTTGGTTTTGGACATTAGTTTTGGATTTTTCTATTGTGGATTGTCTTTCTAACGAGTCTTGCAGGTACGAAGAAACTACAGAAGTACTCGATGTCGACCACCATCTCGAGCAAAGAAGCCGTGGTCGAGGAGAATGGCCACCCTGGAGGCTTGTAACTGTACTCGTTGTCGAGTAGTTGTAGTCGACGTCGACTACTTCTACTCGAGATCGACCACTTCTGCGCACATATCATCACTCGATTCCGACGATCAGTACACCTGTCTAGTGAGTTTCTTTCTTTACCCTTGTTTTTATATAGTGGGGACATTGTAATGTTTAAGTATGGGGTGGGGGAAGGGCCTACTTTGTGCATATTTGACATCACGTGTGCATATTTTAAGTTTATTTTTCGAATTGCTTATGCATGACTATTTTGGAATTCATATTTTATCTATGCGCTTTCAAGTGTTTTCCAAAGTTCATAAAAATCACCCCCATTGAAAATTTTGATAAGTGTCATGGAAGCTTTTATTGAACTCGATGATGCGAAATTGGATTCATTAGAGACATAGCATGAAATTGCTTAGTAAAGGGAAGTCACAATGAAGAGCATATTTTTATGAAAACCATGAAAGGAGGTAAAATTTGAAGTTGTTTTTGACATATGCATGATAAGAGGACGGATGACTTTATTTTCCATATATTCTTACCTTATTCCTAGCATTACCTATGCTTATATGCATCACAAGCCATATTATGCCTTATTTCATATTTTGCTCCACATGATCTAAATATTGCCCATTCTTTACCTTATTTCCTATCTGGGGATTATGTTGAGAATGATGTCACATTATGGAGATTTTTATATGGTTGTGTTGTTATTATTATTGGAGTTTGGCAGGAAATTGAAAAGATGTGGAAATTTTAATGAGAGAAAGAAAACCCGGTCACCTCAGGAGATAAAGGTAGATCGACCCTGCTCGTTGAGATAATAGTTCGACGGGATGGGACACCAAGGTGAGGATCGAGTCCAAAGCACTAAGTATCCGGGGCCATTCATGACACCCATGTTTGCGACTCGCGAAAAGGCAGTGCTGAGGTTAGAGAGGTAAAATCATAATATTGAAAAAAAGCAATGAGAGAATGAGCGAAATGTGAGAAATCAAAAGAAGAAGGAATGTGGTATGAAAGTTTGGAAAGTACTCCATTTCCCCGGATCATTAGCACCACATGACCAAAAATTGTCCACATTTAGCCTTTTACCAATCTACTCCTTATTTTAGCTTAATTAAAGTCCTCTTGATTATTAATGCTTTGTCACATATGAATTATTTTTGCATAACCCTCCTTTTGTGAGTAGATGTTGCTTTTATTGCACATGTATGGATTTGTGATAGAAGTACCTTTTCAAGGATGGTAATTGATTGCAGGATTATATGAGAATGAATCTAAGATGTTGAGAATTTGTTTTCTTCCCCTGTATGACAATTAAAAGTATTGTTTGAGGACAAGCAAGCTTAAGTATGGGGTGTTTGTTGTGAGCCTAATCTGCCATGTTTTACATTAACATTTACATCGATTTATGTTTACATTTCATGCATTTGGGTTAGAATAGCACATATTCTATGTAGTTTACACTTATTTGCCAAATTATGGAGTCTACACAAGTTTCTGTTTAATTTCGCAGAAATCGAGGCAATTTACAGCAATTTGAAGAAAGGATGGAAAGCTCGAAGTCAACTACAGAAAGTCTAAGGTCAAGGAGAAGCTGAACCAGGACAATTCAGGCAAAGAACAAGAAAAAGCACTCGACACGGTTCTAGTCGACGTGGACTACATCTAGTCGAAATCGAGTACGATTGGAGCCAGAAATTCACACGAAGTCGAGCAGACCACTTTAGGAGCCCAGAGCTACTCGACGTCGAGTAGGTCTACTCGAAGTCGAGTACACCCGTCGAGTCCAGAACATGCCCGAGCTCGAGTGCAACACAGGAGAAGAAAGCGTAGTCGACGTTGACTAACTCTAGTCGAAGTCGAGTACTATCCAGACGAATCCGAGTCCGAGATCGAGTGGAATCTGAGTTGTTGAACTTACTTCTACACCAAGGCACGTGAATTCTATCAACATCAAGTGAAGATTTATCAAGATAGAAGAGATTTATCCACATTAGTTCTATTTCCTTACAGATTTATTTCCTTTATCAATTAAGTTTTATCTTGTGTTTTTAGATAGAATGTTTTAGATATAGATATAGTTGTTCCTTCCTAGATTAGCTAGATGGAACACTATAAATAAAGCCTTAGGGGCTGAGTTTTAGGCATTCAATTTCACACACAATTAGTTACATATCGAGTAGAGAGAGAGAGAGAGAGAGAGAGAGAGAGAGAGAGAGAGAGAGAGAGAGAGTGGAGGCTGAGAGGAGTTGGAGAAAGCGAGAGCGGGATTTGGCTTCGTTCGGTTGTAAGCTCTATTTTAGTTTATTAATGCAATTTAGTTCCTTTTTATTATTGATGATTCTTTTGATGATGAAGAGCGAGTAGTTACCCAACTTCTAGGGTCGGGGTGAGCCTGACAGTAGTCATATAAGGTAATGCAATAAAGGTACAATCTTTTGATGCGATTTCATCTTCTATCCATACGAGCATGATTCTTTTGCGAAAGTTGAAGGTGATCCTTGTTTGTGTTATTGAAGTGAAAGTGATCTTAATACAACTTGGATTAATTATGTGAAAAAAGGGTTAGTAACAATTAGGGTTTATGCGAAAGCCTCTATATCCATATTTGTTAATGACGACAGTTTTTATACCTTATGCATTATTTTATATGGTTATCGTTGTGGTGTTGAAACCTTGATATTGGAAGTCTTTAGTTTATTGATTTATTTCCCACCAATTTTGTGTTTTCGTCCTTCGTTCGTTGCAAGAAAGTTAAGGTTTTTATTTCCGTGTTACTCGATTTCGACCACATCTAGTCGACGTCAAGTAGGTCTTAGTCGACGTCGAGTAGCTTTTACTCGGCATTGCCTATTTTTGGCTCGTTTGCGTTTCTGTTTGCTTCTGTTTGCAGTTTTACTCGACTGAGTAGTCGACGTCGAGGACTTCAGTCGACGTCGAGTCTTCCTGAGTCAATTTCGAGAGTTTCTGGACTGAAAAGGCAGGCGCTGACACGCTTCCTCGTGGATCGATCCTGACTACCTTCTACTACAACAGGAGGAAGTCTTGTATTTATTTGCTGAGACATGGAGTCAGTTTGATTTCATATTTTATATTTATTTCATACTTGACACATCCTCCTGCAACAACACTATCCACTCTAGATCTGACTCTTTACTGCTATTTAAATCATGAAGAGAAGTAGTAACTTTACCTGCAAAGTTGGCATATGCATTCTCACTGGAACCTTTTCCTTTCATCCTCTTCATAACCTCTTGAAAAACTGCATTGACCATTGCATTATCCATCTGTCCATCACCCCCATTTCTGTCACTTCCTTCCAAATCATCTAGAGGGGATCCCATCATTGAATTCCCAACAGATCCTACAACATTTGCTGAGCTTCTCCCACTTACTAAGCTTCTCACATTTGCATTTTTTTTCTGACCGTCTTTCAATTCCCTGAACCAGTCTTGTACCCCGTGCAATTTGAAGCATTGATCTGCAGTATGCCCCTTGTAATTGCAATGTGTGCATTTTCGTTCATACTTAAGCCTCTTTAGCTCCTTCCTGTCCTTCTTCTGAGACTGAGCACATGAGGATCCTGAAGAAGAAAAGGA